>CM036542.1:30834134-31086634 GCA_020745685.1 Tautogolabrus adspersus
GGATTCTGCCTGAGCTGATCACGGCCCAGACTGTGCCTAGAGTTAGACAAACAAGATGAAGGGACGAGGAAGGATGGATGAGAGGAGGAGAGGGGGGGGGTGGGTCGAAGAACTGAGACAAACAGAGTGGAGTGGGACGGCTTGGTATGAGTCGGTTTGTCAGGTGATTGAAGGGTACAGGTGTTGTCCTGCTCCCGAACCAAAGTTAATATATACACTTCATTTGTTAAAGAGTAGGGTTGGTGCAGTGGTTAGCTCTGTCCCCTCACAGTGAGGAGGTTCCTGGTTTGAATCCCCGTCTGACAGGAGCCTCTCTGTGTGGAGTTTGCATGTGGGTTCTCTCCGGGTACTCCGGCTTCCTCCCACAGTCCAAAGACATGCTCATTAGGTTAACTGGTGACTCTAAATTGTCCGTAGGTGTGAATGTGAGTGTGGATGGTTGTCTGTCTCTATATGTCAGCCCTGTGATTGGCTGGAGAACAGTCCAGGATGTAACCCCGCCTCTCGCCTAATGACAGCTTGGATCGGCTTCAGCCCCCACGACCCACAACGGGAAAGCGGTATAGATAATGGATGGATATATGTTAATGAATAGTGGACGTGGACAGCCTCCAGCAAAGAAACGGGGACGTCAAGAGGGGTTAAAAATATGAAAACTGTGAACTGTGTTCCTCAGGCAGGATGAGACAGAGTTTCTGATTTAGGAAATCAAAGTCAGAGCTTTGTTCCCTCAGAGCTCTCATCAAACTGCGACAGTGACTGTTATTCAGTAATAATGCATTTTATTTGTAGCGCAACTTTTCATTCAAACAAATCTCCAAGTGCTACAGAATTAAGAAAACATGATGATGAATGTAAGAAGCAAATGGGCAGGCAGCGAGAAGGGAAGCAGAAAGTCAAGAAGGATGAGCATTAAAAACAAGAAAGAGCATTCAGTACGTCTCATCAGGCTGTGGCGCCCTCAGGTGGTCTGGCAGGGCGGTAGAGCAGAAGGCCTGATCCCCCATAGTGTGATAGTGTGCAGCTCAGTCAGTGTGTGTGTGTGTGTGTGTGTGTGTGTGTGTGTGTGTGTGTGTGTATGGTTTGGATGCATCCTTTAAGGAAATGAGCTGTATTTTAACACCCACAATGCTGTGCGAAATTAAATTTGAAACGTCACTTCACGTACGTCTCCAAATCAAAACAAATGAGGATGAAAAAACAAACAAAAAACGGGGACGGATACGGCCGGTTCGTGTAACGCGCCTTTCAAATGTTAAGTTGTTAAATTGTTTACATGCAATGTGGAGTTTTGTATTATTTACTGAACCATCGAGCATATCACATCTGAGCTGGAGTGTCAACAACATGAGGCGGACGAATGACGCTACTTCCACACTGAATAAATCAGACGAGGTAGGAACAGATATCGGCCTGCTGTGCGAGCCTACTGAACAGGAGGTCCTTACAGGATACAGCACGGAGAGAAGGGACTCCGTGCTCTCCTGCTTGGAGCAGAAGTAAAACAAAAGTTGTGACATGTATTAATTTTCTTACCGGGGTCCACGCTGCAGCGGCCCGACCCTCTCACGATGCAGAGCGGCATGAACCCAAACAGCAGAGTGACGGACAGCAGTACTGCCAGTGCTCCCAGTTTGATCTCCAGAGCGGGGACGGCGGCCGGGTTGGCCTGCAGCGCAGTCATTTCCCTCCCAGGAGAGAGGATGGCGGAGGACATCTTTACTCTGGTTTTATCTTCAGCTCCTCCGTCGGTTCTTAAACAGTCGGTGAGGAAGAGGAGGAGGAGATCTCAAACAGCCGCCATGGATTCACAGAGGAGGAGAGTCTGTCAGATGCACAAAAAACACAGTTTAAATCTCTCGTATAGATTCTGCACGCAAACATCCAAGTTTCTAATAAGCTCCACGAGCAGAAACGTGCTCAAACTAGGATCAATATTGGAGATGCTTTTGAAAAATGGAGAGAGGTTAGAACGCAGAAAGGTTTACAGACCGATGCAGAGCTGGATAAACACTGAAGCTTCAGTGTCCACCACATGGTGACCTGCGTGAGCATCCACTCTAGAGAGGGGGGGGAGACAGCTCTCTGTAATGTTTAGAATTTAGACTGCAGTACCCGTTTTAAACACTAGGGGTCAGAGTTACATATGGCTCCTTTAAATACAATCTTTGTTCAGCTTTCAGTTGTAAAAGACACCTTGATGTAAAGTTGTCAAAATGTGCTTTCATATCGTGTGAAATGAGCAATATCTATTTTCTCTCTCTCTCTCTCTCTCTCTCTCTCTCTCTCTCTCTCTCTCGCTCTCTCGCTCTCTCTCTCTCTCTCTCCCTCTCTCTCTCTCTCCCTCTCTCTCTCTCTCCCTCTCTCTCTCTCTCTCTCTCTCTCTCTCCAGGTTAAAAACACGACTGACGATCTGTGGCTTTCTCTAAAGCGTCGGTACTTTCCGACACTGCTGGTTTCCATCTCTCTGACGTGCTGAGATCCTCCGCACATGGCTGTGACAGAGAGAGAGACATTATTTAGATTTTATAGCAGCAGGGCAGAAATGAGTCAGAGCAGTTATTTTAAGGAGGAGGAAGAGGAAGGAGGGAGATTAATGTGAGGTCCACCAGCACTTCCACTTCTGCAGTAAAGTCAAAATGTTTAAAATTAATTTAAAATGTTGAAAAGGAAGTCAAAATATTTGAAACAGGGGTGCAAGATAGTCTAGCGGTTCTGATGCACGCCCCTTGTACAGAGGCTGTGGTCCTCATTGCAGCGGCCGTGGGTTTGAATCCTTACTGAAAAAAGTTTGCTTATAATTTATTGTCGGGGTCAAATGCCCTTTAGCATCCTTTCTTTCTGGCTTCCTGACGTTTGTGCAAGTCCTGGCATGGCGACACCCGGCCTAAGATTACTAACGCTTCAGTTCATTGAGCCCTATCACAACTTTACCGTAACAAAAGGGTTCATAGCATTTTGAAAAAGAGGGGATTACCTTTAGAAACAGGCAACTATCAAACATTGGTTATGGTTGTTTAAATATTTGGATGGACCATGTTCCATGCGCCTGCACCCCAGAAAGCTTTCCCCATTCCCCTCCCTTATGGGCGGCCTTGGAGGCATGGATGAGAGACAGACTGAGATACTAAGTCTGGTAGTTTTTAGCATGAAGCCCATGCTGAACTGATAACGTCTTGAAGCTAAATTAAGGCAGAATGCTCCAACATGTTTTACTTTGATCAGTAATGAGACATTTTAGGAGACCCCTTTGGAGATGTCTGATCTAAAGGATGATTTTACTTCTTCCACCTCTGATGTAGGGCGGGGCAATTCATTGAAAATGAATCGAAACTGACATTCAGAACCTCTAACCGTCGTAAACTGTCCATGTCGATTATTTCGATTATTTTCAGGGCAGAGTCACGTGACGACACGTGGAAGCAATGTCCGTCGTTTGCAGAAAAACTGTTGGCAAGAAATGCAAGTTATTTATTTTCTACAGTTTTAGAGAAGTTCATTTCTGCTTTAAAACTCAAACGTGTCGTTTACATTTGAGGCGACGCTTTGATTTCAGTTTGAAATATTCAATAAATAGTTCATCAGATATGATCACTCTGTCATTAGAACAAAGATCCCAGCTGTAATAGTTGAGTAGACAGTAGAGACCATGTCAGTGAACGATGAGGGTTAAAAACAAATAATCGTTCATCAATCGTAATCGAGGTCAAATGTTCAATTAATCGTGATGTTGATTTGAGGTCATATCGCCCCGCCCTCTGCTTCACTCAGGTGTTTCCTCGTCTTTGTTCCAGTCAGTACATCAGTAAATAACCACGACTGCAGACACAGATCAGATATTTATGTTACTCATAATACACCAAACAGTAATCAGCCTTCTTCTTAATCACATCCTGAAAAAAAAACATTAAGAAGAAGACAAAACTCTCAGACTGTAATCTGTGTTACTCTGCAAAGACTCCGATCTGTCCAACTTCTAGTCAAATATATCTTATTACAGAAGCTGCACTCACAGATACACTTCTTCTTTCAATCAGGTCTGAACTGTGATGAGGGAGAAAAGGTGCCAGTGCAGCTAACTTAAATAAGATGTCCTGCTGACAGACATTTATTCACTACAAACAGTTCAGGACTTGTTTATTAGCTTGTTATATCTTAAAATAAGACGTGTATCCGGGCTTGTGCAGTGAGGGGGCTTAATGGAGTGTGATGTTTGAAGTGTTGTGACGGTAACAGCTGTCTCATTTGTAACCTGTGGATAATCTGTATTACACTTCAGTGTGACTGTGACCCTCTCTCTCTCTCTCTCTCTCTCACAGAAGAGTCAACAACAAGGGAGCACATGTAACTTCATACCTGAGAACAAAAAGTCCCTCCATAAAGAAAAGATCATAATCCAGAGAGCAGAAACACGTGACTGTCAAACTTTCATCCAACTCGGCACATTTCCGTGTTTTTTATTTAAAAGATTTTATTTGATTAATCCGGATCGTACCTGAATCCGGATCCAGGTGGTCCCCTCAGGTGGGACCAGAATCTGTTCAAGTCAGAAAAATAAAGAATAAAAATCCACCTTCGTCTCTCGGCTGGCTGTTCTTACATGTTTGTCCGGGAAGAAGAAGCGGTGACTCAGTTTCCCATCAGCTGATCCCGCTTTATGTCGGAGGAGCCGTCAAGTAAGAAAACACACACCGTACACTTCCGGTTTCACAATAAAAGCTGCGTGCAAGTGAGTGGCTGTGATGGGTGTATTGTGCAGGTGTTGGATGGAAAAGGAAGATGAAGTAACCAAACAAGGCGAATGCAGAAAGTCTCTGAGCAGAATATGGTGGCAGCTTTTATAATGACACTGAGCATCGGTCCCAGGTGCTCTCAGTCAGGCTTAGGGCGCACTCACACTATGCAATCCATACCGTGCACGTTTGACCCACAAAGTCCAGTTTGTGTGACTAGTCAGAGTGCTCTTTTGGCCCTGGATTTGAAGAGGTGTGCTTTGGCATGGTACAGCTGCTTGTGCACGAGCACGGGTACACAACGTGGACATGAAGTGTTCTGGCTGTATCGCAACAAAATGACTCAAAATTAGAGACAAAGTCAGCAAAGTAGCTGTCATGTTCTCTGTGTTGTTCTCCGATGTGAAGAAGTGGACTCGACCGCGCGTCCCTTTTTTTTTCTTGTAAACTAGCACACTTAATAATTAGTAAAGCTATGCATGTGTTGTATTACGACGTCATGTATAAGAGGTAACTGTGCTCAGGCCCGGTTAGCGGGGGAATGGATAGGGGGGGACAATCGAGCATCAGCACAGTACGGAGCCCTGAGTCACGTTTCCAACATGGCAACCGCCGCTGATGGGCTGCATGAAGCATTTTTAGAAACCAGTGGGTGATGTCTCTGAGACTACGTCCATATTTTAGTGAGTCAATAAGGCTCAATCAATAACTCATAATAAGCTGATTATTACCTCGAGGTAAATCCAACAACTGATGCTTTTATTTTGAAGGTAAAATCTCTTGTCTTGCTGTGCTGTGGTGTGTGATTCTGTCTAACTTCACTGGGCTGCAGCTGGGAGGAGGATCCATCCAGCTGCTGGTCCTGGAGCAGATTTTAACACTTCTTCATCACAAACAGTCAGGTGTTACAAAGCTTCACTTTCAGTCCGCTGTCACGTGATGGATGACCTTCACTGGATGTTTGACAGAGGCTGAAAGGAAAACCACCTGTTGACTAAAGTCACCGAATGTTTCACAGTTTATAAAGTATGTTGTACGAGAAATATCATGTGTTATATAATAAAACACACCTCATGATTGTTCACACAAAGTCCTTCAAAGGTATCTGATGATGAAGGTGATCTTTATCATTTTTATGAGTCTTTTCTTTTTACAGGAGAGTTAACTCTGGAACATGTACTCATGGCTCAGAGGCCAAAGGTCAAAGTCAACACAAACACAAATAGAGAGTCTGTCTGATTAGAGCAAGCGGAAACCTCCAGTCCTAAAAAATGAAGCCAATGGTGAAGTGTGAACTCCTGCAGTTACTCGAGTGTCCACTAGAGGCTGGCTGCAGAAACACCGGAAGTCACATACACACCCATTCAAAAAAGCCTGTTTTTACAGCAGACATTAACATGTTTACAGCCTGGTGCATAAAAAACAAATAGGTCTGATTAGTTGTTGTCATAACTGGCACACACTATACGGGGGGGGGGGAATTTTTGATTTAAGCTCCGTTTTGATTTTATGAACGATACGTGTTATCCATAGTTAGGCGTGTAGCTGACATGATTAACAGGTGTGCGCGATGCAAAGGTTCGTCAAGAGGCTTAACACCCGCCTCAGCTCCAGCTCTCAGCCTGTCGTTAGGTTGACTGAAAGTTAGGGCGAGGCATGGCGGCTGCGGCCGATGAGCCTCGGGAGCCCCCTGCAGGAACAGATGGCTGACGTCACTCAGACTCGTAGTCCATTAATATTTACAGTCTATGGATTAGAGGTGTTCAAGCGGAAACCTTACGGGTGTTTAAATATAAAGCCTAAGCATACATGACCAAAAAACAAACAAACTGCAGTTCCTAGAGTGTCCACTTGGGGCTGGCTCTACATGCCAAAGAATCCCTGTTAGGTCCCATTTGAAATTGATCAATAACTTCTTTAAGTTTAATAACTTTGATGTTATGTGATCAAGTGTCCTCATATCACTGCAGGACGTAGTGTGTACATTTACTGCTTGTACTAACGCACGCTAGCACAAGTTAACCGCCGGTGTTTGTCACCTGCCTGTCCAACAGGAAGTAGACCAACTCCACGTCCACGGGTAAAAGCCAACACAAGGTTCACCCTCGTTTTAGAACAAGCTTTATCCGCTTGGTGTTTCACCTCACTGTGATTATATTTTCTCTTCTTTGCCGCTATGTCCACGTCCGTCATATTCTGCGGTTTTAATATGGTCCAATCGATGAATTGTATCCACTCCTAAACTCACCTGCTGCGCTGTCATTGGCTGGAGGAAACACACCAGCTCCGCCCAGAAACGTCCCGAGTCAACCAAAACAAACCAGAGCAGTAAAATCCAGTGAGAGGACAGGGTCTCTGCAGACACAGTCACCAGCACACATGTACGAAGGCCCAGAAGGGACGATGGAGCAGCTTTACTTTAGGAGAAGTCTGTATTTTATTTTGAAGGAAAAAGCTGCTGACTGTCTTTAATTTATGAATTGATATATTTTTGCTCAATAACTTTAAACGTACAGTATGTAAAACCTGCCGAAAGGGGGCTCTCAATCAAAACAATAACAAAAGAGATGACGTCGCTCCTCGCAGGGTCTCATGGGATACCCCCCCCCCCCCCCCCCCCCCCCCCCCACCCCCCCGAAAACGAACGAACTCCGTGTTGAATCAATACTAACAGGCGAAACCGACCTGAGAAAGACAATGGCTGTGTCCGAAATCACTCCCTATTCACTATATAGTGCACTATATAGTGGACACGCCATTTTGTAGTGCTGTCCGAATTCATAGTGAGCATGGTCATACCCTATATAGTCCACTCAATGTATCCCACAATGCATTATGAAAAGTAGTGGACAAGCGATGGTCACTATCCGAGCAATATATACCATCATGCATTGCGGTTTTACGAGCGGAGAGTGGCGTTTGACTCGGCTGCTCTCAGACGGACGAGAGGAGCGACCAGTGAGAACACAGAAACACAATAAAGTTCATATTTGGAGCTTTTTTAATGAAATCTTTGATCTATTTAAATAAAGAGTAAATATTGTTTACGTTCATAACGGTAGTTTGTCCTTAAGATGATGACAGACACGAGAGGAGGGTCTGTGAACAGAAATAAATGAGTTTTGGTCCTAAAATAGGTTTCATTATATGTAAAATTCAATATTTTATATGTATTTATTCTTTGTAAATGTTTTCGTGAACATCCACTCAGTTTAATAGAAGTTATCACTGAAATTCATGCCGTTATTTACCGTTATTATTGATCCTCGGCCGTTGTTATGCTGCACGTTTTAGATGCGCGACAACAATGACGTCACTGTCAGCGGCCGGCGAGTGAGTGAGTAGTGTCCGAAATGTTGTTTAATTTTTCTGAGTGGGTGCACTATATAGTCCACTGCATTAAACTCACTATATAGTGAATAGGGAGTGGGGGATGAGTGAGTGATTTCGGACACAGCCAATATGTGTACTGACGATGTATCCAAATATAATTTACATGAAGTTTTTATCACAGCAGCACATACAGCGACAGAACGGCAGCTTTCAGGAGCAGCTAGCGCTAGCTAAGACAGTGGTCTTCGACGTAACATCCGGTGTTTCCTTGACAACGATCAACATTTCGTGTCTATCATGGCGGCTCATCATGGCGGCCGCCTACAAGACACGTCCCGTTACAACTATAAAATTACGGATTTCTCTGGCTTTGATAACTTTTGGAAATATTTGAGGTGATGTAAGTACTCAACTAAAAAATATATATAACATGGGTTTAGTCCATTTCTTATTTAAGTTAGATATTTAAACATTAGCATGCAATTCTACATACTGTACCTTTAACTTTAAGTTACTGGGTGTCCTCAAATTACTCTCAGATGTTATCACTCACTACAGGAAAAGAGACACACTCTCAAATATTAGAAATGTGTGTTTTTTAAATCTTTTTTTTATTTTCATTCATATTTATGATTCATGTTATATGATACCCTGCACGCACAAAATAAAATTGTTCACTTTGATGGACTTTTATGGACTATGAAAGTTAAATCATAAAATTCCATTATGGACATTAGTATGATAAATGTATTTTATATTTATAGACTATAAAGTAGGGATGTAAAGATTAATCGTGATAAATGGATTCAAAGGTGTCGAGGTTCACATCTGAAAAATGAATCTCAATAATATGGTGAGCGTCAGCAGCTGCAGAGCAAGATTTAGAAGTTGAGGACGCACCACCGTCTTTTAAATCGGAGGTGTGGAAGCATTTTGGCTTCAAGACAGAAAATGAAAGAGGTGAGAAGATAACAGACGAGACAAAAACTGTGTGACAATATTACAAGAAGACAGAGAACTACACAAATAGCACAACCAACATGATGCAGCATTTAATCTTCTCCACAATGAGAAGCTCCAATCACCTCCCCTTGTTGAGAGAAAGAAACATTAAAAGGTCAAACCACACTGACAAGCAGGTTAGCAGCTCCTAAAGGAATCTGTTTCACTCATCATTTGTCTACAGTCTCATTTTGTTAAATAAATAGTGAAAGAATCGTATCATGAACCCAGTATAGTGAATTGTATGGTGTCTTGAGTTTAGTGAATCGTTACTTCCCTACTATAAAGATATATCAGGCTCTCTAAAACCCCAAAATTAGCGCCAGTCAGTTTGCGACAGTTCTGTCCGCTTTACGGCGACGGAAACTGCTTTAGTTGAAGCAAACATGTGGAGAGTTCTTTAGCCCATAAACACACATGTGGTAAGACTTCAAACTCTTAAATAATGTATTCGTTTTGATAACAGAGCTTAAAGTTCACAGTTTAATCATTAAAGTTGTTTTGAAGAATTGAACATAAACTAACACTGTTAGCATGTAGCTTAGCCGAACATGCTAACTCAGTCGGTTCCGTTTTCCAGTTAGTTTCTTCAACAATAGCGGATCTTCGCGGTCTGATAGAAGTGTCTGATAGATAATGTTATTAACCATCGTGAGGAGAATTTATTTTACACCACATCTGTGTTATCACTATGTTTATGTGGCCTTAAAACGCGTGTATTATTCAGGATCGTTATCACACCGATCCTCGTTAAAAGATACTCTAGATTTAACATTTTCTTTGTCACAGGTGGATTTGTACAGTTATCAGAACATGCTCAAACATGTAGTTGAATCGTCATGAAGCATACATTAATTCGGCGTATATTTAGTACACGAAACATTGTTAGTTTTAAAGTTATTGCCCTGTTAATCAGTTTACTGACTTACGTTAACGCTGCACGTCACAGCGGATTGTCTGAGCAGGAAACGCGATTTAATGCAAATGCACATTTCCCATCACCATGAAATGGCACCATTTGTTCCCCGAATTTTCTGGAATAAGTCAACAATGATAATAGTGTTCATTCAGAATGAACTTCTTTCACACCTGCAGAGGAAATAGAGTAAGGAGCAAAATAGTGCAATCTTTATATGGAGTTTGGTTGTTCGATTTACTGCAGACGTCTTTACCGTCATTTGGCTTTTTAACATCAGTAATCTTAAAACTGAGCTCTTCATTGAAGTAAGGTTAGATGTTACTACTAACAGGTCTCGATATCATGTCAATTCATCAATAACACAGTCAAGTAAACATACTGGTCATTATTTTACAGCCATGACAGTCTGTCAGATTATCTTTACATACTGAATTAGAAACTCAAACCAGGGTGCTCCCTAAAATCTTAATGTTTCCATAGCAGAATTTCTAAACTGCTAAATGATGCTAGTAAATATTAAACTATATCGATACCTGTTTTGATACCACGGCAACCAAATAGAAGTATTAGGCATCTGATAATGGAAACTTTATTGATTTCAAAGATTCAACATGTAAAGCAAACTGCTGAACACTGTCTATATTGCACAAATACATTGGCAGCGTTGCAGTGCCAAAGCATTGCCTACAAGTTTATGCAATTTAAACAGTGTGCAGGAGTTTACCTATAACTTTTAAGGGATTGATTCCTCTCCTACACAACCTCTCTTTATGAACTAGATGTCTTTTTTTTCACATCTATTAGCTACGTTACTATTGCAGCTCACTACTGGCAGGTCTTCCTATGTTCACTATCAAACCCCTGCAGATGATCCAAAACGCAGCAGCATGACTGGTCTCCAATCTCGCCAAAACAGCACGTACGCCACTCTGCTGTTCATCTCCCTCCACTGGCTCCCAGTTACTGCTCACATCAAATTTAAAACGCTGCTGCTCGCTTACAAAACAGCCACAAGGCTCTTCCTTACCTAAACTCTCTCATCCAGGTCTACACTCCCTCCCGCCCACTACGCCCTGCCAATGAAAAGCGTCTGATCCAACCTTCACAACAGGGTCCCAAGTCTCTAACTAGACTCTTCTCCTCTGTTGACCCCCGGTGGTGGAACGAGCCACCAAACTCCATTGGATCTGCAGAGTCCCTTTGCGCCTTTAAGAAAAAGCTGAAGACTCAAGATAGGCTGTTGATGTTGGGCTCAGTCTCTGGTCACTTCCTGTCAGCACCTGTGTGTCTGATCAGACTTAAGGCTGTCCGTTTGCACTTCCTGATGTTGTTTCCTCCTCTCTAGATCCTTGCTTTGGTCTCTTAATTGAATTGTAGAATTATACTTTTCTGTACTATCTATCATTAAAATAACAGAAACTGTAAAATAACGATTGATTGAAAGTATCAAAGTGTCCAAATCGGGACGACCTTGATTGTGCCTGAACTAATCACCTCTGTGCATCTGCAGATGGAGAACTACAGTAAAGCTCGGACGGTGGAGCAGCCGTCTGTCTGTCCTTTCCCCGGTCTCCCCCCTGACACGCCGGAGGTCAGAGTGAAAGATGGCAGCAAGATCCGCAACCTGATGCGTTACGCCCTGAGCCGCATGGAGGCCAAAGCCAAAGCAGCCGAGGAGGAAGAACGACCGCCACCCGAAGAGGGAGGAGGCGGGGCTGCAGAGGGAAAAAAGGAAGCGGCAGCCCGGCCGCTCTGCAGTCACATCATCTTCACAGCGAGCGGAAAGGGCGTGTCCAAAGCCATCACGTGCGCTGAGATTGTGAAGCGGCGAGTGAAGGGGCTCCACCAGCTCACCAAGCTGCTGTACAGCACGGTGGTGGAGGTGTGGGAGCCGCTGGAGCCCGCTGCGGGACTCGACAGCCTCACCGTCAACAGGAACCTTCCCGCCATCTGGATCCTGCTCTCCAGAGAGCCGATGGACTGCAGTCAGCCCGGGTACCAGCCCCCGGGCCGCTACGACCTGCTGTGGGCTCAGTCTGCTAACAAGGAGGAGGGGGGAGGGTCCACGGGACTGAGAACAGGACACAAGAGGAAGAAAGGAGGAGGAGGAGGAGGAGGAGGGGGCAGAGGGAGGGGAGCTGGGCGTCACGCTGGGAGATCCAGAGATGCAGCTTAAGGAGAGTTAATTTAATTTTTTTACAAACTGAACAAACAGAAAGAAGAAGAGTAAAACACTGTGACTGAACTCTTTGACTTCTCTTCAGTTTCACATCGTTTATTTAAAATCTGCCTGACGAGACTTTAAACTCTGCAGCAGAGAAGTGACCCATCGTTTATTCATCTCTGTAAAGGTTTACCTGCAGAATCTGTCTGCGAGGCCCACAAGCTTAGTGTTGGATGATGTTCTGCTTTCTGTTCGTCGTCTGAGTTGTTCTTTTGTTGTTAAGCAGGTTTTGGGTTATGAGCAGAACAACAGTGAGTGTGCAGAGCGAGAGAGGCTGAACCCTTCGGCTCTCATCCTTATTCGCCTTTTTTAGTCTTGATGAATCTTAATGTGAGGGCAAATAAAGTTTTGTTTGTAGACAACGACTCTCCTGATGAACTCTCATCGCTCGGGTTTCAGTTTGACTGCCGTCTGGTTATTGACTGTAAACAATGATCGGAGGATTAAAGAGGAAGTGTTGATCCAAATATGATTTATTAGTTTTTACAAGCAGCACAGAAATAGTGACGGTCACTCACTGAGGATTCTTCACCGTCTAGCGGATGTGTTTCAGCAACATTTGTTCATATTTTCACATTTAATGTCCCATATTATATAAATCCTCTTCTCCATGTTCCTCTAACTCTAATATGTGTCTCTAGTCTGTCTACAAACCCTCCAATGATGAGAAAAGTCCATCCTCTCCGTCTTTCGCCTGCTCCACTTTTCAGAAAATGTGTGCTCAAACAGGCCGTTTGGAGATTTTCCCCTCATGACATCACAAAGGGAAGTAACCCCTCCCCCAGGTGGGTGACACTCCCACAGCTAGGTGTTTGTTCTGCCCTCTGAGTCTGCCTTCTCACCGTAAACAATAGGACATGGAGCGAGAAAGCCCGAGCCACCCAAGCCCTTCCAGAGAGGGGCGTGGTCAGACACAGCTCATTTACATTTAAAGCTACAGACACAGAAACAGCCTGTTCTGAGCAGGGCTGAAATAGAGGGGTTTATAGGCATGATCAAATACAGGATCAGAGTGGATTTAGAACAAGACACTTCACACACATGTTTTAGGGAGCTCTGAGACTTATACTGGTTGAAGAGGAGAATATGTGACCTTCATATAGTGACCACAGGGGGCGCCAAAATCCACACAAAGTGAAAGATCCTCACAGATAGATGGACACTTTATTGATCCCGAGGGAAATTCAAAGCATCCAGTATCAGTTTACAAGACATGCAAGACACGAAACATGCTTTGAATGAGATCTTTAATGTTTGAAAGTGAGACTTCTTCGTGAAATATTTAATATGGAAAAATCATTTATTGTTCTACAACCCTAATCAGTACCTCATCTACTCTAAAATATCTGTTACCTTTAAAATATGTTGTTTTCTTTCAGCAGTAAATTAGCATGAATCAGCGCTGTGCTGGGATCAGGAGGATCCAGATATTTTAAAATCACAACCCTACACAAAAGTTTTGACCCACACAAACTGGAGGTTTGATTGAGGATAAACCAGGATGAAAAAGATCTCCTGATGTTTATCTAAACGAGTCAACATGTCCTCCTTTAAGAAGGATCTATCTCTGCAGCTGGGGTCAGACTCAGGTGTAGTTTTGCTTTAAGGTGGAGTCAGCATTCTCCATGTAATCAATGTAATCCTTTATATTGAAGATAAAATGATGAATAAAACACTGAACAAAGTTCTGCAGTACAAGAAAAAGTCTTATCTGATTTCTTTAAATGAACCTTTTCAAGATGTTTCAAGAAAGGAAATACAAAGTTGATGTGCACTTTGATCCAATCCAATGATTTATTTGACTGATTTTATACAAATGTAACCTCAATGTGTTCAAAGAAACAAGCTTCTTATAGTTAATGATCTAATTAATGAACACGAGTTAAGCAGCACTGACGGAGTTAAGCTGCAGTCTGAACTCCACAGACTCTTTGTGGAGCTGACTGACTCTCATGTTCAAAGGTCAGGACCCTCCACAGCTCCCGTGTGAAGCATCTCCAATGTGTGAGTGTAAACATGGAGTAACGTCCTCCTGTGAGAGTGTTCAGAGAGCAGCAGCAGCAGCAGGCTCCGTCTGCTCCGAGGAGCGTGCACGGTGACATCTTGTGTCCGTCTTGATCCTTTTATCTCCTCAGTGGGCCCCCCCCGGGGCTTACTGGATTAGAGTTTCCCTTCAGGAGGATCAGAGCTGAAGCATCTGTCCGAGAGGAAAAGTTCCTGCAGGAGAAGCGAAGCATGGAGCGGCGTGGTCGGGTGGAGGTGGTCAGGCTGCTGCTGCTGGTGGTGGTGGTCTCCTGTCTGCTGCTGGGACCGGCTCTGGCTCAGGTCAGACACCCCCTCCCTGTGCTGTGGATGATGCCGGTTAGCTCGGGGTCCGGGGGGGAGAACCTGACCGCTGCTGTGTTCCCCGCTGTTAGACTGGCTCTTCAGGATCTGCAGAAACAACTAGCGCCTCTGGGGAACTACGATATCCAGCTCCAACTGCTGGACTCACAGGTCGGTCTGAGATGTTTGTTCTGAGGGAGTCCAAGTTCTCAATACTTTTCCATACCAGGTGTTTTAAAATGAGCCAATTAGGGATGCATCGGTTCAACACGGGTATCGGCCGATATTTGCTATGTTGACAGACATCGGCATTTCAGCAAATAATGTGGCGTGAGCCGATGTCAGTAGCTGATGTTTCATTCAAATTAATGAATTCATTTAATATTGTTTCATTCAGGTCCTTCTGGCGTCTCTCTAGAGAGGAGGGGGCGGGGGGGGAGACAACTCTTTCCAATGTTTTGAATTTGGACTGCAGTACCCATTTTAAACACTAGGTGTTACATGTTGTTCCTTAAAAAATCCAGCTGAAGAAAAAGTCTGAGGTGAATCAGTGGAACATCCCAGGATGAGTTTGATCAACTATGACGTCTGGAAATGACAGAAAGATCTCTAAAAATGCAAATCTATTTGAAATCCTGTTGGAGGTTTGTGAATGGATCCCAGAGGCGTCTTTGTAGATGTTGACATGCCTTATATGAAATGCAAGGCGGGAGCTCTAACTGTCTGTCTGATCATCAGAAACACACCGACGCTTCAACTTGCAGACTTAGACTTAGTTGCACGTCTGTTGTGTGAAAGTGTTGTAACGCTCCTTTATCCGGTTTCACTCTGACCTTTATGTCCTCTCAGTAATGTCACGATTTTCTCCTTTTATTTTGCAGTGTGATGCTGCTAAATCCCTCAAAGCCCTGTTTGATGCTCTGTGGGTGGGGCCAAAGTTTCTCCTGTTGTTTGGAGGGGTGTGTCCATCTGTGACCACGCTCATCGCTCGCTCTCTGCCCGCCCTCAACCTGGTGCAGGTAAACACACACACAGTCCACTTCAGATTTATTCTGTTTTATAACAGCTTTAACTTTCTGTTATCTCCTGTCCTGTGACGTCCCAGGTGTCTTTCGCAGCCTCGCCCCCCAGTCTGTCCAACAGGAAGTGGTACGGGAACCTGTTCAGCACAGCGCCTTCAGACCGAGCTCTGAACCAGGCCACGGTGAAGCTGCTGCAGCGCCACAGGTGGAGCAGAGTGGGTGTCATCACGCAGGAGGGGCCCCGACTCTCAGAGGTCTCGGAGACTTTAGAACTAACTCTGTGCTCTAAAGAACATCTCTCTGTGTTCTTCAGCTTCATTATGCTTCTGTTTCCTTCGTGGTGCGTAACGTCTTTATTTCTGTGTGCAGATGAAGAGAGATCTGATGAGACAGCTGCAGAAGGCAGACGTTCAGGTCGTCTCCACAGAGAGTCTCTCTGCAGACGTCTGCAGCAGCCTGAGGAAGCTGAAGGTACTGAGAGCACGAGCAGGAGCTTTAAAAACAGCTTACATTCAAACAGGATGAGACAAAAACATGTCAATCATATTCATCATTTGACTTCTGATCCAAACTGAAAGCAGAGTAAATGTACTAAAACTCCTGCCTTGTCTTCTTGCAGGAGAGTGATGCCCGGATCATTATCGCACAGTTTGAAGAGGATTCTGTCTCTGAGGTTTTCTGCTGTGTAAGCTCTGTGCATGGACACCTGTAGATTCTGCTCACCTGGTTTACTTACCTGAGCTCTAATGAAGTGATATTTTAATTCATCTCTGTACAGTCATGGAACAGACAGCGGTCTCCTGCAGATTTCAGGATCAGACTGCAGTGTCTTGTTCTTAAAAGAGTCTGTGTCCGGGGTGAGAGGTTTCGGCCACAGTAGAACCTGCACGCCTCAGGGTCCTGGGGGTGTACAGGTCGTGGAGAGATGGTAGATCTCAGCCTCGCCCCCTCTCTGTATAGCTGATGATACCCTGCAGCCTGCTCTGCACAGCATCTGAACAGATCCTTATTATGACTCATAAAAGATGTTCAGGGCGAGCTGTGAGCAGTGATGGATCTCTCTCTCCTGCAGGCGTACAGACTCAACCTGTTTGGACCTCAGTACCAGTGGTTGGTGGTCGACGGGGGCTCGGCCGGGTGGAAGCTCGGCTGGCAGGTTTCTGGATGTTCGGTCGACAGTCTGCTGACGGCTGCAGACGGATCCATCAGGCTGCAGACGAGACGACTCAGCAACACCAACACAGCAGGAGTCTCCGGACGGGTCAGAAACTGTTAACACACTCCCTGACAGACCAGTGTAGACATGTTTAATTGGACGTTTTTAAATTTGTATTGATCCACAACAACCAGAACACGTGTGTGAAATCACACCATCAGTGTCAAACTTTTAAAAACCTTAGGATGGAAAGTCAGAGGTATCTTATAAACTACCTGAAAGATTTCCTTGAAAATAGATTCAGAAATTCAGGGCCAAACCAAAAATGCTACCATTTCAGAAGATTGATTAATTTTTGTTTGTTCTTAAAGGTAGGGTAGGTAATTTCCTCCAGATCCACTTTTTAAGAATTTGGTTGAAATTGTCTTTAGGGCTCGCTGTCTGTAGCAGGAGATATGTGCAGAGGTGACCAGACTTTACAACTGAAAGTACTACCATTAGCCTGTCGAAAACAGCCAGATTAGTCGATTTGTCCTTAAGTCCCGCCTCTGATTAGGCAAATAGCCAATCATATTTTGATTTTGTGGCCAATCAGATTTCAATGGGAGGCCCATATCTCCCCTGGCCAACCCTCTGGACGCGCCCCTGGATATGTGAACTCCGAGAAGTTTTGTGCAAGTGTGAAATCAGCTTAAAAACAGTTAAACTGGAGCGCCGGTAGCCTAGTGG
Source organism: Tautogolabrus adspersus (assembly GCA_020745685.1). NCBI lineage: Eukaryota > Metazoa > Chordata > Actinopteri > Labriformes > Labridae > Tautogolabrus > Tautogolabrus adspersus. The sequence continues at coordinate 30,851,578 of CM036542.1, forward strand.
TTAGTGCGCGTGCTCCACACTAATGCCTTGTGTGCGCTGGCAGCGCCCACATCCTCAGTAACTCTGAACTGTGTTGGTTTTGCATTGAGTATGGAGCAGCCAGTGCAAAAACAGCGTCGATAGAAACAGGCTCTAAACAAATCAGTAAAAACATTTGAAGAAAAAAAAAAATACAACCTAGAATTAAAAACAAATGACAACTGAACGGAAATTTCAAACAAAAAGTCAAAATAAAAAGAATGAAATATTAAAAATAATATAACCTGAGCTTGGACCGATATTAATGATCATCTTAAGTTAAGCATTTTTATCAGGTTTTGTTTGTGAAAATTGTTTCAGCTCAGTTTTCGTCTATTTAAAGATTCTTGTATTAATCATGTCCCTGCAGACCCCTCAGGACTACCAGGACTCCTACCTGAGAGAGCTGACCAAGGAGGAGTCAGAGGTGAGCCCCCTGCACGCCTTCGCCTACGACGCGGTGTGGGTGGCTGCTAAAGCGCTGAGTCAGGTGATGGAGGCGCTGAAGCACAGAGAGAGGTACAGCGTGGCGAGAAACGTCAGCGTCAGCCACGAGAAGAGTCACAAGATGCTGCTGGAGGCCGTCAGGAGCACGACGTTCGAAGGAGTCACAGTGAGTGAGGAATACGACACACACACACACCTGAACACACCTGAAGTGAGAAAAACTACACACAAAAACCTGCTCTGGGGGTCCATGGCAGCAGGCCATCCCCACCAACAATCCTGACGAACCTACTTAAAACATTTACATATTCACGCACATACTTGAAATACACACACACCTGCAACACATATACATGAAACACAGTTGAAATACACACATTAAACCCACTTGTAATTTCTACACACACTCCTGAAACACATAAATACCTGTAACAAGACGATGCACACCTGTAACACACCTGTTATACCCACTTATAAGATCGACCTGAGATACACCTGATGGACACACACATCAAACACACCTGAACACATTTAAATATGTACCCGTAACAGAACCAAGAGTAACACACAGAAACTGGAAAAAACACCTGTAACACACTGGAAATATGCTCATTTGTGACAGACAAACACTGGTATACACACCTGTGACGTGCACACACTTCTAAAAGACACACACCTGTGACGTGCACACACTTCTAAAAGACACACACCTGTGACGTGCACACACTTCTAAAAGACACACACCTGTGACGTGCACACACTTCTAAAAGACACACACCTGTGAAGTGCACACACTTCTAAAAGACACACACCTGTGACGTGCACACACTTCTAAAAGACACACACCTGTGACGTGCACACACTTCTAAAAGACACACACCTGTGACGTGCACACACTTCTAAAAGACACACACCTGTGACGTACACACACTTCTAAAAGACACACACCTGTGACGTGCACACACTTCTAAAAGACACACACCTGTGACGTGCACACACTTCTAAAAGACACACACCTGTGACGTGCACACACTTCTGAAAGACACACACCTGTGACGTGCACACACTTCTGAAAGACACACACCTGTGACGTGCACACACTTGTAAAAGACACACACCTGTGAAGTGCACACACTTCTAAAAGACACACACCTGTGACGTGCACACACTTCTAAAAGACACACACCTGTGACGTGCACGCACTTCTAAAAGACACACACCTGTGACGTGCACACACTTCTAAAAGACACACACCTGTGACGTGCACACACTTCTAAAAGACACACACCTGTGAAGTGCACACACTTCTAAAAGACACACACCTGTGACATGCACGCACTTCTAAAAGACACACACCTGTGACGTGCACGCACTTCTAAAAGACTCACACCTGTGACGTGCACACACTTCTAAAAGACACACACCTGTGACGTGCACACACTTCTAAAAGACACACACCTGTGACGTGCACACACTTCTAAAAGACACACACCTGTGAAGTGCACACACTTCTAAAAGACACACACCTGTGACGTGCACGCACTTCTAAAAGACACACACCTGTGAAGTGCACACACTTCTAAAAGACACACACCTGTGAAGTGCACACACTTCTAAAAGACACACACCTGTGACATGCACGCACTTCTAAAAGACACACACCTGTGACGTGCACGCACTTCTAAAAGACTCACACCTGTGACGTGCACACACTTCTAAAAGACACACACCTGTGACGTGCACACACTTCTAAAAGACACACACCTGTGACGTGCACACACTTCTAAAAGACACACACCTGTGACGTGCACACACTTCTAAAAGACACACACCTGTGACGTGCACGCACTTCTAAAAGACACACACCTGTGACATGCACACACTTCTGAAAGACACACACCTGTGACGTGCACACACTTCTAAAAGACACACACCTGTGACGTGCACACACTTCTGAAAGACACACACCTGTGACGTGCACACACTTCTAAAAGACACACACCTGTGACGTGCACACACTTCTAAAAGACACACACCTGTGACGTGCACGCACTTCTAAAAGACACACACCTGTGACGTGCACACACTTCTAAAAGACACACACCTTTGACGTGCACACACTTCTAAAAGACACACACCTTTGACGTGCACACACTTCTAAAAGACACACACCTGTGACGTGCACACACTTCTAAAAGACACACACCTTTGACGTGCACGCACTTCTGAAAGACACACACCTGTGACGTGCACGCACTTCTGAAAGACACACACCTGTGACGTGCACACACTTCTGAAAGACACACACCTGTGACGTGCACACACTTGTAAAAGACACACACCTGTGACGTGCACGCACTTCTAAAAGACACACACCTGTGACGTGCACACACTTCTAAAAGACACACACCTGTGACGTGCACACACTTCTAAAAGACACACACCTGTGACGTGCACGCACTTCTAAAAGACACACACCTGTGACGTGCACACACTTCTAAAAGACACACACCTGTGACGTACACACACTTCTAAAAGACACACACCTGTGAAGTGCACACACTTCTAAAAGACACACACCTGTGACGTGCACACACTTCTAAAAGACACACACCTGTGAAGTGCACACACTTCTAAAAGACACACACCTGTGAAGTGCACACACTTCTAAAAGACACACACCTGTGACGTGCACACACTTCTAAAAGACACACACCTGTGACGTGCACGCACTTCTAAAAGACACACACCTGTGAAGTGCACGCACTTCTAAAAGACTCACACCTGTGAAGTGCACACACTTCTAAAAGACACACACCTGTGACATGCACGCACTTCTAAAAGACACACACCTGTGACGTGCACGCACTTCTAAAAGACACACACCTGTGACGTGCACGCACTTCTAAAAGACACACACCTGTGACGTGCACACACTTCTAAAAGACTCACACCTGTGACATGCACGCACTTCTAAAAGACACACACCTGTGACGTGCACGCACTTCTAAAAGACTCACACCTGTGACGTGCACACACTTCTAAAAGACACACACCTGTGAAGTGCACACACTTCTAAAAGACACACACCTGTGACGTACACACACTTCTAAAAGACACACACCTGTGACGTGCACACACTTCTAAAAGTCACACACCTGTGACGTGCACACACTTCTAAAAGACACACACCTGTGACGTGCACACACTTCTAAAAGACACACACCTGTGACGTGCACACACTTCTAAAAGACACACACCTGTGAAGTGCACACACTTCTAAAAGACACACACCTGTGACGTGCACGCACTTCTGAAAGACACACACCTGTGACATGCACACACTTCTGAAAGACACACACCTGTGTCTCACACATTATGATGAATACATATTGCTGTTTTTGTTTCAGGGTCCAGTTCTTTTCAGAAACGGAGAGAGAATGACGTCGATCGAGCTCGTCCAGCTTCAAGGTGCTTTAAGTGTCCTGATGTTCTGTGATACTGTGTTCATGTCGTGTTATCAACAAACATATTCAGAGTGTGTTTGTGTCTCTGTTTATCTGTGTGTGTGTGTGTGTGTGTGTGTGTGTGTGTGTGTGTGTGTGTGTGTGTGTGTGTGTGTGTGTGTGTGTGTGTGTCAGACAGCAGCGGTGTGTCTGTCGGAGAGTTCAACACCTCCACCCAGCAGCTGCGACTGATGAACCACCTGCTGAAGTTTAAAGGTCAAACACTGAACTCAAAAATGTTCAAACCAATATTAAAAAGAGCTGAACTCTGAAGGTTGACGCTGACGTTTGGATGTGTAATTTTTTTCGTCCTGCAGGTCCAGGTCCAGCCAGAGACCGGACTCTGGTTCTTGAGCAGTGGCAGCATGTCGGCCTCCTTCTGTACGGCGTCATCTCATCGACTGCAGCTGTAACCATCGTCATCACTCTGACCGTGCTCTGCTTCACCGTGTGCAGCCGGAAACTCAGGTACAACCTCCGAACATCCACCTCAGAGCCACCGAAGAGTCCGACTTCAAAAGCCTAGCGGTTATGTGGCACACCAACTGTACAGACGCTATAGTCCTCGTCGCAATGGCCGTGGGTTCAAATCCGACCTCCGCCCTTTGCTGCATGTCAACCCCCCACTCTCTCCTCCCAACGTTTCCTGTCATTCTTCAGCCGTCCCACCTATTAAATGCAAACACGTTCTTAAATCAAAATAGTGCCTGGGTTGAAATAGTTTATTTTTTAAGCTTCAGCTCCTGCTGATGTCGTCTCTCTCTCTCTCTCTCTCTCTCTCTCTCTCTCTCTCTCTCTCTCCCTCTCTCTCTCTCTCTCTCTCTCTCTCTCTCTCGCTCCACCTGCAGGCTGCTGAGGTGGAGCGGTGGATCCCGGGACGAGCTGCTCCTGCTGGGCATCCTGCTCTCCTCCTCCTCGGTCCTGGTCTCCGGTCTGGACGAAGCTCTGCTGTCTGATCTGACCTATGAGATCCTCTGCTCTGTGAGTGCAGACGACTTCATTTATTTCTACAAATGTCTGATTTTATTTACAAGCAACGGTAATACATAAACATGCATCTAACACATAGAGACAGGTGTGAAATGTTACTAAGTTTATTTACTGTACAGTAATTATCATACTGTATATTAGTATTTCTTTTTTATGATACTTTAATCTCCTCTCCGCTGCTTCATTTCGAGGGGAATCATGATACTTTAAACTTCATGACTCATATTTCATAATGTCAGATTTGTTCTCCATGTTGATCCTTTCAAAGGTCACATATTCTCCTCCTCTTCTTCAGTGTAAATAAGTCTCAGAGCTCCTCAAATCATGTGTGTGAAGTGTCTTGTTCTAAATCCACTCTGATCCTGTATTTGATCATGTCTATAAACCCCTCTATTTCAGCCCTGCTCAGAACAGGCTGTTTCTGTGTCTGTGGCTGTTTTGTGTCACACGCTGAGTCATGTCGATGTTTGTTGCAGGTTCGTCTGTGGACTCTCTGCGTGGGACACACTGTGGGCTTCTCTGTGCTCTTCACCAAAGCGTGGTGTGTTTACTCAGTCTGCAGCGTCAAACAGACGGTAAACACAACAAATAAAAGTTACAGATCTTTAAAGCTGTTGTTTAACACATCCAGTATGTGATGGATGAAGAGACGATGAAGACCTCAGAGTGTTGATCCCACTGTGACGATTGTCTGTGTCTGTTCAGCCGACTCGTCTGCAGCAGAACGGTTTGGTGATGCTGTGGCTGATCCTGCTAGACGTCTGTGTTTTGGTCTCCTGGCAAATCCTGGACCCCCTCAGACGGGTGGAGCTGCAGCAGAGCTTACAGGTGACAATGACGGGATGAGCTCACACAGTTGTCTGTGATGATGATGATGTAGGAGAGACAGTTTATCTCCTTCAGGCAGAGGGAGGAGTCAAATGAACCATCAAATTAACAATTGTTCTGGCTGATGTTAAATGGAATTGAATACTTTTATTTTGAAATACAATACAAATAAAAGTACTTAGTAATTAGACTGTAAAGTAAAGACATTCCAATCAAATTAAAATAGTAAGAGTACAATTATTCCCTTAGTATTATGATTATATGTACATTATGGGCTGCACAGTGCTGCAGGGGTTAGCGCTGCTCCCTCACAGCGAGAAGCTTCCTGGTTCCCTGTGATTGGATCGCTGGATAGCGTCGTATTTCCTGCATTTACAACATTTCCTTTTTTTGCTGCTGTTTTCTAAATTCTGCTGAAGGAAGAACGCTACAAGCCGGTATAATCAACGACTGCTCGATATTTATCAACTAAAACTCCAACAGCGCTTGGTTTCAGTCGCCATGGTTTCCTGTCCACAAACAGGCAGAGAATATGGCGGATCAGAAAACTGGCGGTTCAGCCAACACACAAATATGTAGTGCTTATAATGGCGTGGGCCACTGCGGTGTAGCTACAGCTTGATTTGACGCAGGAGTATAAACCAGGCTTTAGGCCAGTAATGTCAGACCGATAAAGCCATACCAGCACCAGCTCCAACAGATGACTGGAGCCAGGCAGAGGAGGCCAATGTTAGCCAGGAGGCTACAGCTAACTGTTTAAAGTAAACAACCTGTAGAGCTGTTTCTTCTTCTACTGACCAGATAAAACAAACCATGTTTAAACAGGAGGCTTGTCTGTGGAGTCCTCCCCTCAGAGGTTTATTTAGGCCGAGCAAAGATGACCCCAACCCATAATCCTCCTGCAGACACACCTGTAGAGGAGAGTATAAAGAGTGTGGACTGAGCTGAGTCCAGCATCAAGCTTCAAGGAGTCTCTCCACAGCAGCTCTCCACAGAAGCTCCACAGCCACCCTGAATATGACTCCATCTGCCAGCCTGCTGCTGCTGCTCCTGCTCGGCCTCTCTCAGGCTCTCCCTCTTCAGGAGGAAGGAAGCGCAGAAGAAGAAGAAGTCCCAGACGGCATAGACATCACCACCAAGATTCTGACCTCCAACAACGGCACAGACGAGATGCTGCTGGAAGGAGACCTGCTTGCTCCCAGAACAAGAAACGCCATGATGTGCTGGTCCCAGAACTGCCTGTGGAGAAAAGCCTCCAACGGCCTGGTGATGATCCCCTTCACCGTGAGCAGCCAGTTCACCAGCTGGGAGAGGCAGAAGATCGACTACGGCATGAAGGCGTTCCACAGCAGAACCTGCCTCCGCTTCGTCCCCCGTAAGAACGAGTACGACTACATCAGCATCGAGAACAAAGCGGGATGTTTCTCCTCTCTGGGCAGAGTGGGAGGCAGACAGGTGCTCTCTCTCAACAGGCAGGGCTGCCTCTACCACGGCATCATCCAGCACGAGATCAACCACGCTCTGGGCTTCCAGCACGAGCAGACCAGGAGCGACCGCGACTACTACGTCAGGATCAACTGGCAGAACATCAACCCACAGATGGCCTACAACTTCCACAGGCAGTCCACCAACAACCTGAACACTCCCTACGACTACTCCTCCATCATGCACTATGGAAAAACAGCCTTCTCCATCCAGTACGGCAAGGACTCCATCACCCCCATCCCCGACCCCAACGTCCAGATCGGTCAGAGGCAGGGCATGTCCTACTGGGACATCATGAGGATCAACCTGCTCTACGGCTGCTGATAACAACGCTGAAGCTAAACGCAGAAAATGATAAAGAATCATATTTTTCACTGTTTAGTTTTTATGTTCAGAAAACTGAATATGTAACCCACATGCCAAAATGATCAGCAATAAAAATCAATGCAAAATAAACACTGTGAAGTCATTTCTGTCTTTGTGCTGCTTGAAAACATCGGACAAAAGAAAAAAAGTCATGTTTGCAAAGAGGAAATTACAGCCTTCCAATCAGACAGATTGTGGCTTCAGAACTCAGATACAGACAATTTTTGTATTTACAACAGAATTAATTCATACCACACTCGAGGTCCAGATGTTGTTCTGGATATCGCTTATAAGGGGGGAAAGAGAGGAAAGCGTTCAGGAGCCCAGCTGAACAGGGGGGCCCATAGAGGACAGCAAACACATTGTGCATCCTAAATTTAAGCAATGAAACCAAAACAGATTTTAATCCTAAATGCACCCCATTACTTATTGAAGCAACAAAAATAGACTTTTCATTGTAGTTTCAGTAAATGTATTTCTGATGATCATTCGAAGGAGAGCTTGTCCGTGCTTGTAGTCCGTACGGTTGGAGAACAGCATGAACTTCTGTCACCTCATGTCTGGATATGAAGTTTAAGGCCAATTTTTTGGAGTAAAATGAACGATTAAATTAACAATTGTCGGGGTTGATGTTAAATGGAATTGAATACTCTTATAATTGGACTTTTATTTTGAAATACAATACAAATAAAAGTGCTGTAATTAGAATGTAAAAAAGTAAAGACATTAAAATAAAATTAAAATAATAAGAGTCCAATAATTATTTCGTGGTGTGACGACAACTTTTTAGAATTAAATGTTTCGAAAACAAAGGAACTAGTGTTCGATTTTAGACGTAAGAGGGAGGCAGCCATAGAGTGCACCATCCATAATAAAATTGTGGAGATTGTAAGCTCGTACAAATACCGGGGCACGCATTTAGACAATACGATGCCAACACTGAGGCTATTGTAAAGAGGGGGCAACAGAGAATCCACCTTTTAAGGAAGCTGAACTCTTTCTCAGTCAGTCCTGTAAGACTTTGTCGTTTTTATTAGTCTTTTATTGAGAGTCTCCTTTGTTTTTCTTTTATCTGTTGGTTTCACAGGCTCTCAGTTAAAGACAGAAACAGTCTTCCAGGAATTGTTGAAATCTGCTCTAAGATAATCGGTGTGAAACAGAGAGACTTGAACTCTTTTTGTAACCAGCAGATCCTCAGGAAGGCTGAGAGTATTTTAGCTTCTTCTGGTCATGCACTCTTCAGTGAATTTTGTCTCCTGCCATCACGTCGTCGTTATGTGTTACCGGCCTGTAAAACTAACCGCTATTCAAAATCGTTCAACCCCTCTGCGATCAGATTACTGAATGCTCCTTAGGTTAACGATTGTATCTTTTAGCGCCACAGATCATCCTAGTGTTTTCATTTTGTATTCAGTCTGGCTGACCAGCAGATCCTCAGGAAAGGATCAGTCTGTCGAGTATCAGTGTCTCCTTTCGGTCTTATCTATGTTTTAACTCCATGTGTAATCTGTTGCTTGTACGTCAACTTGTCTTTGCTTGTGTTTGTTTCTCATGTGGACGGGCGGCTCCACACCAATTTCCCCAAGAGGGATTAATAAAGTAGTTTGAATTGAATTGAATAATTCCCTTAGTACAAAGTTCTAATGCTATATGTAACCATCGCACAAAAAGTAGGGAAATTTGTGTTTGGTAGATTATGTCTTTGTTGGAAAGACTGTTTATTTCCCTTTTGAATGCCACATTTAAAAGGATCACGGATTAGTGGGATGAGCAGCAGAGCTGAGTATGGGGGTTGCACCCATGAAAAACTTGTCAAATGTTCTCTTCCAATGCCAAACAGCTTTTGGTGGAGGCAGTGTGATGGTGTGGGGCGGCATATCCCTCACTGGAATAACGAGGCTTGTCATCATTGGAGGCAATCTCAATGCAGACAGATATCGAGATTCTGCAACCAGTTGCAATCCCATATCTCCAGTCTGGGACTGAACTCTATCCTCCAAGATGACAAGGCTCACCCCCACAGAGCAGGGTTTATCAGAGACTACCTCCATAATTTGAGAGTGGAGAGGATGGAATGGCCTGCCTGCAGTCCTGACCTCAACCCCATTGAACACTTGTGGGATCAGCTTGAGCGTGCTGTTCATGCCAGAGTGAAGAACACAACCACATTGGCTGACCTGTTACATATGCTGGTTGAAGAATGGGATGCCACACCACAGCAGTGTGTGACCAGGCTGGTGACCGGCATGAGGAGGAGGTGCCAGGCTGACACGCTACTGAGGCTCCTGTTTGTTAAATGAATAAATTGTTAAAATGCCAATATGTCTTGTTTCTTTAGACTACCATCATCCAATCCACTAAACGACACCAAACTAGAGTCAACAGCAGAATAAGCTGTTTGGCATTGGTAGAGAATTTGACAAGTTTTTCATGGTCGCAACCCACATACTCAGCTCTGCTGCTTATCCCACACATGCATGTTCCTTATAATTGTGGCACCATTTAAAAGGGAAATAAACAGGCTTTCCAACGGTATAAGATTTATTGCCAAGAAGCATTGTTATATCAAAGGAGTAATATACCAAACACAAATTTCGAGAAGCTTCCTGGTTCCCTGTGATTGGATCGCTGGATAGCATCGTATTTCCTGCATTTACAACATTTCCTTTTTTTGCTGCTGTTTTCTGAATTCTGCTGAAGGAAGAACGCTACAAGCCGGTATAATCAACGGCTGCTCGATATTTATCAACTAAAACTCCAACAGCGCTCGGTTTCAGTCGCCATGGTTTCCTGTCCACAAACAGGCAGAGAATATGGCGGATCAGAAAACTGGCGGTTCAGCCAACACACAAATATGTAGTGCTCACAATGGCGTGGGCACTGCGGTGTAGTTACAGCTTGATTTGACGCAGGAGTATAAACCAGGCTTTAGGCCAGTAATGTCAGACCGATAAAGCCATACCAGCACCAGCTCCAACAGATGACTGGAGCCAGGCAGAGGAGGCCAATGTTAGCCAGGAGGCTACAGCTAACTGTTTAAAGTAAACAACCTGTAGAGCTGTTTCTTCTTCTACTGACCAGATAAAACAAACCATGTTTAAACAGGAGGCTTGTCTGTGGAGTCCTCCCCTCAGAGGTTTATTTAGGCCGAGCAAAGATGACCCCAACCCATAATCCTCCTGCAGACACACCTGTAGAGGAGAGTATAAAGAGTGTGGACTGAGCTGAGTCCAGCATCAAGCTTCAAGGAGTCTCTCCACAGCAGCTCTCCACAGAAGCTCCACAGCCACCCTGAATATGACTCCATCTGCCAGCCTGCTGCTGCTGCTCCTGCTCGGCCTCTCTCAGGCTCTCCCTCTTCAGGAGGAAGGAAGCGCAGAAGAAGAAGAAGTCCCAGACGGCATAGACATCACCACCAAGATTCTGACCTCCAACAACGGCACAGACGAGATGCTGCTGGAAGGAGACCTGCTTGCTCCCAGAACAAGAAACGCCATGATGTGCTGGTCCCAGAACTGCCTGTGGAGAAAAGCCTCCAACGGCCTGGTGATGATCCCCTTCACTGTGAGCAGCCAGTTCACCAGCTGGGAGAGGCAGAAGATCGACTACGGCATGAAGGCTTTCCACAGCAGAACCTGCCTCCGCTTCGTTCCCCGTAAGAACGAGTACGACTACATCAGCATCGAGAACAAAGCGGGATGTTTCTCCTCTCTGGGCAGAGTGGGAGGCAGACAGGTGCTCTCTCTCAACAGGCAGGGCTGCCTCTACCACGGCATCATCCAGCACGAGATCAACCATGCTCTGGGCTTCCAGCACGAGCAGACCAGGAGCGACCGCGACTACTACGTCAGGATCAACTGGCAGAACATCAACCCACAGATGGCCTACAACTTCCACAGGCAGTCCACCAACAACCTGAACACTCCCTACGACTACTCCTCCATCATGCACTATGGAAAAACAGCCTTCTCCATCCAGTACGGCAAGGACTCCATCACCCCCATCCCCGACCCCAACGTCCAGATCGGTCAGAGGCAGGGCATGTCCTACTGGGACATCATGAGGATCAACCTGCTCTACGGCTGCTGATAACAACGCTGAAGCTAAACGCAGAAAATGATAAAGAATCATATTTTTCACTGTTTCGTTTTTAATGTTCAGAAAACTGAATATGTAACCCACATGCCAAAATGATCAGCAATAAAAATCAATGCAAAATAAACACTGTGAAGTCATTTCTGTCTTTGTGCTGCTTGAAAACATCGGACAAAAGAAAAAAAGTCGTGTTTGCAAAGAGGAAATTACAGCCCTCCAATCAGACAGATTGTGGCTTCAGAACTCAGATACAGACTATTTTAGTATTTACAACAGAATTAATTCATACCACACTCGAGGTCCAGATGTTGTTCTGGATATCGCTTATAAGGGGGGAAAGAGAGGAAAGCGTTCAGGAGCCCAGCTGAACAGGGGGGGCCCATAGAGGACAGCAAACACATTGTGCATCCTAAATTTAAGCAATGAAACCAAAACAGATTTTAATCCTAAATGCACCCCATTACTTATTGAAGCAACAAAAATAGACTTTTCATTGTAGTTTCAGTAAATGTATTTCTGATGATCATTCGAAGGAGAGCTTGACCGTGCTTGTAGTCCGTACGGTTGGAGAACAGCATGAACTTCTGTCACCTCATGTCTGGATATGAAGTTTAAGGCCAATTTTTTGGAGTAAAATGAACGATCAAATTAACAATTGTCGGGGTTGATGTTAAATGGAATTGAATACTCTTATAATTGGACTTTTATTTTGAAATACAATACAAATAAAAGTGCTGTAATTAAAATGTAAAGAAGTAAAGACATTAAAATAAAATTAAAATAATAAGAGTCCAATAATTATTTCGTGGTGTGACGACAACTTTTTAGACTTGAATGTTTCAAAAACAAAGGAACTAGTGTTCGATTTTAGACGTAAGAGGGAGGCAGCCACAGAGTGCAGCATCCATACTAAAAATGTGGAGATTGTAAGCTCGTACAAATACCGGGGCACGCATTTAGACAATACGATGCCAACACTGAGGCTATTGTAAAGAGGGGGCAACAGAGAATCCACCTTTTAAGGAAGCTGAACTCTTTCTTAGTCAGTCCTGTAAGACTTTGTCGTTTTTATCAGTCTTTTATTGAGAGTCTCCTTTGTTTTTCTTTTATCTGTTGGTTTCACAGGCTCTCAGTTAAAGACAGAAACAGTCTTCCAGGAATTGTTGAAATCTGCTCTAAGATAATCGGTGTGAAACAGAGAGACTTGAACTCTTTTTGTAACCAGCAGATCCTCAGGAAGGCTGAGAGTATTTTAGCTTCTTCTGGTCATGCACTCTTCAGTGAATTTTGTCTCCTGCCATCACGTCGTCGTTATGTGTTACCTGCCTGTAAACTAACCGCTATTCAAAATCGTTCATCCCCTCTGCGATCAGATTACTGAATGCTCCTTAGGTTAACGATTGTATCTTTTAGCGCCACAGATCATCCTAGTGTTTTCATTTTGTATTCAGTCTGGCTGACCAGCAGATCCTCAGGGAAAGGATCAGTCTGTCGAGTATCAGTGTCTCCTTTAGGTCTTATCTATGTTTTAACTCCATGTGTAATCTGTTGCTTGTACGTCAACTTGTCTTTGTGTTTGTTTCTCATGTGGACGGGCGGCTCCACACCAATTGCCCCAAGAGGGATTAATAAAGTAGTTTGAATTGAATTGAATAATTCCCTTAGTACAAAGTTCTAATGCTATATGTAACCATCGCACAAAAAGTAGGGAAATTTGTGTTTGGTAGATTATGTCTTTGTTGGAAAGACTGTTTATTTCCCTTTTGAATGCCACATTTAAAAGGAACACGGATTAGTGGGATGAGCAGCAGAGCTGAGTATGGGGGTTGCACCCATTAAAAACTTGTCAAATGTTCTCTTCCAATGCCAAACAGCTTTTGGTGGAGGCAGTGTGATGGTGTGGGGCGGCATATCCCTCACTGGAATAACGAGGCTTGTCATCATTGGAGGCAATCTCAATGCAGACAGATATCGAGATTCTGCAACCAGTGGCAATCCCATATCTCCAGTCTGGGACTGAACTCTATCCTCCAAGATGACAAGGCTCGCCCCCACAGAGCAGGGTTTATCAGAGACTACCTCCATAATTTGAGAGTGGAGAGGATGGAATGGCCTGCCTGCAGTCCTGACCTCAACCCCATTGAACACTTGTGGGATCAGCTTGAGCGTTGCTGTTCATGCCAGAGTGACCAACACAACCACATTGGCTGACCTGTTACAAATGCTGGTTGAAGAATGGGATGCCACACCACAGCAGTGTGTGACCAGGCTGGTGACCGGCATGAGGAGGAGGTGCCAGGCTGACACGCTACTGAGGCTCCTGTTTGTTAAATGAATAAATTGTTAAAATGCCAATATGTCTTGTTTCTTCAGACTACCATCATCCAATCCACTAAACGACACCAAACTAGAGTGAACAGCAGAATAAGCTGTTTGGCATTGGCAGAGAAGATTTGGTTAGTTTTTCATGGTCGCAACCCACATACTCAGCTCTGCTGCTTATCCCACACTTGCATGTTCCTTACAAATGTGGCACCATTTAAAAGGGAAATAAACAGGCTTTCCAACGGTATAAGATTTATTGCCAAGAAGCATTGTTATATCAAAGAAATAATCTACCAAACACAAATTTCGAGAAGCTTCCTGGTTCCCTGTGATTGGATCGCTGGATAGCGTCGTATTTCCTGCATTTACAACATTTCCTTTTTTTGCTGCTGTTTTCTGAATTCTGCTGAAGGAAGAATGCTACAAGCCGGTATAATCAACGACTGCTAGATATTTATCAACTAAAACTCCAACAGCGCTCGGTTTCAGTCGCCATGGTTTCCTGTCCACAAACAGGCAGAGAATATGGCGGATCAGAAAACTGGCGGTTCAGCCAACACACAAATATGTAGTGCTCACAATGGCGTGGGCCACTGCGGTGTAGCTACAGCTTGATTTGACACAGGAGTATAAACCAGGCTTTAGGCCAGTAATGTCAGACCGATAAAGCCATACCAGCACCAGCTCCAACAGATGACTGGAGCCAGGCAGAGGAGGCCAATGTTAGCCAGGAGGCTACAGCTAACTGTTTAAAGTAAACAACCTGTAGAGCTGTTTCTTCTTCTACTGACCAGATAAAACAAACCATGTTTAAACAGGAGGCTTGTCTGTGGAGTCCTCCCCTCAGAGGTTTATTTAGGCCGAGCAAAGATGACCCCAACCCATAATCCTCCTGCAGACACACCTGTAGAGGAGAGTATAAAGAGTGTGGACTGAGCTGAGTCCAGCATCAAGCTTCAAGGAGTCTCTCCACAGCAGCTCTCCACAGAAGCTCCACAGCCACCCTGAATATGACTCCATCTGCCAGCCTGCTGCTGCTGCTCCTGCTCGGCCTCTCTCAGGCTCTCCCTCTTCAGGAGGAAGGAAGCGCAGAAGAAGAAGAAGTCCCAGACGGCATAGACATCACCACCAAGATTCTGACCTCCAACAACGGCACAGACGAGATGCTGCTGGAAGGAGACCTGCTTGCTCCCAGAACAAGAAATGCCATGATGTGCTGGTCCCAGAACTGCCTGTGGAGAAAAGCCTCCAATGGCCTGGTGATGATCCCCTTCACCGTGAGCAGCCAGTTCACCAGCTGGGAGAGGCAGAAGATCGACTACGGCATGAAGATGTTCCACAGCAGAACCTGCCTCCGCTTCGTTCCCCGTAAGAACGAGTACGACTACATCAGCATCGAGAACAAAGCGGGATGTTTCTCCTCTCTGGGCAGAGTGGGAGGCAGACAGGTGCTCTCTCTCAACAGGCAGGGCTGCCTCTACCACGGCATCATCCAGCACGAGATCAACCACGCTCTGGGCTTCCAGCACGAGCAGACCAGGAGCGACCGCGACTACTACGTCAGGATCAACTGGCAGAACATCAACCCACAGATGGCCTACAACTTCCACAGGCAGTCCACCAACAACCTGAACACTCCCTACGACTACTCCTCCATCATGCACTATGGAAAAACAGCCTTCTCCATCCAGTACGGCAAGGACTCCATCACCCCCATCCCCGACCCCAACGTCCAGATCGGTCAGAGGCAGGGCATGTCCTACTGGGACATCATGAGGATCAACCTGCTCTACGGCTGCTGATAACAACGCTGAAGCTAAACGCAGAAAATGATAAAGAATCATATTTTTCACTGTTTAGTTTTTATGTTCAGAAAACTGAATATGTAACCCACATGCCAAAATGATCAGCAATAAAAATCAATGCAAAATAATCACTGTGAAGTCATTTCTGTCTTTGTGCTGCTTGAAAACATCGGACAAAAGAAAAAAAGTCATGTTTGCAAAGAGGAAATTACAGCCTTCCAATCAGACAGATTGTGGCTTCAGAACTCAGATACAGACAATTTTAGTATTTACAACAGAATTAATTCATACCACACTCGAGGTCCAGATGTTGTTCTGGATATCGCTTATAAGGGGGGAAAGAGAGGAAAGCGTTCAGGAGCCCAGCTGCACAGGGGGGCCCATAGAGGACAGCAAACACATTGTGCATCCTAAATTTAAGCAATGAAACCAAAACAGATTTTAATCCTAAATGCACCCCATTACTTATTGAAGCAACAAAAATAGACTTTTCATTGTAGTTTCAGTAAATGTATTTCTGATGATCATTCGAAGGAGAGCTTGACCGTGCTTGTAGTCCGTACGGTTGGAGAACAGCATGAACTTCTGTCACCTCATGTCTGGATATGAAGTTTAAGGCCAATTTTTGGAGTAAAATGAACGATTAAATTAACAATTGTCGGGGTTGATGTTAAATGGAATTGAATACTCTTATAATTGGACTTTTATTTTGAAATACAATACAAATAAAAGTGCTGTAATTAGAATGTAAAAAAGTAAAGACATTAAAATAAATTAAAATAATAAGAGTCCAATAATTATTTCGTGGTGTGACGACAACTTTTTAGACTTGAATGTTTCAAAAACAAAGGAACTAGTGTTCGATTTTAGACGTAAGAGGGAGGCAGCCACAGAGTGCAGCATCCATACTAAAAATGTGGAGATTGTAAGTTCGTACAAATACCGGGGCACGCATTTAGACAATACGATGCCAACACTGAGGCTATTGTAAAGAGGGGGCAACAGAGAATCCACCTTTTAAGGAAGCTGAACTCTCTCTCAGTCAGTCCTGTAAGACATTGTCGTTTTTATCAGTCTTTTATTGAGAGTCTCCTTTGTTTTTCTTTTATCTGTTGGTTTCACAGGCTCTCAGTTAAAGACAGAAACAGTCTTCCAGGAATTGTTGAAATCTGCTCTAAGATAATCGGTGTGAAACAGAGAGTCTTGAACTCTTTTTGTAACCAGCAGATCCTCAGGAAGGCTGAGAGTATTTT
The DNA here is from genome assembly GCA_020745685.1 of Tautogolabrus adspersus. Classification (NCBI taxonomy): domain Eukaryota; kingdom Metazoa; phylum Chordata; class Actinopteri; order Labriformes; family Labridae; genus Tautogolabrus; species Tautogolabrus adspersus. Next base: position 30,868,696 of record CM036542.1, read on the forward strand.
AGCTTCTTCTGGTCATGCACTCTTCAGTGAATTTTGTCTCCTGCCATCACGTCGTCGTTATGTGTTACCGGCCTGTAAAACTAACCGCTATTCAAAATCGTTCAACCCCTCTGCGATCAGATTACTGAATGCTCCTTAGGTTAACGATTGTATCTTTTAGCGCCACAGATCATCCTAGTGTTTTCATTTTGTATTCAGTCTGGCTGACCAGCAGATCCTCAGGAAAGGATCAGTCTGTCGAGTATCAGTGTCTCCTTTCGGTCTTATCTATGTTTTAACTCCTTGTGTAATCTGTTGCTTGTACGTCAACTTGTCTTTGCTTGTGTTTGTTTCTCATGTGGACGGGCGGCTCCACACCAATTTCCCCAAGAGGGATTAATAAAGTAGTTTGAATTGAATTGAATAATTCCCTTAGTACAAAGTTCTAATGCTATATGTAACCATCGCACAAAAAGTAGGGAAATTTGTGTTTGGTAGATTATGTCTTTGTTGGAAAGACTGTTTATTTCCCTTTTGAATGCCACATTTAAAAGGATCACGGATTAGTGGGATGAGCAGCAGAGCTGAGTATGGGGGTTGCACCCATGAAAAACTTGTCAAATGTTCTCTTCCAATGCCAAACAGCTTTTGGTGGAGGCAGTGTGATGGTGTGGGGTGGCATATCCCTCACTGGAATAACGAGGGTTGTCATCATTGGAGGCAATCTCAATGCAGACAGATATCGAGACGAGATTCTGCAACCAGTGGCAATCCCATATCTCCAGTTTGGGACTGAACTCTATCCTCCAAGATGACAAGGCTCGCCCCCACAGAGCAGGGTTTATCAGAGACTACCTCCATAATTTGAGAATGTGGAGAGGATGGAATGGCCTGCCTGCAGTCCTGACCTCAACCCCATTGAACACTTGTGGGATCAGCTTGAGCGTGCTGTTCATGCCAAAGTGAAGAACACAACCACATTGGCTGACCTGTTACAAATGCTGGTTGAAGAATGGGATGCCACACCACAGCAGTGTGTGACCAGGCTGGTGACCGGCATGAGGAGGAGGTGCCAGGCTGACACGCTACTGAGGCTCCTGTTTGTTAAATGGATAAATTGTTAAAATGCCAATATGTCTTGTTTCTTCAGACTACCATCATCCAATCCACTAAACGACACCAAACAAGCATCAACAGCAGAATAAGCTGTTTGGTATTGGCAGAGAAGATTTGGCAAGTTTTTCATGGTCGCAACCCACATACTCAGCTCTGCTGCTTATCCCACACATGCATGTTCCTTACAAATGTGGCACCATTTAAAAGGGAAATAAACAGGCTTTCCAACGTTATAAGATTTATTGCCAAGAAGCATTGTTATATCAAAGAAATAATCTACCAAACACAAATTTCGAGAAGCTTCCTGGTTCCCTGTGATTGGATCGCTGGATAGCGTCGTATTTCCTGCATTTACAACATTTCCTTTTTTTGCTGCTGTTTTCTAAATTCTGCTGAAGGAAGAACGCTACAAGCCGGTATAATCAACGACTGCTCGATATTTATCAACTAAAACTCCAACAGCGCTCGGTTTCAGTCGCCATGGTTTCCTGTCCACAAACAGGCAGAGAATATGGCGGATCAGAAAACTGGCGGTTCAGCCAACACACAAATATGTAGTGCTTATAATGGCGTGGGCCACTGCGGTGTAGCTACAGCTTGATTTGACGCAGGAGTATAAACCAGGCTTTAGGCCAGTAATGTCAGACCGATAAAGCCATACCAGCACCAGCTCCAACAGATGACTGGAGCCAGGCAGAGGAGGCCAATGTTAGCCAGGAGGCTACAGCTAACTGTTTAAAGTAAACAACCTGTAGAGCTGTTTCTTCTTCTACTGACCAGATAAAACAAACCATGTTTAATCAGGAGGCTTGTCTGTGGAGTCCTCCCCTCAGAGGTTTATTTAGGCCGAGCAAAGATGACCCCAACCCATAATCCTCCTGCAGACACACCTGTAGAGGAGAGTATAAAGAGTGTGGACTGAGCTGAGTCCAGCATCAAGCTTCAAGGAGTCTCTCCACAGCAGCTCTCCACAGAAGCTCCACAGCCACCCTGAATATGACTCCATCTGCCAGCCTGCTGCTGCTGCTCCTGCTCGGCCTCTCTCAGGCTCTCCCTCTTCAGGAGGAAGGAAGCGCAGAAGAAGAAGAAATCCCAGACGGCATAGACATCACCACCAAGATTCTAACCTCCAACAACGGCACAGACGAGATGCTGCTGGAAGGAGACCTGCTTGCTCCCAGAACCAGAAATGCCATGATGTGTTGGTCCCAGAACTGCCTGTGGAGAAAAGCCTCCAACGGCCTGGTGATGATCCCCTTCACCGTGAGCAGCCAGTTCACCAGCTGGGAGAGGCAGAAGATCGACTACGGCATGAAGGCGTTCCACAGCAGAACCTGCCTCCGCTTCGTCCCCCGTAAGAACGAGTACGACTACATCAGCATCGAGAACAAAGCGGGATGTTTCTCCTCTCTGGGCAGAGTGGGAGGCAGACAGGTGCTCTCTCTCAACAGGCAGGGCTGCCTCTACCACGGCATCATCCAGCACGAGATCAACCACGCTCTGGGCTTCCAGCACGAGCAGACCAGGAGCGACCGCGACTACTACGTCAGGATCAACTGGCAGAACATCAACCCACAGATGGCCTACAACTTCCACAGGCAGTCCACCAACAACCTGAACACTCCCTACGACTACTCCTCCATCATGCACTATGGAAAAACAGCCTTCTCCATCCAGTACGGCAAGGACTCCATCACCCCCATCCCCGACCCCAACGTCCAGATCGGTCAGAGGCAGGGCATGTCCTACTGGGACATCATGAGGATCAACCTGCTCTACGGCTGCTGATAACAACGCTGAAGCTAAACGCAGAAAATGATAAAGAATCATATTTTTCACTGTTTCGTTTTTAATGTTCAGAAAACTGAATATGTAACCCACATGCCAAAATGATCAGCAATAAAAATCAATGCAAAATAAACACTGTGAAGTCATTTCTGTCTTTGTGCTGCTTGAAAACATCGGACAAAAGAAAAAAAGTCATGTTTGCAAAGAGGAAATTACAGCCTTCCAATCAGACAGATTGTGGTTTCAGAACTCAGATACAGACTATTTTAGTATTTACAACAGAATTAATTCATACCACACTCGAGGTCCAGATGTTGTTCTGGATATCGCTTATAAGGGGGGAAAGAGAGGAAAGCGTTCAGGAGCCCAGCTGAACAGGGGGGCCCATAGAGGACAGCAAACACATTGTGCATCCTAAATTTAAGCAATGAAACCAAAACAGATTTTAATCCTAAATGCACCCCATTACTTATTGAAGCAACAAAAATAGACTTTTCATTGTAGTTTCAGTAAATGTATTTCTGATGATCATTCGAAGGAGAGCTTGACCGTGCTTGTAGTCCGTACGGTTGGAGAACAGCACGAACTTCTGTCACCTCATGTCTGGATATGAAGTTTAAGGCCAATTTTTTGGAGTAAAATGAACGATCAAATTAACAATTGTCGGGGTTGATGTTAAATGGAATTGAATACTCTTATAATTGGACTTTTATTTTGAAATACAATACAAATAAAAGTGCTGTAATTAGAATGTAAAAAAGTAAAGACATTAAAATAAAATTAAAATAATAAGAGTCCAATAATTATTTCGTGGTGTGACGACAACTTTTTAGACTTGAATGTTTCAAAAACAAAGGAACTAGTGTTCGATTTTAGACGTAAGAGGGAGGCAGCCACAGAGTGCACCATCCATAATAAAATTGTGGAGATTGTAAGCTCGTACAAATACCGGGGCACGCATTTAGACAATACGATGCCAACACTGAGGCTATTGTAAAGAGGGGGCAACAGAGAATCCACCTTTTAAGGAAGCTGAACTCTTTCTCAGTCAGTCCTGTAAGACTTTGTCGTTTTTATTAGTCTTTTATTGAGAGTCTCCTTTGTTTTTCTTTTATCTGTTGGTTTCACAGGCTCTCAGTTAAAGACAGAAACAGTCTTCCAGGAATTGTTGAAATCTGCTCTAAGATAATCGGTGTGAAACAGAGAGACTTGAACTCTTTTTGTAACCAGCAGATCCTCAGGAAGGCTGAGAGTATTTTAGCTTCTTCTGGTCATGCACTCTTCAGTGAATTTTGTCTCCTGCCATCACGTCGTCGTTATGTGTTACCGGCCTGTAAAACTAACCGCTATTCAAAATCGTTCAACCCCTCTGCGATCAGATTACTGAATGCTCCTTAGGTTAACGATTGTATCTTTTAGCGCCACAGATCATCCTAGTGTTTTCATTTTGTATTCAGTCTGGCTGACCAGCAGATCCTCAGGAAAGGATCAGTCTGTCGAGTATCAGTGTCTCCTTTCGGTCTTATCTATGTTTTAACTCCATGTGTAATCTGTTGCTTGTACGTCAACTTGTCTTTGCTTGTGTTTGTTTCTCATGTGGACGGGCGGCTCCACACCAATTTCCCCAAGAGGGATTAATAAAGTAGTTTGAATTGAATTGAATAATTCCCTTAGTACAAAGTTCTAATGCTATATGTAACCATCGCACAAAAAGTAGGGAAATTTGTGTTTGGTAGATTATGTCTTTGTTGGAAAGACTGTTTATTTCCCTTTTGAATGCCACATTTAAAAGGATCACGGATTAGTGGGATGAGCAGCAGAGCTGAGTATGGGGGTTGCACCCATTAAAAACTTGTCAAATGTTCTCTTCCAATGCCAAACAGCTTTTGGTGGAGGCAGTGTGATGGTGTGGGGCGGCATATCCCTCACTGGAATAACGAGGCTTGTCATCATTGGAGGCAATCTCAATGCAGACAGATATCGAGATTCTGCAACCAGTTGCAATCCCATATCTCCAGTCTGGGACTGAACTCTATCCTCCAAGATGACAAGGCTCACCCCCACAGAGCAGGGTTTATCAGAGACTACCTCCATAATTTGAGAGTGGAGAGGATGGAATGGCCTGCCTGCAGTCCTGACCTCAACCCCATTGAACACTTGTGGGATCAGCTTGAGCGTGCTGTTCATGCCAGAGTGAAGAACACAACCACATTGGCTGACCTGTTACATATGCTGGTTGAAGAATGGGATGCCACACCACAGCAGTGTGTGACCAGGCTGGTGACCGGCATGAGGAGGAGGTGCCAGGCTGACACGCTACTGAGGCTCCTGTTTGTTAAATGAATAAATTGTTAAAATGCCAATATGTCTTGTTTCTTTAGACTACCATCATCCAATCCACTAAACGACACCAAACTAGAGTCAACAGCAGAATAAGCTGTTTGGCATTGGTAGAGAATTTGACAAGTTTTTCATGGTCGCAACCCACATACTCAGCTCTGCTGCTTATCCCACACATGCATGTTCCTTACAAATGTGGCACCATTTAAAAGGGAAATAAACAGGCTTTCCAACGGTATAAGATTTATTGCCAAGAAGCATTGTTATATCAAAGGAGTAATATACCAAACACAAATTTCGAGAAGCTTCCTGGTTCCCTGTGATTGGATCGCTGGATAGCATCGTATTTCCTGCATTTACAACATTTCCTTTTTTTGCTGCTGTTTTCTGAATTCTGCTGAAGGAAGAACGCTACAAGCCGGTATAATCAACGGCTGCTCGATATTTATCAACTAAAACTCCAACAGCGCTCGGTTTCAGTCGCCATGGTTTCCTGTCCACAAACAGGCAGAGAATATGGCGGATCAGAAAACTGGCGGTTCAGCCAACACACAAATATGTAGTGCTCACAATGGCGTGGGCACTGCGGTGTAGTTACAGCTTGATTTGACGCAGGAGTATAAACCAGGCTTTAGGCCAGTAATGTCAGACCGATAAAGCCATACCAGCACCAGCTCCAACAGATGACTGGAGCCAGGCAGAGGAGGCCAATGTTAGCCAGGAGGCTACAGCTAACTGTTTAAAGTAAACAACCTGTAGAGCTGTTTCTTCTTCTACTGACCAGATAAAACAAACCATGTTTAAACAGGAGGCTTGTCTTTGGAGTCCTCCCCTCAGAGGTTTATTTAGGCCGAGCAAAGATGACCCCAACCCATAATCCTCCTGCAGACACACCTGTAGAGGAGAGTATAAAGAGTGTGGACTGAGCTGAGTCCAGCATCAAGCTTCAAGGAGTCTCTCCACAGCAGCTCTCCACAGAAGCTCCACAGCCACCCTGAATATGACTCCATCTGCCAGCCTGCTGCTGCTGCTCCTGCTCGGCCTCTCTCAGGCTCTCCCTCTTCAGGAGGAAGGAAGCGCAGAAGAAGAAGAAGTCCCAGACGGCATAGACATCACCACCAAGATTCTGACCTCCAACAACGGCACAGACGAGATGCTGCTGGAAGGAGACCTGCTTGCTCCCAGAACAAGAAACGCCATGATGTGCTGGTCCCAGAACTGCCTGTGGAGAAAAGCCTCCAACGGCCTGGTGATGATCCCCTTCACTGTGAGCAGCCAGTTCACCAGCTGGGAGAGGCAGAAGATCGACTACGGCATGAAGGCTTTCCACAGCAGAACCTGCCTCCGCTTCGTTCCCCGTAAGAACGAGTACGACTACATCAGCATCGAGAACAAAGCGGGATGTTTCTCCTCTCTGGGCAGAGTGGGAGGCAGACAGGTGCTCTCTCTCAACAGGCAGGGCTGCCTCTACCACGGCATCATCCAGCACGAGATCAACCATGCTCTGGGCTTCCAGCACGAGCAGACCAGGAGCGACCGCGACTACTACGTCAGGATCAACTGGCAGAACATCAACCCACAGATGGCCTACAACTTCCACAGGCAGTCCACCAACAACCTGAACACTCCCTACGACTACTCCTCCATCATGCACTATGGAAAAACAGCCTTCTCCATCCAGTACGGCAAGGACTCCATCACCCCCATCCCCGACCCCAACGTCCAGATCGGTCAGAGGCAGGGCATGTCCTACTGGGACATCATGAGGATCAACCTGCTCTACGGCTGCTGATAACAACGCTGAAGCTAAACGCAGAAAATGATAAAGAATCATATTTTTCACTGTTTAGTTTTTATGTTCAGAAAACTGAATATGTAACCCACATGCCAAAATGATCAGCAATAAAAATCAATGCAAAATAAACACTGTGAAGTCATTTCTGTCTTTGTGCTGCTTGAAAACATCGGACAAAAGAAAAAAAGTCATGTTTGCAAAGAGGAAATTACAGCCTTCCAATCAGACAGATTGTGGTTTCAGAACTCAGACACAGACTATTTTAGTATTTACAACAGAATTAATTCATACCACACTCGAGGTCCAGATGTTGTTCTGGATATCGCTTATAAGGGGGGAAAGAGGGGAAAGCGTTCAGGAGCCCAGTTGCACAGGGGGGCCCATAGAGGACAGCAAACACATTGTGCATCCTAAATTTAAAGGCAGGGTTGGTCATTTCCTCCAGATCCACTTTTTAAGATGTTGGTTGAAATTATCTTTAGGTCCTGACAGAAATTAATAACTCATGTGCTCTGAAAAAGGAACAAAGAAAATCCGTCATCTGTAGCAGTTGTAAGCCTGTAAAAACTTCCACCAATGTCTGCCACGAGGTACCAATCTGTTGAACCAATCACAGCCTCCCTGTCTCCCTGCTCGTTCTCTACCTCTTGCGTGCACGAGCCCACACTCAAAGCACGTCACCGATGACGGAGTTTATACTGTGAGTTTACTTACCGCTGAATGAGACATGAGACGACGTAGTTTCTACACAATGCAAGCGATGAGCTGAGGTCTGCTTCTGGAGCAACGGCGCTCGTGCATGTAAGTGAGGGGCGTGGCTTTAGAGGGAGCACAGAGGGGAGGGGGTGGGTGTAGATGGAGCTCTGAGGGAATGCTACTTTCAAAATCATGCTAGTGTTCGAAAATGACCAACCCTGCCTTTAAGGGGTCACCAAATGATTGTTGGGAGCAGAAAAAGTCCTCTTGTCCTCTTACAGAATTTTTTTATCTTGCTTTGTCTGAACCCTCGTGTTGTCTTACTCGGTTGTCTATCCTGTTTTTGTTTGTTTATCAAATTACAACTTGAGTTTTTTCCTAACGTTATTATTCTTATTTATTATTGTTCTTGAAATGAAACATGTGAGAGGTGAAAAAGAAACTCTTCTCTGTCTTTGTCTTTCAGAGCGACTCGTCTGGTCAGGACGTCATCGTCCGGCTCTCGTCTGAACGCTGCAGCAGCATCAACATGGAGCTGTGGCTCACTGCTGTCTACGGTTACAAGGGCCCTCTGCTGGTCAGAACATGAACTACACAGACTAATCACAGCTTACAAAGTGATCCTATATAACTCTGCTGTTAGTCGTCATAAGTGCAGTCTGAGGCCAAGTCCACACTTCTGTTTTAAAACCTAAAATCACATTTTGCTGTTTGCAGGCAGACTACACTCCACTTTCACATTTTAGAGCCCTTAGGGTAGGGTTAGGGTTATTCAGAGCTTATTGCAATCTGCACTAAATTGTTTAAATTTAGAGATCCACTTCTTGCAGCATTACCTGATGTCGAGAGTGTTATATTTTATTCGTTTGTCGGTTCAAACATTGGGACATGTGTGATTAAAGTAGATTGTTTTATTTCAGGGTCTGGGATGTTTCGTGGCGTGGAGTATCAGGTGTGTGCAGGTGGATCATCCTGCGGTCAGCAGCAAACAGCTAACTCTCAGTATGTTCGCTGTGACCGTGTTCAGCGTGTCCGGGGTGTCGGGGTCTCTGCTGACGTCCCACAATCCTCCTGTGCAGTTCTGTGTGGTCAGCAGCCTCGTCCTCTGCTGCAACATCTTCACTCTGAGCTGCATGTTCGGCCCAAAGGTCAGCGGGACTCCAGCAGCTCTGCAGACTGTAAATTTAGAGACACACGTTAATGAAAAACAACATCCATAGCATGTTAATTATTGTTTTTATTTTCATGTTGTTGCAGTTTGTGTACGTGTGTTTCCACGGCAGCGAGCTGCAGCAGCCTCTGGAGCTGCGGGCTCCTGAAGACGAGGAAGACGAGCAGCTGAGGAGGTTAAACCTGAGGCTGAAGAGTCAAACTGAGCAGGTGAGGAACAACATCACCTGCGACCTGACATGCCTCAAAGGGGTGGTTCAGTCAAATAATGTTGGTTGTGTTTTTGTTTTATTTTTTTGCAGCTGGATTTAGAAATAGAAACCATCAGCCTGCAGCTCTGTGAAGAGTCGGAGTCAGCTGATTGTAACCTAAAGCTTCTCAACACGACGAGAGGAAGAAACAACGGTAAACAAAAAATCATCCAGGGTGTGTTAGCCTAGCTTAGCACAAAGAGTGGAAGCAGGGGGAAACTGCTAGCTCGGCTCCATCAAAAGAAAAACAAACAATCAAAAACTGGAATATAATCAGGGACCAATCAGGTGGCAGCTTTTTGTGTTTGTTTTTTATTTGATAAACAAAACTTTCATCACAGTGTTTTCTATGTTGACGCTCTGTTGAGGTTTATAAATCCATCAGAAACGTTTAATGAGGCGTGTGACACGACTACACTTGTTATGTTGATCGTTCTGTTCGATCAAGACGACTGACTGAAATCAATTCAACAAATTAAGATCTGTTTTGGGAAAAGTTTTCAAATAAAAGATTCTGAAAGATATAATATAATATATAATTTAGCAATCATCTGAAGTAAACAGACAAACATCTTTTCAGAGCCCGTCATGATGTAAACTTAAAGATGGCCTCTCTCAGACTTCTCCCCGTGACTTGTGTGTTCTGTGTCAGCAGGTGAAGGCCGATCTGTGGTGTCGGCTCTGATCTGTTCTGAGGACACACACTCCGACAGGAAACCTTTGAGTCCAGACGACATCAACTCTCCTGAACAGTGAGTCCAAAACAAACACACAAACAGGTTTACCAAATGTGTCAGGTAATGTCCATGAAGCGATGCCGTCTGCTGTTAACCGTTTGTTTGTGTACGGTTTCATTCATTTCATTTCAAAACATCAGAGAGAGCTGTTCCCCCCCCCCCCCCCCCCCCCCTCTAGAGTGGACGCTCACGCAGGTCACCATGTGGTGGACACTGAAGCTTCAGTGTTTATCCAGCTCTGCATCGGTCTGTAAACCTTTCTGCGTTCTAACCTCTCTCCATTTTTCAAAAGCATCTCCAATATTGATCCTAGTTTGAGCACGTTTCTGCTCGTGGAGCTTATTAGAAACATGCAGAGGCTTTTTAGGTCGGGTACAATCACTTCTATCTGAACCAGTTCTCTTGCCCGCTTCCATCGCTGCAACACCTGTTGGTTTGACCTGATAACTGCTCTCATATCTGGCAAACCGAGGGGCGTCCAAAACGGCCGTGTGGGGGTGCCTTAAAACCGCCTACCTTCTCTGGTCCAAACAAATCCAGACCATTCAGGACCAGAATCTAAAGTTAGAAGGAGGACATACTGGCTGCTGCATTGTTGTCAGAGAAGCCAGCACTTCAACATAGCATGTTTCCTTAATGTCTGATCATAGAGTAAGGTCACTTTATCATCTCACTCTCTACACATCTCACTGATTGGACCTTTAAATAGAACATAAAGTCAAAATATGATATTTTATACTTTAATACTAAACATAAAGGGATCATCCAGACTTCAAATGGAAGATGTCATTTTTAAATTAAAGTCCTTTCTTCTCTCTCTGAAACACTTTATCACTATTCATTAAACATGCTGCATTCATTTTGAAATGTTTAGATTTCCTTTATTTACCTCAACACAGACTCTGTGTGTGTAATGTTTGACATCCTGTGTTTCCTGTCAGCGTGCGGCGCCGTCTCTCCGTCCAGCTGCCCATCCTCCATCACTCCTACATGCCCGTCATCGGGGGCGTCAGCGCCAGCAGCTCCAGCCTGTTCGGCAGCCGGGAGGCCTTCGTTCACCACGAGCTGCTGACGGCGATCTCCTGAACACATTTTAAAATACAAACACTGTAGACGTACTCAACCAGCTCTACGGGGATGAAAACATGACTTTAAAATTACACATCATAATCAGAGTCAGAGAAAAGGACGGACACAAAGCTGATTAAAAAGTTATTTTTGTTTTCTGTCTGTTTTAGTTTTTATGATTTTAAGAGTTTTGTGTTTTTAAGTTTTTTATGTATTGTTTAAATTCATATAAAACTCAGTGAACTTTGGGGTGCCTTCTTTGAACTATCTTATAAAGCTGCTTTCACACCTGCAGAAAACTCCTGAAATACTCCTCCTGAAGTTCTCAGGTGAGCTGCATGTGTGAACACAAACAGCCAAATGTTTCTCTCTGACTTTATCCGTGGTTGCTCCTCTAAGCCTCGTGGTTATGCCGTGCGCCCTCATGTACAGAGGCGATGGTGTGCAGCTTGTTGCAGCGGTTCTGGGTTTGAATCCGACCTGACAGAGGCCTCCTTTTTAACGGTATAATCTTGTAAAGTGAAAAAAGAAAATGCAACAGATTGATATCCTTCAGTTTTATGACAGTTATTACACCTCTGCAACATGTGGGCTGAAGTCCTTTCAGATTAAGACATTTACAGTCGACGGTGTGGAAATAAAATATGCCGCATTTGAAGCTACAAACTCTGCTGTTATCTGATAAGCACATGACAAAGAGCGAACCGTGTCTGAAGAAAAGAAAAAAGCTCTAGCAGTGTGCCAGGTGATCCCGCCCCCCTTCCTCCCCCGCCCTCCCCCCCAGGTAAAGTCTGGAGCAGACAGCGTCACCTGCTCACTGTGTGGGAGGACTTCCTTCACCTGTGCAGAGATGGCAGGACGTAAGTGCACCGTCAGTTTACTGTGTAATCTGTTTATAAGTGAATGTGAAGGAGATAGTTTGGGTTCAGGTAATCTCTCATTACCTGTTTGTTACCTGCAGGTTCTTATGTTTAAATCAGATTTTATATCTCTATCAGAAGAGCACCTTAATCTAACGGAAAACATAAATTAGACTCTATCCCAATGACAGAAATTAATCGTTATAAAGATCATATGCTGTGTAAGAATCGTAATGCAACACGAGAGCTAAAAAACCAGCAGTGTGGACTCGTGTCACATGACCCGGACTCGACTTGACGGTCTCATAAAGGACATACAACTCCACTTGGACTTTAACACCGATGACTCATGACTTCACTTGGACTTGAGCCTCATGACTTTAAAAGTGTGTATGTTATTTAAAAAGTGCCACGAATCATTTCCCTTCACTCCCTGAATTAAAGGCAGGGTTGGTCATTTTCTCCAGAAACACTTTTTAAGATGTTGGTTGAAATTGTCTTTAGGTCGTGACAGAAATTAATAACTCATGTTCTCTGAAAAAGGAACAAAGAAAATCCTTCATCTGTAGCAGTTGTAAGCCTGTAAAAACTTTGACCAATGTCTGCCACGAGGTACCAATCTGATGAACCAATCACGCCTCCCTGTCTCCCTCTAGCGGCTGATTCTTTATTTTCGCACCATTTTGATTTTAAATAACAACAACATTCTTTCTCTGATGACAGTTTTAAATTAATGTGACTGATCTACCTTAAAGACCTCTCAGGGTCCGAGCTGACGGCGCTCTACAACCGTCCTGTTTATCTCGCCGAGAGGGTGAAACGAGCCAAGGGGTCCAGTTCATTCGCAGTGGGAGTATTCAGCCACACTGGGGTCAGGTCGGTCCACACACACACGCACATGCACACGCACGCACACACACACACACACAAACACGCACACACACACACACACACACACACATAGTACAGGAAGGGGCCCTTAAAGGTGGAGTCAGTAACAATGTTCGTTGCAGTTTTTTAATCACAACATTCTCCCTGGGACCTCACTGTGACCAGAAGCACACACTCACTGCAGGAAGTGGCGTGTATCCCTGCTCTGTACCGTCTCCTGAGGTGGTAACAGAAACGAGGTGGTTTCAGCAGAGCCAGCGGGGGAGCGCAGCGCTATCTGTGTGTGTGCATGTCTGACTGTATGTGTATGTTGAGCTCCCGCTGTGCCGTGCTTCTGCAATGTGGATTCACAGACTGGAACACCATTAAAACGCCGTCGTGGAATCAATATGAAAGTACAAAGATGTGATGGCAGCTGAGCTTAGTATCTGCACTATTGAGAAAAAAGTAGTCTTAGGGGCCACTAACCACAAATAGAAGCGCCCCCTGCTGGTCATTAGAGAATGCCAGTTTAGGACTTCTACATTGTTTTCTCTCTTGTAACCTGACATCACGGCCACTTGTTTTGTACAGTCTGTGGTTTATATGAATATTTAGAGTTAAATATTGTGTCCCTCAGAGTGACTCTGGACGATGACTCTAAGTGGTTGATCCATAAAGGAGACAGTTACGGCGTCTCCTCTCAGACGGTGGTGACCCGGGCGAGTCAGATGAGCTCTGACTGGAAGGTGACTCTCTCTGTTTGGATTTGATCGTTAAGTAATCATTACAGAACAAACAGTCCGAGGGTGAATCTCTGATCTGTGTGCTAATATCTCTGCATGTTATTGAAGTGGGGAATTTCCAGGGGAGGAAGACTGTAGGGGATTTCGTGCAGAGCGGCGGCTCTGAATATCAGTTTCTATTTGATAACTGTCACTGGGCTTCTCGACGCATGATGAGGCAGTAAACATGAAGCTTTCTGTCGCTGTTTCCAGTTTGATTCCTCTGATTAAAACAGCTTAAACCAAATATAAGGTGTCTTTTGTTTTTTATTCCTCTGCAGGAAGAAAAGATAAATCCATCTTAAACTCACGAGTTAGCTTGATATCATTTAACAGCACTTTGTTTTTCAACTCTTTAACTTTCACTGTTTTCTAAAAACATTTTTTCTTCCACTGTCCCTGCTTCTTGTTTTATTATATCATGCCTCAAAGTTGCTTAAACCCCGCCCCATTTTAGGTAAACAGCTGTGATTGGTCAGACAGAAATCAGGCCAGAGTAATCCGAGAGGATCAGACAGGTCATTCAACAACAGTTAATCAGCAACATTTTAAAGTTTATTTCGATTAATTTACAAACCAAAAATCAATAATCTGTGCAGGAAATGGGTGTTTTTATATGAATTCAATGATTTTTGTTCTATTTCACACACAAATGAGAAAATAATGGAGCCCTATAAAGTCCCAGAAAGTAAGAAAATAGATGATCTTGTGCACGAGAGTTATTATGTCGTGAGAACAGGTGGAAACGAGCTTTAATCTTGGGCTCAGAGATAACATTTTAACTTGTGGTCACGTACAATATAATAACTAGCAGCCACAAGTTATTATCTTGTTCACACATTATAATTGTCTAGTGGAAACACGTTATATGACAACTTGTGGGTCAGGTTCACAGACTGTAAATATGAATGTTTGAAGCCTGAGTTTCATCACCCGTCTGTTCCTGCAGGGGGCTTTGGAGTCCCATCGATGGCGGTCTCCATGCTGGAAATGCTGTCTCAGACTAACTTTCAGTCAACCTAACGACAGGCTGAGAGCTGGAGCTGAGGCGGGTTTTAAGACTCCTGACAAACCGTTACACCACGCCCACCTGTCAATCAGGTCAGCTGTACAGTGTGCCAGTGATGACAATAACTAATCAGACCTATATCGTTTTTTGTACCAGGCTGTAAACATGTTTATTTATGCTGTAAAAACTGCTTCTTAGCCAGTCATGTGTATGTGACTTCCGGTGTTCCTGGAGTCAGCCTCTAGTGGACATTTGACGAACTGCAGGATCTTGCACTTCAGCATTGGCTTCATTTTCAACACCAGAGGTTGCAGCTTGGTCAGGTGCTGAGAACACAGCAGCGTGACGCACAAGACTTGAGATCGATGAAAGATGATCCTGAGACAGGGAGATCTCAAGTTTATTCGCTAGTTTGTTTGCCCCCTGGGAAAAACATGGCTGCCGGAGACAACACAGGAGGAGAGGGGATTTTTTTTACCAGAATCCCACTGTGACATCACAAGGAGAGCACATTTGAAACAGAGCATTTTTCTCTGTGTTGTAAGACTTATGCAGACCACAAACAAAGGACTGGATGGGTTTATTTCACATTTTGTGGGTCAGTAGACTCTCAGGTTACCCAAATGGATTTTCATAATATGTCCCCTTTAAATAGCTGTCCGTCTCTGATGCTTCATACGTGCAGTGAGATTCAGATCATGATGCATTCACTCTTCAGTCTTTCGTTTCCTGCTTTGTTGTTTGTATCAAAGTGTTCTTTTCGTAAAATGAGTTTTTATTGCCAGTATTGATTTTACTAAAAGTCCTGCTCTGTCTACTGATGTGATGAAATCTGGGTCTTTCCTGTTAGGAAACAGATGTTATTAATTAACCAGTGTTACGAAGAAGTCAACAATAACTGTCCAAACAGGGAGGGGAGTCTGAACCCTTTAAAGTCTCACTGAGCGTCTCACTGTGAGACGAAACCTTTGAAATCCGACATGCTGTCCTTCAGAATGTTCCTCTGTGCTCTCGCTCTGACTGTGCTGGCTGTCACCGTGGAGGCGTCCACTGGAGGTGAGTCTGTGCACCTTTTTGTGGACTCACAGCTCTTCCCATCACCTCTGGTCCAATATTTATTTGTTCTACGTTTTACAGCTTATTTAACTTTATTGAAGTTCCTTGCCTTAGGGTTTATAAACTTGTCCTGGTGAGATAAAGTGATTCGCTGTACCGTCTGTCTGCTTCCCGGAGTTAGCTGAACAGAATCAGACTTTATCTTGTCAAATATAACAGATGTTGAAAAAGTTTTCCCCTTTGGGACGTCATCTGAAGCTCAAAATAAAAAAGTACTTACAGTAAATCCTACAGGAACACTCTGAAAAATGCAAAAAGTTGAAAATGATGTCACAAAGTCGGCAGTAGCCCAGTCTGTAGGGACTTGGGTTGGGAACTGGAGGGTCGCCAGTTTAAGTCCCAGTGTGGACAGGTGTACATAGTTAACTGACGTCCTTCCCGACTCTTTGATCCAGGAAGTTAAACCAAACCAACCACATACAGGCAGAGAGAGCAGGACGTCACATTACATTCATCCATTGTCTTCCACGTATCTCAGGTCGGGTAGCGTGGCAACAGGCGAAATAAGTTGACGCAGACTTCTGTATCCCCAGCAATGTTTTCCAGCTCTTCCTGGGGGGTTCCTGAGGCGTTCCTAGGCCAGACAGGATATATAATCCTTCCAGAGAGCTCTGGGTCTACCTCGGGTCTCCTCTCTGTTGAGCGTGCCCGGAAAACCTCCAAAGAGAGGCTTCAAGGAGGATCCTGATCAGATGCCCTAACCACCTCAACTGACTCCTTTCGATTTGAAGGAGCAGTATCTCTACTCCATGCTCCCCCCGGATGTCTGAGCTCCTCACCCTCTCTCTACGGCTGAGCCCAGACACCTTCCAGAGGAAACTCATTTCGGCCACTTGTATCTGCGGTGTCATTCTTTCGGTCACTATCCAAAGCTCATGAGCACAGGTGAGGGTTTGAACGAAGATCGAACGGTAAATCGAGAGCTTTGCCTTCAGGCTCAGCTTCCTCTTCATGACGACGGTGCTGTACAACGCCTGCATTACTGCTGAGCCAGTCCGCCTTTCATGAACAAGACCCCCAGATACTTAAACTCCTTCACTTGGAGCAAAGACTCCCTCCCCACCCGATTCTACCCTTTAGTAACCCTGCTGCAAGGTTATTCTGGGTCTTTCATAAGTCACAGGTGTTATAAATATGACAGGTCTGCTTCTTCGACAGGTGGAACCCCAAACTATAACTACGATTTGTCAGGGTCGGACCTGACTCGGCTCTACAACTCTCCGGTGTACAAAGCAGAAAGGATGAAGAGGCCGCTGGACGGGACTTCTGTTGTGATCGGACCACTCAGCCACTCCGGAGTCAGGTAAGTCTGCATAGGTACGTACATCACCTAGGAACACCTATGGGTGACACATCCGATTCAGAGTCCCTCATTTCTTCATTATTAAATAACCATGCAGGGCTGAAGAGTGAGGCCGATGTGTTTGTGCCAAAAACTGCAGTTCCTCAAGTGTCCACTAGAGGCTGTCTCCTGCAGTGAGTCAGTCAACCAATTCATGGAGCGAGAAAGCCCGAGCCACCCAAGCCCTTCCAGAGAGGGGCGTGGTCAGACACAGCTCATTTACATTTAAAGCTACAGACACAGAAACAGCCTGTTCTGAGCAGGGCTGAAATAGAGGGGTTTATAGGCATGATCAAATACAGGATCAGAGTGGATTTAGAACAAGACACTTCACATACATGTTTAGAGGAGCTCTGAGACTTATTTACACTGAAGAGGAGGAGAGTATGTGACCTTCACTCTGTGTGTCCGTCAGGGTGACTCTGGCTGACGGCACTCAGTGGCTCATTCATAAAGGAGGAAACTTCGGCATCTCCTCTGAAACGGTGGTGACCGACGCTCGACACATGAGTCCAGACTGGAGGGTAAAACTCTCTGTTTCATACTCTTTACATTTCACATCATTACAGCTCACATTCAGTGGCTCAAACTCTCCTTTTATATATTTTTTCATCTTTACAGGTCGTTAAAACTAAAGATTTCCAGGGCAGGAAGACGGTATCTGACTTTGTGGCGGCTGGCGGCTCCGACTACAACGTCATCTTCGACAACTGTCACCTGGGATCTCGTCGCATGATGAAGCAGTGAACACAAAGTGTGCAGCTTTCTGGCAGCTTGCACCTGCTGCAAATAAAACAGAAGCTTCACAGAAGGTGTTGTGTGCTTTTTGTTCCACCAGAGGGCGCCACAGACGTGACTCTAAAGATGAATGAAAGCTGTTAAAGTTTAATCACCAGGGTTTTATTTCTAGTTTTTAACTCTTCATTTGGTCGTCTTGGAGGTCAACACTAAATCAAGCTCAGCTGGAGAGAATCTCTTCATGAAATAAGAATAACTCTATGTATATAGCACCTTTAAAAACAGATGTTTACAAAGAGCTTTGACAGACAAAGCAAAGGCAGGAAGTCAGGACAACAACAGAATAAACATCATCAGTCGGGCCAAACAGGAGAAATCAACAAAAATAATATAAATGCATAAAACAGGACTCAAAGGGCAGTCGAACAATACAATGAAAGAAAGATGAAAAGTCAACAGGTCATGACAATAACACAAGATTAAAGAAGAGACAGAGGACATCACATCACAGGCAAACTATTAGTGTATAAGAGCAGCAGAGGACAGAAGAACGAGTAAGAATGGAGATGAAGAGTTGGAGTAGTAAAATGAAGAAGGAAGGGACAGATTAATAAAAGCATCACAAGTCTCTAGAAGTGAGTTTTAAGAAGTGATATAAAGGAAGTCTTCTGATTCTCCTCAGGCAGGTCGTTTCAAGGCCCTGATTGAAAAGTCTCCTTCAGATTTGAGCCTCGACTTTGGAACGAGCAGAAGGGCGCCGCCTGAGGAACTGAGGTCACGATATGGTTCATTGAGGATCAACATATTTTCACCTGTGCAACATCAACTGTCTCCGCCCGTCTCTCACACCTAACAGCACCGCCATCCTTGTCAATACCCTGGTCACCTCCCGTATAGACTACTGCAACTCTCTCCTCTCCGGTCTACCTCTCAAGCTTCTCCAGAAACTCCAACTGGTCCAGAACTCAGCTGCCCGGATCATCACCAGAACCCCCTCCATAGACCACATCACTCGCATTGATTTTAAGATTCTCCTTCTCTCTTTCAAGGCTCTCCGTAACATCGCACCGCCGTACCTTTTTGATCTCCTTCACACCTACACACCCTCCCGGACCCTCCGCTCTACCTCCTCCATGCTCCTCACCACACCTCCTGCCCGCCTTTCATCAATGGGGTCTCGAGCCTTTAGCCGTGAAGCCCCCGTCTCCGGAACTCTCTCCCACAAACTATCCGTAACATCAACGCTCTCCCCATCTTCAAATTACACCTCAAAACACACTTTTTTAGATTAGCTCACTCCGTCTGACCACGCCCTTCTAACTATTGCTGTTCTTGTTTTTAGTCACTGTTTTACTGCTGTGTCTGTAAGGTGACCTTGAGTGACGTGAAAGGTGGCCATAATTCAAATGCATTATTTGTATTAACATTTCGGTGATGCAATATGGGGCAAGGCCAAGACAAGCTTTAAAAGTGATCGATTCTAATTCTATTCTCCGGGGGGAAGCGAGGTCAGGTTGAGCTCATAGGACTTGATGTTACAATCCCTCTTACAGTAATCGGCACTTAATTGAGTTTGATGTCTTGAATGGGGGTAAGGGTAATCACTTCATCGGGGTCATCAGGTGGGCACCCTCCTTCCTTGATGTTTCATTGATAGGCCCACGACATCTCCAGAGGGCTCAACGGCAACACCTGGCGTCCCAGGTGCACCCCCCTCTGCGTTTACCCCTCCTGAATGCTTATGTTATCTTACAGCCCAGTTCGGATCCTTTCGTTTTATCCAGAGCCAATTGCTGCTTCGTTCTGCAGCCTCTGACAGCAACTTGATGGCTCGTCGGAGGGCCTGTCCTCGGACTCCCATCCCTTTCATTAGCCTGGTGGAAGATGTTGCAACAAAGCCTCTGCAGCCAACCTCTACAGGGAGTACTTGCGTTCTCCAGCCCCGTTCTATTGCCTCGGCTGCCAGGTCAGAATATTTCAGCCTCTTGCGTTCATATGCTTCCCCAACTGCAGCCTCCCATGGCACAGTTAGTTCTACAATATATAGGGACTTTTTTGAGGCTGACCACATAATCAGATCCGGCCGGAGATTGGTTGTGACAATTTCAGGTGGAAATACAAGCTTCTGGTCAAGATCCACTTGCATCTTCCAATCCCTGGCTGCATCCAATAGGCATGCTTCCCCTTTCACGGTTGGATTCTTTTGGACTTGTCCTGCTGGTACGAAGGCAGTGTTGTAATTGAAGCCAGAGGTTGGGTGAGAGAGTGCATTGGTGGTAGCCCTCCTCCCTTCTAGGATTATCGCCAGTTGCCGGAGGACCTGGTTGTGCCTCCAGGTATAACGTCCTTGGGTGAGGCTTGTTTTGCAGCCGGTGAGGATGTGCCTTAGGGTTGCTGGTGTTTGACAGAGTGGACATGCTGGGTCTTCTCCAACCCACTGGTTTAGATTCTTAGGAGTGGGAAGGACATCATAGGTGGCTCTAATAATGAAACTAAGTCTGCTTCCTTCCATCTCCCAAACATCCCGCTATGTGAGTTTTCGATGCTCCAGGTTTTCCCATCTCGTCCACTGGCCCTGTTTGGCCTGTGAGACGGCTTTTGCGCATCTTTTTCCCTCCTCCTGGTGACGCAACTCTGCTACTACAAGCTTTCTTCTTTGGCCAAGTGTTGCTTTGTGCCATGTAGGTCTGCTTGTTCCAAGACCAAGACCGCCTCTTCCATGTTGCACCTGGCCTACGATGTCCCTATGC
Source organism: Tautogolabrus adspersus (assembly GCA_020745685.1). NCBI lineage: Eukaryota > Metazoa > Chordata > Actinopteri > Labriformes > Labridae > Tautogolabrus > Tautogolabrus adspersus. Next base: position 30,889,106 of record CM036542.1, read on the forward strand.
CTGAGAGCTGACTTTGCTTGTTGTACAGCCTCAGTTGGGGTCCACTTCCTCCCTGTTGCCAAACTGGGAGCCGCCGCTCGTATTGTGGCGTCTTGGGATTCGGTCAGGGTCATTTCAAGTCTTACCTTGGCGCATTTGTACTCCTCAGCCAGGCTTGTGACAGGCAGTTCCAGAGCACCAATTCCATACAGGCCAATATTGCTGAGACAACGCGGGAGTCCAAGCCATTTCTTGATGTACGAGCTGACTGTTCTCTCCAGCTTCTCCACTTTGGTGACAGGAACCTCGTATATTGTCAGAGGCCACATTAGACGGGGGAGCAATCCAAACTGCAGGCACCACAGTTTCAATTTGCCAGGGAGGAGGGTCTTGTCTATGTTCACAAGGCTCTTTATGGTTTCTTCCCTCAGTTTTTCGCTTTGGTCAGAGTCCTTGAGGCTCGAGTTGTACCAACGCCCTAAGCTCTTAACTGGCTTCTCTGACACCATTGAGAAGTGATGTAAGAAGACGAGCTGCTGTTTAAGGGTTAAAGGTCAACGGTAAAGAAATGGAACTGAGCTTGTATATTTCTTTTCTTGTCTTCTGACTACTCAAAGCACTTTCACACCGCAGGTCACACCTACACACTCACACACTGATGGTGAAGCAGCAGGAGCACCTCGGGGTTAAGTGTTTTACCCAAGAACACATCGGACATGTGACTGCAGGACTGTCGTTCCCCGTGCTCTCTCCCTCTCCTGGCTTCCTGCTCTATCCACTGCGCTCTCTAAATTGTTTTTGAGGGGTTTTTTTTAATTAAGAGGATCACTTTAATTACATTTCTGAGTAAATGTTGCAGAGAAAACAGGAATGTTCTCGTTTGACTGATTCCAGTTTTGATTTACGTGCAGTATAGCGGCTTCCTGCTGTGACTTTATGAACTTCAGTATTTCAGATAAACTGAGGTCTGATTGAAGAGGAAAGTCTTTGTTCTGCTGCACCCACAGAGAGAGGAGGGGGGAGGAAGAGGGGGGACACCACATCTCCTAATGAGCGAACTCGCAGTGGCTCCTACGTCAGACAGCGTTCCTGTGAATGGACCGATGGTTTATGTGGTGTGACAGAGTTCTGCACGGTTTGTTCACTATGGGATCAAACCCCCGTCCTGCCTTTGCTTCTGTGTCCCGTGAGGTTAAATCTTTGTTTGTTTTATGGATGTAGTGTTTGTGTTTGTAGAGAGTGATGTAACAGCTGCTTGTGGTTAAAAATCATCTTCCTTCTTCTTCGTTTATGGAACATTTATTTCTCATTCAAGAATGGTCTTTAATATTTTACAACATTGTCCATAAATGTCCACACAAAGATTCACTCATTCACTACGTGGTGTTATCTCGTGTGGCGTAGCGGTCAAACAAGTGTATTGGCTCATTCGTCTAGCACCGACACAACGCGGAAGGTTCCTATCTGTAACGTGCATGACAAGAACCCAAAGGCGGCACCTGCTGGGGCAATTTGTCTCTTACACGTTTGTAATTGCTAAATAAGGCTCCTAAACATTTTGCCCCTAACCCTGAACTTCCAGCAGATACATGTGCATTACATGTCAGCTCTGCTTGTGTGGCTCTGTGCTACCTCATTCGTCAACAACCACAGGCTGCGCTCTCAGAGCACGGAGCGACGCGACACATGACAGCGCGAGATAATACGATGTATGTGGTATTAAACCGTATAAAACCTGTATAAACACATCAACAAACACACATAAGGTCATTGTTCTCAACCGTCAACATTTCCTGTCCCTCTCGATCTGCTCTGTTCCAGCGAAATATAGAAGCCATGTGTTTCTGCTGCAGAGGACTCCGGACTGACAGAGCTGAGACGGAGCGCAGCGGAGCCAATGGAAGCACACACATTGATTTAAAGAAGACATACCATCCCCCTTTCCACCTTTTCAAACAGTCCCCTGTGGTCTAAATGAAACATCTGTGCTGTGCTTTGGTCCAAATATAACATGAATCAAGCACCAGAGGAGGTTTGTGACCCTGTAGAAACCAGCTCTCTCAGAACGCTCCGTTTTGGTGTGTGTGTCTCTTTAAATGCAATGAGCCCCCCCTGAGTTTTCCCAGTAGACATCACTCCTTCGCTAGCGAGAATAAAAATGGCGAACCTGAGCAAAAGTTTTGCTCTAGGCTGGGGGTGGAGTCCATGTGTGGAGATACCAAGGGAGGGGAGGGTATTTTGACCAGAATCCCACTGTGACATCACAAGGAGAGCACATTTGAAACAGTTTTTTTTCTCTGTGTTGTAAGACTTCTGCAGACCACAAACAAAGGACTGGATGGATTTATTTCACATTTTGTGGGTCAGTAGACACTCAGGTTACCCAAATAAATGTTCAAAAACACTGTAGAAGTGGATTTTTCAAAATATGTCCCCTTAGCCTGCCGTCGCAGAGCGGAGTCTGAACACGTATCTGGTTTAGCCGTAAGGATTACAACCTGTCTCACTGATGCCGGGTGAAACAATCTACTAAAACAATTACAAACCTTTTGTACCCATCGTCATCAACACTGCAGAAATATTTAAAAACAGAGTTTCAAATAATTTAGCTCCGCCGTAATTGCCCCAAAGGATTACATCTCTCTGTGAACTCTGTGAACACTTCAGGGAGTTAGCGCCCTGATTTGTCAGACTTCCCCTTTAATGTAGTCAAACACACCGACACTGCTGACATATACACACAGACACGCTTTCATTCGAGTGTCGTCTGAAGCCGACCCTGCACGTAGCGCGAGTAGAGGACACTTCATCACGTTTCCTCGCTCTGTTGAGGCCCCTGTAACATGTTGAAGTCATCAGGGTCACATCTTTGAGGGGATTTCTGTGACATTTTGTCCAAACATGACTACATCAGGCCTCTGATGTCTCCGTATCTGCACGCTGCCAGAGAACATAGCCCCCCCATGCCCCCTCTTTTCCTCTGATGTTCTTCTTCTCCTTCCTGTTTGTGTGTAGATTTTTGCTGCTGTGACGTCGAGCTTCATTCACGTCCGATCAGGAGTGTTTGTGCACAAGAACAGACGAGGTTTGTAGGTGTGTAATCGGTTGTGATGACACGCTGGCAGAGACCCGTCACCACGCCGGGTTGATTTAGAGCTGACCGTTCCGCGCATTACGTAAACGTTACACAATTTACACACAAGAGTTTCTCCACGTGAGGTGATTCCTGACCAGAGTGTGAGAATGATATTCACAGCTGATCACGTGTAAAATAATGAGTGAGAAATCAGTGTGATTTCTGTGTTTGTTATATCAACAGTTTTGTGTCCCGCCACATTCTCTGATCGTTTGTGTACCGGACCCCATAGTGACAGAAACCAGGGAGTATTAGGTTGGAGCTGATAAATATCGAGCAGCAGTTAAATATACTGCAATTATTTCATAGAAGAAAAGAGAGGAGACATCGGAGATACAGCTACAAGATCACAGGTAGGTAGATATCAATAAACTGACACAGAAGGTGAAGCACACTGACGCTAAATAAATCAGGAGTGATTGGACACAGGTGACACTGGTGGGGGGCGATCAGAGTGGAGGGAAAACAGACAAAGGGAGGAAGTAAGGCTGAGTTGCATTTGATCTCGGAAGTCGGAAACTCTGGGCTACCGGTCTGATACGTCATCAGATTCGCCCCCTGAAGTCAGAATTCCGACTCGGAAACTCGGAGAACCTTCAGTAGACCGAGTTAAAATCCAACATGGCTGCTATGTGCAACCAAAGTAACATTAAAGTCGTACATTATCGTGTTTATTACTTATTATCTATCACGCCAATAGTATGATATAAGTTCTATCTGTTGACATGTCGTGTTATTTTCGCAGCGTACTATCACGTAGTGTTGTTGTTGTCAGGCATTAGCTAACAAAACAAATATACTCTTGGAGGTATCAATGTTGCTCGTCCGACTTGCAACTGGAACGCGTTTAATTTGGGTGTGACGTCATAACCCGCTCCGAGATCCGAGATCCGAGGTGAATGTAACGCACCAAAAGACAAGAAACACTGGGGACAAGAACTACAAAGTAAAACAGGAAAGACTAAAAACTTACCTCAGGAATATGAACATAAAAATATCCAGGAGTTAAAGCAACACAAGGGATGAACAGTACAAAATAAAACAGGAAATTCAATCTAAACCTTTAAATTAACAAAATAAAACAACCAAACAAGACCAACATGACAGGAGGAGATTAAAGGTGCAACAGCTGAATGAGTCGTCGCAGACAGTGGACTAATGTAGAAGCTGAAGTGTAAATCAGGCTTCAAGGTGAACGAATCACAGCCTGTCCTCTTCTTCCTCGCTGCCATACAGCTCAACTCCACAAAATATTAAAAAGCAGAGACTACATAAAAGAATAAAACAAAGCGCCTTAATGTCAGCCGATATTTGCTGGACTGGCTTTCTGAAAGCTACATTTAGTCCGTCACCATCTTGTTCGTTTGGAGTCAGAAGTGACCATGTTTGGACGAAAGGGCGGAGCTGGAGAGCAGCGAGGGTTTGGAAAAAAGTAACTAATCAGCTAAAAGGATTTACTGAAAAATGTCTTTTTTCAGAAACCTTCAAATTCTTTTTTTTTTATTAAAGGAAGAATGTGCAACTGTTTGATCCAGTAGATGTCGCCCTTGAGCACCAGCATAAAAACCAAAACAAACTGCTGTTTGGCCACACCTCCTCCAGAGACACACCTCCAACCTGCACGAAGGAGTTTAGCGCAAGCGGGCGACATAATAGTCCTGTACTCGAGCTGCAATCACCTATGTCCTGCATTGTTGTGTTAGCATGCTAATGTTAGCGCTCTTCAGTTAGCTTGTAGCTTCACATTGCATGTAAATTGACACAGAATGAGCGTGATCTAAAAACTCTTACGTGACATCCAAATAATCAGTGAGTATGTTCTTCTTCTTCTCTCTAGTCCTTGACTCAAACAGCTTTTATACACAAGGGGAGGAGCCGGCCGTCCCGTCCATGTAAACACGGCTCTGACAACAACACAGCCAGCGGGACTCGAGCTTCTCACTCATTGTAGACAGTCATGACTCAGAGACACATTTACACAGGAGAGACTGGATATGTGCTGATGTAACATGTCACACATTTTGTCATTAATGTTCAGCTAATTTTATGATAAACATCCTCCCAGCTGAGCGGTCTATTCAAGCTGTGAGATTTCGGCTCTATCCCTCTGTTCTGTTATTTCCTTGCTGTCTTGTACCAGTGCTGCACTTAAATCCCCCCCACCACCCCAGCATCCACCTGCAGGCTCCGACGGGGGGGGGGGGGGGATTTAAGATATTTTGTCAATTTCTGCATTTAAAGTAAATCTGAGAGGAGTGACGAGGTCGGAGCCTAGAGGCCAAACTCAAACTATGTTCAGATGCTGCGATTAATATTTCAAACATGCAAACGTGAGTCGTCTGACTGAAATGGCCTAGTGGTTAGGTTGCCCCCCATGTACGGAAGCCGCGGTCCTCAAAGTGAGTGGCTCGGGTTCAAGTCTGACCCGTGGCTCAATTTCCCACCTCTCTCTCTCCTGGTCTCCTGCTTTATCCACTGTGCTCTCTAAACAAAGGCAAAAATAAATCTTAAAAAAAAAAAGAGACACACGAATGACAAATCAAACCCTGTATTTAGTTTTTTTATTACATTTCTGAGTAAATGTTGCAGAGAAAACAGAAATATTCTCGTTTGACTGATTCCAGTTTTGATTGACGTGCAGTAGCGGCTTCCTGCTGTGACTTTATGAACTTCAGTATTTCAGATAAACTGAGGTCTGATTGAAGAGGAAAGTCTTTGTTCTGCTGCAGATTCTGGTGAAACACCCACAGAGAGAGGAGGGGGGGGGGGGGGGCACCACATCTCCTAATGAGCGAACTCGCAGTGGCTCCTACGTCAGACGGCGTTCCTGTGAATGGACCGATGGTCATATGGTGTGACGGAGTTTCTGCACAGTCGGTCTGCAGCGACGCAGAATGACAGCGAGGAGGAGGAGTTAAGGATTCTGGGGTCACGGGTTCATTCTGGTTCAGTCTCTGTAGATAAAATATAATCCAAATACAGAGAGTAAAGATGCAGCCTGTTGAGCTTCAGGGTGAAAAACAGTCATGTGAAATCTTTGTTTTCCAGATAGATACTTTATTGATCCCAAGGGAAACTAGAGGCTGGCTGCAGAAGCACAGGAAGTCACATACACACCCATTCTAAAAAGCCTGTTTTTACAGCAGACATTAACATGTTTACAGCCTGGTTCATAAAAACAAACAGGTCTGATTAGTTCATGTCTCGATCGACACACACTGTACGGGGGAGTGAATGTTTTGATGACTCATCCGTTTTGATTTGATGAAGGATACACGTGAGAAACTTCGAACACAGCATGCATGGTCCAAAACAAACCGAAGCGTTTCTTGTTTTCGGTGTGAAAACAAAACAAAACCGTTTTTTGATGATTCAGACTTTCTGACTAATTACAGGAAGCTCTGGCATCTGTTCGGGGAACAACACGAGCACGTGAGGGCAGACACAATGATTAGTTCATGTTTCAGACGTTCTTTCATTAATCTGTTTGTCCATGAAATGTGAACACGATTTAGATGTTCTGCATGAAAACGTTGGCTTGAGTTGGATATTTTCTAACATCATGGTTACTTCTGGGATGCACATTCATCTTCATGTTATAAACAACAGTTTGATGGACATTTGACGGTCAAATAAATTAAAGTTTGTAATCTTTAAAAAATGACTTTAAACTTTGAACTCATATAACGCTTGATGCTCGTTATTTTTATTCACGATGTTTTATTTCTGGTGTTGAAATCAGAATGTGTTTTTTCATGTCAGGTTTCTGTAATGTCAAAGCTGATAAAATAACGAATAACAATCCCACATCCTGATTGCACTCAGTCACATCTCTATAAATACAGACGCTGAAGCGAAGGGGTCCAAACCACCTGAGAGGTCCGGCGGTTTACAGTCCACATAGCAGCGTCTCTTTCAAATCCTGTTTTCTTGGTCACTCTTCCTCTCGCTGTAAACTCCCCCCGTCTTCTTCCTGTTCCCCTTTTTCTCGCCTCGGTGGTTCAGGATAAGAGGAGGAGGTGTCGGCCCTCTGCAGAGACCTGCTCGGGTGTTTTCCCGCTGAGTGAGGGTGAAAGTTCAGACTTCTCTCCGAGTCTTTGATGCAGAAAAACAGAAAACACCTGCTCACTTTCACTTTCATTCTGTCTCTCGTGTCTCCTTCAGCCAACAGTGCGGAGGGTTTGGTAGCTCCTCCTCTTCTTCTGCGCCCTCAGAAGCGGCGTCTGAGTGTCCACGTCTCGAGATAAAACCCTCCTGCGGGCTCTGCAGAGACAAGCTCTGGTCCAGCCGTACACCAGACTGTTGAGGAAACCCTGAGAGGCCGAGGTCACAGCCTGAGAGACACAATGAGACCAAAGTCAATGAAGCTTGTTTCAACATTTTAGTCTTGACATCCTACAGTCTGAATCTGAGTCAAAGAGAGGAGATGTTTCTTATTTTAATGAGTCATCTTCTAATACTATTTGCTTCTAAAGTATGTAGAGAGAAGTCTAGCACTACTACATGCTAAACTGACCACAGAGAGATGCAACCACACCAAACAGATCTTCAATCAAACAAAACAGAGTGAGAGAGTCGAGCAGAATCACAAAGCGTGCAGAAAGGATGCAACTGCCGACACAAGGACATGCAAAACATTCTCCAAAAGGTGCAACAACCACAGAGAAATGCAAAACAACCAGAAACAGACACTCCCAGGTCAATGCACCGATAACAGCAGAACGACAACACAGATAAAAAAGGACACTACAAAGATACAAAATCAAACCTCAAGGCTACTTAAAAAATAATGAATGCAAAACCACCAAACAACAGAAAACCACAGAGGAGCAAAACTACTTTACAAACATGCAAGAAGAACATAAAGATTTAAAGAGACATTCAGCCTGCAAAAAAAAGGTCAGCAAAAAGACACAAGGAGGTACGAGACAGTCCAGAAGAGATCCAAACAAAAGAACTACAAAAACGAGCAAAAAACACCTGAAAACAACAACAACAACTCATGGAAAACATAATCACAGAGATGAAAAAGAAACAACAGAGATCCATAGAAATGATAAAAACAACCTGAATCCCAAATAAACACAGAGATGCAGAAAAACCACGGCCACAACGGTGCAAAACAACGACAACAACATGCAACAGCACTGAGCTAACGAGACGCACCGCCTACACAAAGGCATCAACATGAGAGCGTGCAAACCTCCCAAAGAGATGCAAAGCTACACACAACCAGAGCGGTGCAACACGACTACAAATAGAGACAAAAAGATGCTCGACAACAACGAGTACAAGAGACGAGCAGACCACAACAAGATGAATACAGAAACCACAACACGACCATTTTACAGGTTTATAAAGAACAATAAAAACTACAGGCTTGTAGTTCTGCTGCAGACTCACCTGGGAGATGTAGAGGACGACCCCCGCCTTGCCCTGACCCGCTGATGGTTTCACCAGCTGTAGAGTTGCCAGAGCCACCGCTGAGAAAACACGACACAGAATGGCTGTTACCTCTGCAGCCTCCAACATGATGTCACACCAGAAACATCTGATCCCTCACATCCGTTAGTAACCACGGCGATATGATGGAAAAACCAACCTGGACCCCAACAGAGGACGAAGATCAGCGGGTACAGGATCATACGCCCGTCCATCACACGGAATGACGCCCGCTGCTGGTTGCCTAGGTAACCGTTTGATGTCACAACACGCCTGTAAATATGGCGGGCTTTCACCCCGAGCACCTGATGCAGGAGAGGAGAGGGCAAACCAAACCTTCTTCACAAAAACACTCAAATATGGAGAATGTGTTTTCATCACACGTGGGTCGTGTTTTTTCTTATCGTGTCACTCACGATGATGCCGAGGAGTGTGATGAGGAAGGTGGCGAGGAAGATGGAGATGCGGTAAATGTGCAGCAGTCTGCAGACTCTGATTGGCTGATACTCCTCTGGGGTATAATACAGCGCTCCAGTGTGCATCAGCAGACACCTGTTTGGGTACGGTGCACAATGAGGGTCAAAAACCAACAAACCAAAAGTATGACCAGATTTAATCATCGAAATCAGCCAACATGGCGGGTTTTCATGTTCTCTCTCAGTGACCTCTGACCCTCAGGAGGTTAATTAGCAGCAGAGGTTCTTAAAAACAAAGTATATCATGTCTGAACTTTCAGAGTTTTTACTCACCTGTAGGGCTGGCTGAAGTTGGCCTGACATTGGCTGATGTTTTCCAGTATAGATACAGGCATCATCAGCACAAAAGGAATTATTCTTTAAACGCAGGAGGAGCAGAGGAGGTCGAATACATTAATATCACTTAAACTTTCAACTCTCTGTCAATGCATGTGTGTCAAAAGTTTAACAACTGAGAGACAGGATGAAATCCCTTCTGAGATTAAAAAAACAAAGAAACAAAAAACATCTTTCGACTATCGTTCCTACTCACCCTGAGAACAGCGCAGTCATTTTGTTGGCGGTGCTCACTCTGTTGGAAAACTGCACAAAACATAAGAAAAGAGGACTTACAGTAAAGGTCACATTTTATAGAAAATCCACTTCCCCATGTTTCTCTAACTCTAATATGTGTCTCTAGTCCGTCTACACGTCAGATTCCAACTGACTATTTTTTAAGCGGGATGAAATGATCGATCTGTGATATGCAAAACAGCCTGAGAGCTTCCCACCCTGAGCGTGACATCATCAGAGGAGAATGGCGGCCGTGTGAATGATGAAGAGTTCAGACTTGTTGCGTGCAGTGATTTGGCGTTTACCTGCACAGAGTATCCACTGAGGCAGCTGTAGAGCTTCTCTCTGATCCCCGTGTAGAGGTTCCACACAAAGTTCAGCGTGTAGAAGAAGGAGGCCATGTAGAGGACCTGCACACAGAACAAAAACCTTTTAGCATGATCTCACCTGGGAGCACGACCCTGATCTGGAGCTCGTTAACGCTCTCACACTCGGAGGTCTTTGGCTAAGATAAAGAGACACAAACAGCAGCGTGAGCGAGGCTCGATGAATCTGAACAATGGATGTAGGTCAGGAATGTTTGTGCATGTGTTGTTTTTCTTCTTCTGGTTTTCCGTCTTTACATCCAGTCTTTCGTCTGTCCTGCTGCTCTATTTCATTCCAGACTGACCCAGATCAGGATCCGTTCTGGACCGGGTCATCTGGGAATGTCTGAAATAATTTTGTGTTTAGTGAAATGTTTTTTTGCAGTTGACCTTCAGGGCCACATAGTTGTAGCTTTATAGGCTTTTTTGTCCTCCATTGGAGAGACAGTGGATAGAGCCGGAAATCAGGGAGAGAGAGAGAGTGGGGAATGACATGCTGGAAAGGAGCCACAGGTCGGACTCGAACCTGAGCCGCCCACTCGGACCATAGCCTCCGCACATGGGGCGCACACACCAACCACTGCACCACCAGCACCCCTGCTTCATCAAACTTCATGCAAAAGGTTGTGCAAAGAAAGTCCATGTTTTGGACTGCATACAGAGTCTGACATAAAGTCATCATGATGTAGATTCACGGCTGAGTTTGTTTCTTAGTCAAATATAACCTGAAGTGAAACTTGTGTTTTAAACTGAGTTTAACTGATGTTCATGTCCGAGCTCACTGATGATGCATCCTCAGTCTGTGGAAGCTTTTAACCCGCTCAAGTTGAAATCATAATTTCTGTAAATACCGGAGGTGTAAGTCAGACTTTTATTTGATTTGTGTGGTGAAATAAACCAACACTTTCTATTTCAGCCGCACGTCTCAGGAGGAAGTCGTGATTTTCCAGCTGGAAGTGAACTCGTGTCAGGAGGATTCATGCCCACAGTGTCATGCAGAGGTTCCTGATTATGGTTCATTTTGAAAGAAACATTTATCGGGTTGTTTTGAGGAGAAGGAAACCCCTGAAGATGTAAAAACATCTGTGAAAAAGCACAAAGAAAAGTCCCGGCCAGAATAGATTTTTGAGCACCGGACCTTAAGGCTGACCTCCTGAGTGTTAAAGAATCTGCACTGCTGTTTCATGTGCATTTTAAAACAGCGTAAATATGAGATTTAACAGGTTACAGCTTTAGAAGAAATCACTGTGTTCATGCAGGACGGTTTGTTTCTAGTAAACAGCTTCACAGGATTTATGTCTCATGACTTTAAAGGATCAGTCTGTCATTTTTGGACATCATTTCCTCTTTTTCTTAACAAACATCCATCCATCATCTATACCGGGTTACACTTTTGGGGTTGAGGGGGGCTGAAGCCGATCCCAGCTGTCACTGGGTGAGAGGCGGGGTTACACCCTGGACTGTTCGCCAGCCAATCACAGGGCTGACATATAGAGACAAACAACCAGTCACACCTATGGGTTTAATTTAGAGTCACCAGTTAACCTAACCAGCATGTCTTTGGACTGTGGGAGGAAGCCGGAGTACCCGGAGAGAACCCACGCATGCACGAGGAGAACATGCAAACTCCACACAGAGAGGCTCCTGTCAGACGGGGATTCGAACCAGGAACCTCCTTGCTGTGTGTGTGTGTGTGTGTGTGTGTGTGTGTGTGTGTGTGTGTGTGTGTGTGTTACCTGCTCTACAGTGTGCAGGTGGAAACAGTGTCTGTTCAGGCGGCTGCAGCGACGAGAGAAGAGAGCGGCTCCGATCAGCCAGCAGAGAGCGAGCAGCAGGTCGGACACACTGAGCAGGAAGAGGGGCTGCAGCTACACACACATACACACAAACACGCACGCGCACGCGCACACACACACACACACACACACACACACACACACACACACACACACACACACACACACACACACACACACACACACACACACACACACACACAAACACAACATCTCAATTAGTTTTGCACAAACTGTCAGAAATATCAAACCATGATTCTTGTCCGATCTGAGACTAAAACGTCAAACATTTGGCGTTCTGTGAGCGTGAACGAGATTTAGAGTTTGTGAACTTTAACAACAGTTTGAAATGTAGCTTCTTTACAAAAATGTGTTTCAGAAGTTCAAATCTGGCTTTTGATCTGTGCTCATGTTTCTTCTCAAAACCGCCTCAGCTGACCGGAGAGCTTCACAGACGAGGCCGAATACAGCAGATAAAATATGAAAGAGATCATCGAGAAACAACATCGACACTGAACACAATAACATCATCATTAATCAAGTATGGGATCAGTTTGAGCTCATTCCAAAGGCCAAGGAGAAAAGGTGCGATAAAGAGCATAATATCATGTTTGTGTTTATGATCAGACTGACCTCAGGTTTACGTCGGAGTCTCTGTAACATGACAGACACGATGATGAAGCCCGACCCCACCGCACTGAAAACACAAACACACACACGTTATAAATCTGTTATAAAGTCAACATGGTCGACCTCATGGTAACGTCAAAAACAATGGAAGTGGAAAAAAGCTCTGATCACATTATTGGGGTTGGGGACAGCTCTCTGTAATGTTTTGAATCTGGACTGCAGTACCCATTTTAAACACTAGGGTCAGAGTTACATATTGCTCCTTTTAATCTTTTGAGTTGTTTGAACACTCCTGAAAATGTAATACAATTTTCCTTACGGTAAGCGGAATGTGTTTTTCTAACCCTAGTATTTAGTTTTCAGTTTCCTCGAGGAGTCAGTCGGCGTGAGTCGCTGTGAGAACACATCAGGAAATATTCAGGATAATTCACTGCGAGTGGGCGAGGGTGGATGATGTTTATATAATGTTCTGGGTGAGTGACCTCTGTGATCTTCTGGCATAGATCAAATGACACGTTTATATGACAGTAAAAAAACGGTCATTATAGCATCAGACACTGTTGGTTTGTCCGCCATTTTTGAGCCATGTCCCGCCTCCTGAGAACGCCCTAACCTGCCCTCCTACTACTTCATGCTGTTAGGAAAAAGTGTGAAAAACAACTTGAGAATATTTCAGCAGCAAGCTGTTTGAAATGTTCCTGAAATAATCAGGTGTGCAGGTGTGTGAAAACATCCTCATACTGTTGATTGTTTCACGAACCTGAGCAGAGCCATGAGCAGCTGGATCCACCTGACAGCCTCGTACACCTGCAGACACACAGCAGAGCCCGGCTCACTCTAACATCACACAGAACATAAAGAAACACGGAGCGAGGTTCACAGAGACTGGGAGTGAAAACAGAGGAACTATGAAGCAGCGACTGAAGGACATATCAACACTTCTACAAATAAATTTAATTTAAAATGGAAATACACGTTTGTAAAGAAAGTGTTAACACAGGAAGAAGAAGTGAATCAAGGAAGCTGAACTTTATTTAAAACTGTAGGAATAAAATAATTGTCAGCATGTTTGTGGACCAGCAGAGCTCACACCTCCGTCTTTCTGCAGCCAGTTTAAATCTCTTTGAGGTTCTTTTATATAAAAGAAATAAATCGATTGATCGTTAAAGGGAGAGTCTGAATGTAGAAACAGATAATTGATGTGATTTAATGCAAATGATTTCATGTTTACTGCGAGCAGCACACGAAAAAAAGGCTAAAGCAAATTTCCAAAAGCCGCAGTTCTTCAAGTGTCCACTCGAGGCTTTCTCCATAAGTGAGAGAATCCCCATTGAGCCCCATTTACAGCAGAAATAAACATGTTTACAACCTGGTACAAAAAACTAATCATTACAGTCATTTGCACATCCTCATGTCCTCTCTCCCCGACTGATCGTTCAACCGCCGCCATGATTAAAGGTAAGTAAACATTCAAACTGGGCCCCTCCTCCTGGGCTCATCGCCAGCAGACGCTAACACTCACTGCAGGACGTAGTGTGTACGCTTACTTGTGTTGGCTTTTACCCGTGGACGTGGAGTTGGTCTGCTTTCTGTTGTACAGGCAGGTGACAAACACCGGCGGTTAGCTTGTGCTAGCGTAGCTTATTCCCCACTATCTCTCTCTCTCCGTGATTTCTGACTTATTATCTGTCCTATCTCTACAATAAATGCAAAAAAGCCTCAAAATACATCTTAAAAACAAAAGCTGCTTTTAGTTTGAAAGAAATCAAGGAGCTTCAGGTAGATCCTAAGGAAATAACTTAAGGACATTAAAGAAACACAAACTGAATGAAAACAGCTTAAAAAAGAAAAGTTTGATGTCACGAGTTGGAAATTTTGACTCGTCAGCTGAGCCGTCTGGCTGCAGGAAGACGCTACGATGGATCAACTACAGTGTGCCAAAAGGGACAAACTCCACATGATTAATGCTGTTAATTGTTTTTATAAATTTCCAACTTGAATTGAATTGCGATCGACGTGTTAACACCAACATCTTGAATACACATTTGGTACAATGGAAGCCCCTATTCGACCACAGGAACTTTCCCCTGGAACCACGGACCTTTTGAGGAACTATGTGCATTTCCACCGCAGGAACCAGGGGTTTAAAAAGACCCTGCTCGGGCAGCAGTACTTTCTAAAGGTCCAGTAACCTTGGGGGGCAAGTGGCAACCTGCAGTGCTGAACGTCCCTGATTGGTCAGGCACTCACAGGGTTAGATCACCCACCATGTGGGACTTCATGCAGTTTGGAAATGCTGACAACTATTGGCCACAGGAACCCTTTAGTTCCCTAAATCGAAGCCCCTGGAGCTTAAAGTCCCGGGGGCCTCTGGTCTAAAAGAAGCAGACTGCTCCTTTAAGTTCATTTCTACTCGAGGTGCAGATGTTGGAGAGTGAAAGTTTAAAAAAGAGAAGAAGGTAAGAAACAAAAAGTCCACGAAGTCGAGTCTGAAAGAAGAGACGCGACTGAAACCTGCTGCAGGTGAAGCATATGGTCTATGAGAAATATTGTCCTATTTGATCCTCAGACGCAGGTTTAGTATTAAGACTTACACGTCTTAATACTGAAGCTGATTTCACATCTGCACTCCTAAAAATATCTAGATAATTTCAGGAGGCAGCCCCTGAAATCCTCCTGACCTGGTTGTTCACACATGCACCTCACAGCGGGAGACTGCTACGTGTGTAGTTCAACAGAATCACACTCTTCAGAATCACAATCTGAAGAGTTTTCTGCAGGTGTGAAAGCAGCTATAAAACATTAAAATGAGCTGCAACAGAAAAGCTTCTTTGTACACGCCAGTGCACCAACAATAATAATCCTAACGCAGGCGAGATACAGTTATAGAATGTTTAAAATAAGGAGGTTCCAGGTAGTGTTGTCGTCAAGACCACAGTAACCGAGACAAAGACAAACCCGAGACCAAGTCTAGACCAAGACCCATCTGGAGAACTACAACACTAGTTCCAGGTACTTTTTATCAGTTTTACCTTTTACTGCACATTTATGTCAAAGAACTCGTCTTACTTACTTATTTACATATTCTCTTCACCTAAACTAAAATATTCACTAAATAAATGATGATTTATTTAACTGTTAGGCTACAGTTTTCTCCTTATGAGTATGAATGTGAAACTTTAAGTCGTGACAAAGACTTTCTACATGAAGGTTTTCCTTTCAGCTGAAATAAGAACAGCTCTCACTTTGAGTAAAGTTTCTGATAAAGATCCTGTCACAGCTCGTACTGAATCAGATCATCTATCTCATCTTCACGTGAGGAGTGTGGAGTCTCACCTGAGTCCAGTCCTGAGGGGAGGTGGTGTTCCTCTCCGTGCCGTTGGTCAGATCCTCCTGCAGACTCTGAGCAGGCAACGTGATGAAAACTGACATTTTTTAATTCAAAATAAAAACACAAAAGTAAAAAGAGAATCACAGCAGAGGATGTGGAGTTCAGTCTGAACCTGAGGCTGTCTGACGGACACCCAGCAGCCTGTGAGGATTTATCTGCAGACCACACACAGGAGGCGGGGGTTAGTCATGTTGACCCCGCCCCCTTCATCAATGTGACCACGCCCCTTGCTGAGCTGGACCAGGAGGAACTTCTCTAGCACCACCCTCAGGACTATATAGGCATTACAGGCTCTAACTCCAGACTATGAACCGGGTCCTCCTAAAGGTCACATAGGCTCTAACTCCAGACTATGAACGGGTCCTCCTAAAGGTCACATAAGCTCTAACTCCAGACTATGAACCGGGTCCTCCTAAAGGTCACATAGGCTCTAACTCCAGACTATGAACCGGGTCCTCCTAAAGGTCACATAGGCTCTAACTCCAGACTATGAACCGGGTCATAGGCTCATACTGGCTTCACATACATTTTAGAGCACAATTCAAGATCATTGTGATTACTTTTTAAGCCCTGCACGGACAGGATCCGGCCCCCCTGACAGAACTCCTACAGCCCTACACCCCCAGCAGGACTCTTACTGTGTCCTGGCACACCTCTTCCAAGCATGCCAGGGTCAAGGAAGTGTACCCTGCGCCCTCTGCTGGTGTTTAGGAGAAAGTAACACAGTAAAAGGAAACTCCTCCACGAGGTCGGTGCTCTCAGAGAAGCACTCAAGACGGATGAAAAAGAATTCAGTGGATACCTTCTTTGAGACAGGAACCAAAGAACATACCGGAGAACACGTCAGTGTTTTGAAACGTTATCGCTTTGCATTTTTATTAAATTTGCCTTAAGTGATCCGTGTGCTCCAATATTTTCTTCGGTCAACACGTCAACGGAAAAGAGAACATTTTATTTGTCATCAGATGTTTCGATAAGAGCCGATCATTTTTAACATGTTCCCTTCTTCTTTTTCTTCTTCTTTGGAATGTTTTTCAGCTTCGGGTTCGTCCAGAGTTTGGTTATGTGTGTTTAAACTCTGTGCACAGATATGAATAATAAACTGACTGTATGTAGCGCCTTTCAATGGAACTAAGGACGCTTTACGTGGCGGAGTAACAATAAGAATAAAAGACAATCAAAAAAGACTGAGACGGGAGAGCGATGGAGAGGCAG
Source organism: Tautogolabrus adspersus (assembly GCA_020745685.1). Taxonomy (NCBI): domain Eukaryota; kingdom Metazoa; phylum Chordata; class Actinopteri; order Labriformes; family Labridae; genus Tautogolabrus; species Tautogolabrus adspersus. The sequence continues at coordinate 30,906,088 of CM036542.1, forward strand.
AGGTCAGGGAGTATGTCGGCTGTGGAGAACAGACGGTGTTTGAGGAGGTTTTGAAACTAAAGATGGAAAATTGTGGATGTCTGTGGGGAGGGTGTTCCAGAGGGTCGGGGGCTGTGTCGCTGAAGGCCTGTGGAGTCTGGTGTCCGAGCACTGGAGGGGTGTTTGGGTGGAAGAGGTTGGAGAGTTCCTGAGGGGCGAGAGCGTGGAGGGATTTTGAAGTGAGGAGGAGTATCTTGTAGTGTATGCAGGATTACACTGGGAGCCAGTGGACGTGGATGAGGGTGGGGGCCATGCGCTGCCAGGGGCTTGGTGCGGGTGAGGACTCTGGCAGCGGGGTTTTGGACCTGCTGGAGCCAGTCCAGGGCTTTGCTGGGTACTCCAGAGAAGGACTCTGTTGCTTTAATCAAGATGGGAGATATAAAGGTGTGAATTTGGGTTTCGGCCAAAGAGTCAGAGAGTGATGGTGGGAGTCAGGAGATGTTTTTTTGCTGCAGATGCAGATTTGGTAACGGATATGAGGTGAGAGAGGAATGAGAGGATGGAGTCTACGATGACGCCCAGGCTGTTTCTTAATCCTATTTTTTGTTTTTACATAAATAAATGAACATGGGTGTCTGTGGTTCACCTGCAGGACGGAAAAGAAACACTGAGCAGCAGCAGAATGAACACAGCACTGAAGACAAACACATCGACCTCGAGCGAGGCAACAAACCTCTGCAGGCACCGAGGCGGACCTCTGGCCTTCGTACGAACAGGAAATGATGTCAGCACGGTCATATTTAACTGACGTTTGAGTCAAACCTTTATTCTTATCATGTTATTTTTAAGCACCAATAACTTCACAGATTTTTTACTTTTCATGTACATCAGACTAAAATCTACTCCTGTGACATCACAGGTTACCTAGCAACTAGTGTTGCACACCTGATTGGCTGCAGGGAAGCTAAAGGTATCCACACAGAGAGACTTCCTCTGTCAGAGTCTGAGCTGGTCTCTGTCTCCTCAGGTCCGTCGTGTGATGAGTTCAGGGACTCGTGTTTCTGCAAGCTGTAGATCCAAACTCTTCTTGCGGACAAAGCCGTCAAAATGTTCGATACTTTGATACCACGTGACTTCAGACGAAGCGATCCCTGTTGTATAAATGAAACTTAAGTATTAAAAAGTGTCGAAGCCATCAGAAACGCAGGCACCGGTGGCCTTGTGGTTCGTTTGTGCGTCCCATGAACAGATGCTACAGTCCTAAAAGTGGGCGGCACGGGGACGACTCTGATCTGTGGCTCCTCTCTCTCTGATTTCTGACTCCATCCTGTCTCTACAATAAAGGCACAAAAAATATATATATATATATAAGAAAAGAAAAAAGAAATTGCAGGAAAACTCCTGCACACGTTCTAAATTACACAACTGTCTGAAATCACACACTTGATCCCTACATAGGGAACGCTCTGTAGTGGACTACATAGTGCACACGAGTCGCTCACACGCCGGCCGCAAACAGTGACGTCATTGCTGTCGCACAACCACGACATGCAGCTTAAAGGAAGAATGTACGACATGTTCCACATAACTATATCAGAAATCCAGTCTCTCCTGTGTAAATGTGTCTCTGAGTCATGACTGTCTACAATGAGTGAGAAGCTCGAGTCCCGCTGGCTGTGTTGTTGTCAGAGCCGTGTTTACATGGACGGGACGGCCGGCTCCTCCCCTTGTGTATAAAAGCTGTTTTAGTCAAGGACTAGAGAGAAGAAGAAGAACATACTCACTGATTATTTGGATGTCACGTAAGAGTTTTTAGATCACGCTCATTCTGTGTCAGTTTACATGAAGCTACGAGCTAACTAAAGAGCGCTAACATTAGCATGCTAAAACAACAATGCAGCTCAAGCAGAGGATAGTTTTGTCCGCTTGCGCTTAATGGTGCTTAATCATAGTGCGTTCTAATTGATAACTCCGTCGTGTGAACTCAAGTGGAGAGGGGTTGGAGGTGTGTCTCTGGAGGAGAGCGGAGGCTTCAGTTTGGAGGAGGTGTGGCCAAACAGAAGTTTGTTTTGGTTTCATGCTGGAGCTCGAGGGCGAAATCTACTGGATCAGAAAGTCGCACATTCTTCCTTTAACGTCGGCCGAGGATCGATAATAATGGCGTAACTGTTCCTGATAACTAATATAAAGTGAGTGTCTTTAGACGGGACAGTTACACAGAATGAATAAATATGAAGAACTGAAACAAACATATTCTCGCAACAAATCTCGTTTATTTGTTCTTCCAGGCGATGGCCGAGTGTCGTTCATCATCTTTATGAAGACAGCTTCTACACTTCGCTCCTCTCGTCCGTCTGAGAGAGTCAAACGCCACCTACCGCTCGTAAACGCTTTGAACTGGAAAGCATGATGGTATATATTGTTTTCACAGCGATCATCGGTGGTATGCTACTTTCACTGTGATGCATTGTGGGATACAATGAGTGCACTATATAAGATGTGAAAACGTGCACTCAGAATTTGGACACCTTTAGAAAATGGCGTTTTCACTCTGTAGTGAGCAGTGCGTGACTTCAGACACAGACTAGGACTTTTGTTGCCATGACAACATAACCATATCTTTTCATTTTTATAGAATCATATAGAAGTTTAAAAGTCTGGTTTCCTGACATGCCTAGTTGCAGATGTTTGGGAAGTACAGCTGGGTGTTGGTGTGCGTGTCCACGTGGTACGTGAGCTCGAGGGCGTCGCTGAAGCTCTTTGTGCACAGCGGACACTGGAAGCGGAGTCCTGCGTGCGTCAGCTGGTGGCTCCTGAGCGAGCTCAGCCGTCTGAAGGTTTTCGGACAGATGGGGCAGCTGAAGGGCCGGGCGTCCGTGTGCAGCCGCTGGTGTCTGCGCAGGGCGCTGGAGAAGGTGAAGCTCTTGTTGCACTCGCTGCAGGTGTAGGGCCTCTCCCCCGTGTGGGTCCTCTGGTGCTCCGTCATGTGGACTTGCTGGGTGAAGCTCTTACTGCAGGTGGGGCACTGATACGGACGCTCACCTGAGTGGATCCTCAGGTGTTTCTGCAGCGCTGATGCCTTGTAGCAGTTTCGACCACAAACAGGACAGCAGTGGTTCTTTTTCCCATCGCTGCTGTCGTCTGCTGCCTGAGTCACTGAGCGGCCATCTTGTTCTGTGAATGTCATGAAGAAGATTATCTTTGAGGCGGCGCTGTTTATTTTTTGAATGTGCTACATGTTTGTGTTTTTGTACTGAAATGAAACAGAATCAACTTTAAATTGTTTTGACCTGCCGGCACACAGATGATATCCGACAGACAAATGTGCTAGATCAAGAACATCCTCTAAAAGTTTGTTTCTTTCTCGACAGGCTCAGATCGTTATTCGCAGGGCCAATTTCCAAATACTCGTCCATGAGCGGTGCAGTTCGCTCCCACTCAAGTCTAGTAAAGTCTATTACCTGCTTTTTGTAAAGTGTCTTGAGATAACAATTTAAGAATTGGCCATAAAATTAAAGATTGAGTCAATGCACGTATATCTACATCACACGCGACGGTCAGGAGGGAGCACACTGCAAACACGCGTCAAGCTGAACCCAAACAAACAACAAATCAACCTTGTTGTTTGCATGTTGTTCCCGCGTGAGCTTGCAGCTCTCCTGGGATCTTGTGAAACCGTGTGTCCAGCTGCTCATGAAACCAGAAACAGACCCAGTGGGACGGGGCGCCTGCTGATGGATGGAGCAAAACCGTGGCACTGACGGAACGCAGCGCACAGACAATGAGGAATTAAACGGTAAGTGCCTGGAGGCGCCGGTTTGGTTGTTTGTGTAAAGTCGATGTTTTACAGCTGCAGCACAGAATAACAGAAACAGACTGACGGAGGCAGCAGACGGTGACGTACCGATGAGCACCGGTCTCGGGTCCTCCTGTTCTCCATCAGAGTTGATCAACCCGCCGACGTCTCCCTCCTCGTTTGCTACTTCCTCCACCTTCAATGATAAGCTGCCCTTGTCACCATGGTTACCAGGGAGAGGTCCGGGTTTAGTGATGAGGGACTTAGTCCTAGTAGAAAGGTCCTCTGGGGCCTGCAGACAACAAGAGAAGGAAAACAGTCAAAGACCTTCAGGGTCCACGTCGGAGCTTTTTATGATTTCTCTAAACTATGAGCTGAATGTTTTACCTGCTGGTTCAGACCGGCCTCCTCCTCCTGCTGCACCTCCTCCTCCTCCACCTCCTCCGTCTTTATATTCAGCCAGAACTCCTGAGATAGATAACATCACCTGTTTAGTTTACAGCCTGAACTCTGCTGTGTGGTTTATTATCTCCACCACATGTACCAACATTTGCGCACACAAAAATAGAAGCTGCACAAGCTGCAGTGTCGTCACCATACCACAATTTAAATCTCACTAGGATTCAAATTAAAAAACAAACGATATCGATGCCTGTTTGAAACCATGGCAACAAAAATAGCAGTCTTAGGCCACCAATAATTGTTGCAGTAAACCTCCTGCACACTGTCTGAAGTGCACAAATACTTTGGCAACGTTTCGGTACTGAAATGTTACCAACGTATTTGTGCATCTTAGACAACGCCCTCTCTCGTTTGGTTAAAAGTACGACTGAAGATCTGAAGTTTTTTAGTCAAGCTTTGATTCGTCTTAGATGCTTTTGATCATGAAACTAAAGGACATTGTGATATGGAAAGGTATCTATATTTTGTTAGACATAATATGAAGACAGTTAAACCGTAAACGTGACGTTTCCAGGCGTCTGAGTACCCGGCTCTCACCTGGTCAGCGGGCTCCTGGATGAGTCCGTCCCTGACGTGTGTTCTCATGTGTTTTCGGAGATGGCATGGCTTCAGGAAGCTCCGGGAGCAAATGCTACAGGGGTGGCGTTTCCTGTGGATCTTCTCGTGCGCCCTCAGGTCGGTGACGCTGCTGAATGTCTCTGTGCACTTGGAGCAGCGGTGCAGCGTCTGCTCCGAGTGCGTAGTGTGGTTCTTAAAGTGTTCTTTGAGTCTGGACGGCCTCGAGAAGGTCTTTCCACAGATGCAGCAGCTGTAGGGTTTCTTTGGGCTGTTAGGAACGCATTCTGCACACAACACAAGATTAAAGTTCAAGACCTGCAGGAATTTGTCGCTTAACGGGTGTCAGAGCAGCAAGGTTGTGTTTTAAATCTCTGATTTAAAGGTTATTAGATAGCTTATTACTTCCATTATCTATACCGCATGTCCCGTTCGAGGTCGCGGGAGGGCTGGAGTTGTTCCCAGTTGTCATTGGGCAAGAGGCAGGGTACACCCTGGACTGGTTTCCAGTCAATCACAGCCCAACATACAGAGACAAACAATCAGACACACTCACATTCACACCTACGGCTGTCGGGAGTCGCTCTTTCAGGCTAGAATGTCTTTTAAAACAGAATCTGATGTAAGCTCTGCGTTCTCACCGGTCTGGGAAGGCATCGTTTCCTCTTCATCGTCACCATCGCTTGTAATCTCGACTTTTATCTCCTGCAACCCGTTCAGACTGCAGCTGAACGCTGAACCTGCCGCCGTGCTGCCTTCACTGACCCGCTCGTCTGGTTTCTGTTCCAAACATCAGCAGTGAGATCAGTTTAACTCTGTCAGCTCTCGTTCTGGTGTGATTGTTAAGGTCATGTCTCAGTTTGTTATGAACTCTTGCTAGTAAGGCCTCTAAATCCCAAACTGGGTGTAATATCATGAATTACTTGACTTAACTGTTCGATACTCAACACGAGTTGCAGATACTTAAAGTGAGAGAACGTTTTTTTAAAGTATGTAAAATCCAAAGATCCCAAAAAAGAAAAGCCTAATCTTTAAGAAGCTGTAAACAGCAGTGTTTTGCATTTCTGTTTCAGAAGAAAATCTAATTATAATTCTTAAGAGGTCTCCTCACCTCCTCATCTTCTTCCGACTGTGTGGATCCATTTTCAGTCGTCATGGCGATGCCGTCTCCCTTCTTGTTGTGGATCTCCCGGTGCCTCCTCAACGCTCTCTGTGCAGAGAACTGCTTCTCGCAGACCTCACACTGAAACGGCTTCTCTCCAGTGTGAGTCCTCGCGTGTTCCCTCAGCCGTGACTCTCTGCTGAAGCTGCGGCCGCAGACGTTGCACACGAACTGCAGCGCCATCTGGTGGAGCTCTTCGTGCTGCTGCAGCTTTTCAGGGGTGGGAAAATCGCTGTGGCATTTGAGGCAGCGATAAAAGGTTCCCTCCTAATGTTGGAGACAACGTATGACTGTTGGAAAGAATTCTCTTCAAAACTTATACAATAAAAATAAAATATGTCACAAGAAATCACATTCTGGAGCTAGCTTAGCTTATCAAGTCTTCAGTGCAGATTGAAAGGATGTTAACGAGTGGTTGTGTGGATAGAAATGTTTGGAGCAACAGCAGGAAGCATGCCAAGCTAGCCACAGAAAGGGTAAAGGTCAGGATATGTTTGAAAAGGAGCGCCTCTCCGTCTCTACTCAACACTCACGTTGTTTTGAGATCCTCGAGCTTTGGCCAATTCCTGCTCCACTGCATGTCTCTGCAGGTGTTTCTTTAGCAGGCCCGGTCGGTTGAAGCTCTTGCTGCACAGCGAGCAGGGGTGGAGCTTCTCTCCTGTGTGGTTCCTCACATGGTCTCTGAGGGACGAAGGCGTGGAGAAAGCCTTCCCGCAGAGCGAGCACAAAAGGTTTCTCTGTGTGTGGCTTTTCTGGTGTTCGCTGAAGCCCGCGTTGGAGGCAAAGCGTTTGGGGCACAGCGGACAGGCAAACGGTTTTTCTCCAGTGTGCGTCCGCTCATGTTGAACCAGATGCCGCCGCTGAACGAAGCCCCGGCCGCAAAACGTGCAGACGTGGGGTTTCTCTGCGGCGTGCCTGGGTAGGTGTCGTCGCAGGCAGCTCATCTGGGCGTAGCTGACCCCGCAGTGCGGACAGGAGTACGGCTTCTCCCCTGTGTGGACCCGCAGGTGCGACGTCAAGTTTATCTTCTTTGCAAAGCGCTTCCCGCACACGGAGCAGCTGTGCCGTTTCTCTCCGGCATGTGAGGCTAAGTGGTCGGCCAGCCGAGACGGACGGGAAAACACTCTGCCGCACACAGTACAGGGGTGAGTGGGGCGGCATTTTTTTAAGGGCAGCCGTGCTGATGTCTGGATGATTGGGACGGTTTCCTCTCCTGTAGGAAACAATGCTGCCATTAATATCACAGAGGATGATCTGTATGAACAGAGGAACTGAGTCATATCTTTAAAGAATTACTTTAACATTTTAGAGTATACACATCTCCCCTTTCTTGCTGAGTGTTTGATCTGGGGTATCTGATAAATGCAAGGCAGTTAGCGTAGCTTAGCAAAACAGGAAACAAGATCAAACCTGGCTCTGTCTAAAGATAACAAAATCCACCGACAAGCACCTTTAACACTCGCACATTAACACCTGTAGATTAAGTGACAAACATCAAATGTTGAAAGATGTTTTTCTGATCCCGACCTTCAGAGGGAAACTGCTGATAGTCCTCTGCTTCTTCTGTCACTCCAGTCATCTCCTCATGCTGTGCTCGTTACCACACTTCAGCTGTCTCCTCCTCCAAGCATCTGAAACTAAGACAGAGACAAACTTACAGAAAACTTCCGAAAATCTCCTGATATTCTCAGGCTGAGCTGCATGTGTGAACACAAACAGCTGAATGTTTCTCTCTTCACCCGGAGTTTCTCCTCCAGCCTCCTCGTATTTATTCTGCAGAAAGTCAGAGTGAGCTGATGTGAGAACGCAGCAGGATATAATCAGGAGAATTCACCTCGAGCGAGTGGGAGGGGGTGGTGACGTTTATTCCCTGTGATCGCTGCACGACCATAGACTGTCTGCACGCCACCGCTACGATCTCCGTGCTCTAATGAACCTGCTGCATTCTTTTAATTTTTTTTATTTAACTAGGTTGGTCCCATTGAGATTAAGAACCTCTTTTTCAAGGGAGACCTGGCCAAGACAGGCAGCAGCAAAAAACACAAAGTTGCAGACAAAATACACAAAGGGAGACAAAGAACAATTTACAAAACATTTTGCATTATAATAGAACCATCTATGAGTCAAATCTGGGGGTCAGTAGATCAAGCAGTCGAGCTAAAAACATCGGCATTCTATAGAATCTGCCTCCAGGTCTTTCATTTTAGATTTAAAAACATTTAAGGACACCAGCTCCTTGAGTTTTAAGTCATTCTGCAACAGATTCCAGGCTGAGGCTGCAGAAAACCCAAAAGCCCTTTTTCCAATGTCTGTTTGAGCGTTTGGGACAGAGAGCATAAAAAGGTCCTGAGAACACAAAGAATACTGTCCAGTAATTCTGTTTCCTGTTCTCCAGTATGTTCTTCTCCACTCTTTAGTTCAGATTGTGATTCTGTTCAACTACTCGTAGCATTGATAGAAAGACACATATTCTCATTATAGCGTCATATAGAGGACTCTGTTGCTTCATCCATCTGACAGGAGAAGTCTCCCGCTGTAAGGTGCATGTGTGAACAAACAGATCAGGAGGATTTCAGGGGCAGTCCTCCTGAAATTATCTAGATATTCTGTACTTGTGTAAGTAGTATGTGTGTGTGTATGTGGGGGGGGACGCACACGCTTGACGACTCCACATCTGCTGTTTGTTGTGAGATTTTAACAGACACAAGATCTCACAGAAACTTGCGTGATCAAGCGGAACTTTGACGTCATCAGCTGACCTGCTAGGTGTTCGGTTTTGAAGCGAAAAACAGAAAACAAGAAAAACGCTACGGCTGAGATCCTGGCTGAGAAGATGGACTATGTGCAGCGAGTTGAGGGTGAGTTGTCAGAGTACACAACATCCGGTTGGGGACACTTCCAAGTCTGCTCGCTCTCTGCTATTTCAGTAACGAGCCCACGAATTGGGCCACGCCCCCCTGAACATTAAAGGGGGCATGTCCGGCCTAAAATCGTCCAGTCTGTAGCCAGCTGTAATGACTGTCGTTGTATTTAAATTATCCACTTTTCTGTATATATTCTCACAATGACAGGCAAAATATGCCATTTCAAACCTGTTTTAATTTCTATTTGTTTTATATAAGGCATCTCCCGATCCCCCTCTCAGCGTCTCACGACCCCCCAGGGTTACCCGACCCCCATTTTGGAAAACCACTGTACTAATGGATGTATTTAACAGCGTTATAATCACCCACAGATGATAAGAGGGGACAGTTTTATAAGATCATCTCTTCCTTTAGGAGTCAATGTTAATAGTTCACCGAGCGTTTCCGTCGTAACCGGATCCGTTAGCGGTCACGGAAACATCCGAACACGAACCGTCTGTGAAGCTTTCACATCAGACTAAAGATCCGGAGATAAACTCACAAATTAAAACATCTCAAAACGAAGAAAACCGACAAATAGCCGTGGACTGTTCTGACTTTGTGTCCCTGTTATCATAGCGGTGCTTGCTAGCTGAGATGCTGCCTCGGGGAAATTCTTCTTCTATCATTAAATATCGTTTAAAACACATCGTTTCCGGGTTAAATGGTGGATAAATCAAACACGTGAGGTACGTGACGCTTCTGCCGGCGTGTCAGCAGAATTATTGTCGATGTCAGGAGTCGATAAAGTAACTAAAACACAACTTACTCCGAGGAAATAAAGGCGATAACAACGAAGATGAAGCGCACGTCGTCTTCTTCGGTCAGCAGCTGATGTACAGCTCAGCGCTCAGTGCTGCCACCGCTGGCCGGAAGATGAACTGCAAGAATAATCTCACAGAATCAGAAATACTTCTTAATCCCCAGGGGGCAAAACGGTCGCTCAGAGGCGCTGCTTGTCAACATGCAAGGAAGGCAACTGCTTGGGGCCCCAGACCAGAAGGGGGGCCCAAGCAGCGGGAGGAAATGTGCACATTTTGCAATGACTCAAGCCTCCTTGGTTTGAGGGCTCTTTGCCTACGGCCCCAACAGACTAGAATAACCACTGCAGGGGGAAATACGGTCGCTACAGTTGAGTGCTGCAGAGTGTCGCATGCGTTAATGCTGTGGAAACCAAAGCAATAAAAGTCAACAAAGACAATGAAGAGGAATGATCCGTCTATAGGAGAGAAAATAGAAACAGGAAAAAGAGGAAGAGGAGTAATCGTCGGGACACTGGGAGACATGATGGGGATGAACGCTGGCTGGAGGGCCCCCCAACAGACTCTAGAATCGCTACTGCGGTCACTACAGTTGCTCCTACCAGAATAATAGCAGTAGAAATAGTAGTAATAGAGACCTGCCTAAATATGAATTAAAAAAGGAATGTAAATAAGAGATGAAGTACAAGAAAGAGTGTTGAAGAAATTAGATATGGTCAAAAGCAAAGGGTAGAAAAAAATAAGGAATGTATTTGCAAAGCGCAGTATTTACTTTACGGTATTTATTCTTGTTTTATTGAATCTAGTTGAACTTTCTCCGAGGTCACTGGGTACGGGCCAGTCAGCATGCAGAGTATATCTAAAGTGTGTGGACAAATTGCAGGTTCGTCACTCTCTGACCTTTGACCCCTGAATACAGTAAGAAGGCGCAGTCATCCTTTGTCCAAGGAGTTTAAGTTTCTTCGGTCCAGCTGCAGATTCAGCATGCAGGACAAGTGATTGTGAAGTGGAGAAAATGTGTTTTTAACATTTACAGACTGTTGTTCTATGTAAGTCATTGTCAGTAACAGGTAACAGTGTTACCACAAGGAAACAGCAGGTTTACTGAAATCAATAGGAAATATGAGCACGTGTAATTGTTGATCAATGAAAAGTAAAAGCAGCAGCTTTCTGTACTTTTCTTTGAGCTTTACTCCAAAAATAACTTTTTGTAAGTGGAAGAGAAAACTTACAACAGATTTGGTTTAAATGTGCTCAGAGTCTTTTATATTCATTCAGTCTTAAAGATCAAATGTCATTAAAATAAGTATAATAAAACATTAAATAATACAGCCCAATGCACAATCACACAGGCTGAATCCAAAGAAAATACTGCGGCATACAAATCACTTAAAGACTAACGTTTCAGCGTGTAGAGACTGAAGAAGACGCAGGACGCCATGAAACATTTCTTACTAAATGACCTTCAGTGTTTTGTGCACTGCAGTTTATTCTTTGGATCCTGCCTGTGTGAAGGAGTCCATTGAATCATCTCATCAACGTCTGACGTCTTCTCTGAGAGCGCCGACCTCCATCTGTGGAGAAGCTAAAGGACGAGTGATTCTTTCTACACAGCATAACACCCAACTCTGATAGAAACCTGCTCACAGGAGTTTTAAGCAGCTGATACTGCAACACATCTAAGATACATGAAAGATATTTTGAACGCTTTTTAAATGAGCAATATGTAACTCTGACACCTAGTGTTTAAACTTGGTACTGTAGTCTAAATTTTAAACATTGTACAGAGCTGTCTCCCCCCCCCGCCCCCCCCCTCTCTAGAGTGGATGCTCACGCAGGTCACCATGTGGTGGACACTGAAGCTTCAGTGTTTATCCAGCTCTGCATCGGTCTGTAAACCTTTCTGCGTTCTAACCTTTCTCCATTTTTCAAAAGCATCTCCAATATTGATCCTAGTTTGAGCACGTTTCTGCTCGTGGAGCTTATTAGAAACATGCAGAGGCTTTTTAGGTCGAGTACAATCACTTCTATCTGAACCAGTTCTCTTGCCCGCTTCCATCGCTGCAACACCTGTTGGTTTGACCTGATAACTGCTCTCATATCTGGCAAACCGAGGGGCGTCCAAAACGGCCGTGTGGGGGTGCCTTAAAACCGCCTACCTTCTCTGGTCCAAACAAATCCAGACCATTCAGGACCAGAATCTAAAGTTAGAAGGAGGACATACTGGCTGCTGCATTGTTGTCAGAGAAGCCAGCACTTCAACATAGCATGTTTCCTTAATGTCTGATCATAGAGTAAGCTCACTTTATCATCTCACTCTCTACACATCTCACTGATTGGACCTTTCAGTAAAATCATCATGTATCCAGAGTTTGACGACACTAAAGGAAATCTAAGAAAACTAGTTTTCACCACATGACCACAGTTTGTGTTTCACTCTTTTCCCAGTTTGTTGATAGATACAGAAATAATGTGACTCGATGTTGACACTGGGGTAAGAATAGCACACACATTTATTAAACACTCTTCATCACAGCATCGTCCTCCTCCTCTCAGTCTACTGCTTCTTCTTCACCACGTGGGCACAGTCATATTTCCCTCGCACCACTTTGAGTTTTACTCCGGGTAGATCCTGCGTCCTCCCGCCCTCCACCAGCACCACGTTGTGCTCCTGCAGGTTGTGTCCCTCGCCGGGGATGAACGCCACTGCCTCCTTCCCGTTAGACAGACGAACTCGAGCACACTTCCTGTTTGCAGAGTTGGGCTTCTTGGGTTTTCTGATCATGGTCTTCAGGACAACCGCCTTCAGCTGGGGGCGTCCGAACGTGGCGCCGAGGGATGTAGGGGGCTGTTTGGGCTTCCCCTGCCGGTGCATCTGGTTCAGGGTGGCCATCGTCCTGGCGAGGAGGGGGGCCGTCCAGGCTGAGGCATGCTGGGAGGCTGCAGAGAGGAAAAAGGTTTTTAAAAAAGGAACATCTAGATCACGTTTTCCGTGTGACACTACAGATTAAAGAATCCAACTGTGTGACATTTAATCGCCCTAGATACTACAAAACCCATCAGCCTCGGCTGCTGTTGCCTGGAGAGGAGTTTAATAAGAGGTGGAACCAAGAAGCAACCTCCGGTGTTGTCAAATGAAGAAGATAATGGAGTGCAAAATCTTTTGATGTTAACGAGAATCAAAATCAAAATGTACAATTCTGGTATCATGACAACCCTCGAGCACATATGACATAGCTGCACTGATCTCAAACCAACCGCTCTGCACATGCTCAGTGACATATGAACAGGGGAGAGTTCTGAACCCCGAGGCAGACTCAGGTGTTCAAACTGACCTTGTAACAGAGATGTCAGCACCGGTCTCAGGCTCCATAAAGAAGACATTCCTGAAACAGAACACAGGAGATTGTAAAGCTTTGACTGCGTCCCAACACTCAAAAGGAAATCTGCTGTTCTCTATGCAGAGGTTAAACTTTAGTTGTTAAGATACCAAAATACGATTTAATTAATGTTCATTCTTCTTACAATGTTAGTGAAAACTAAAATGAAACTACTGAAGATTACAAACTATAAAAATGAAATAGAGACAACATGCAGAGAATGATCAAATGCATCATTAACTTTCAGTGTCTGGAAATGAGGGTTGCCGGGAGTAAAACAGGTAATAGACCTGTACCCATATTGTTATGGCAAAGTTGTCGAGATGCATGCCGAATTAAAAGGCTACCCAAGAAATGTATTAAAAGTCTTAAGTAGTGTAGTTCTGTTGTCCTGTAAGACCATCTGAAGAGACAAAAACACTACATTTTAGATTTCGTAATAGGAGTTTTGTCTGTCATTGATTCCACTCGTGAGAATTTAACCACGTTCGCATCAAATCTCGACATTGAGCTTTCTGGGATTAACAGGTAATACACAGGTATTGTTGTTACAAAAAATGTTAAGGTGTATGCCGAATTAAAAAGAGACCCCTGAAGTTTATTTGAAATTATTTTAATTTACTTCAGTAGTCACATAAAACTTTCCTTTGAGACATGAACTCTAAATTACAGATTTTGTAAACGAAGTCTGGTCTTTCGTTGGTTCCAATAATACAAAATAAACCAAACGGGGATGCTAAATGCTAAAGGCGATATGTAGCCGTTATTAAAGTTAATATAATTAAACACTGAGTTTAAAGAACATCTTAAATCGTAACATTAGTCAAAGTCAACATGGCTAAGCTAACGTTAGCTTCCTGGCGGTGTGTGGTTTAAAAAGTGACCGTGTTAAGTGGCGACAATTACCGGAACGAGTCAGCGGTTGTCGTAGATACAACATCTGTTAAAGACAGAAAGTGTACTATGCCTCTTATTATAATGTTATTAAAGGCAGCAGCATTCATTAGGACCATAGAGTGCAAATATTAACTTTCCGTCTATAACAGTCACGACAACCACAGACGCATTCGACTGAAAGTCACCAGTTAACACGGTCACGCTTTAGTCCATAACACCCGTAAAAGAAACACAGCAGTTATCAGGTGTTTAATTTCTCTACGTACCGGATCAGAGTTCCGGACAAACAGCCGCTGTCAGATCCAAACAAACTGTCCGTGTAGATACAAAATGATCTGTAATTCAGATATTAGAATCTGTTTTTATCGCATACTGATTGAAAAATCACCCAAGGTCTCCACAGGACAGCATGAGCAACGTAAAGTCGTCTGCGTTCTTCTTCGTTGGTGTTTACCAGCAGTTAGCAACCAGCTCGGAGGCGCATTACCGCCACCTACTGGACTGGCGTGTGGCGAAAGAGATAAAAGCAGAAAAAGACACAACAACCCTCTAGATTATTTTACAGTTTATCCCAAAACGTTTAAATGGTAAATGACTTGAGCTTGTATTTTTCTTTTCTAGTCTTCTGACTACTCAAAGTGCTTTTACACTTCAGGTCACACCGACACATTCACACACTGATGGTAGAGGCTGCTGTGTAAAGTGCCCATCAGAAGTAACTAATCCCATACATGGGATTAGTCATACGCCGCTGACGAAGCAGCGGGAGCAATTTGGGGTTAAGTTTCTTGCCCAAGGGCACATCGGACATGTCGCTGCAGGAACTGGGGATCAAACCCTCAACCTTTCGATTGAGGGACTACAACTCTACCAACTGAGCCACAGCCACCAGCCACACATCTCCAGAAACCGGAGATTTCACAAAATTGTACTTCAACTTTATTCTCTCCATTTCAGCATTATTCTCAAAGTGCACAATGGACAAAATCTTCATCTTCTCATAATTCATTTCTCATGTGGCCCTAATCCTGTTCGTACATTTTCCAATTGGTTGCTTGCAAAAATGCTTCCCGATTTGATCTAATACAAACCCTTAGTAATAGTGCAACGGAGGACTTTAGTACGGAAGCGCATTGCATTCACCAAAGAAAAAAAATTAGACACATTATCTCATTTTACGAGATCCTGATCTCGTAATAATGACATCTTATCTCGTAATTCAGGAAAACATCTCGATAAGATCTGGTAATTATGAGATAAACATCAGCTGATGTTTCAGAACGAGGGACAGCGCTGTGTGTTAATAGGCGGTGAGGGGTAGCCGTGTGTGCAGCACTGAGCTGAGACTGATACAGACAAATATGAACGCCACTTAGATCGGTTTCTCAGCGTGCGTGCATCTCGTTGATGTTAAAGTTTATAGTTTTTAATAAACTGAGCAGTGAAGGTGACAAGCAGATGTGCAGACCCTTGGAAGACCCTTCCCCCACTCGTCTGTCCCTCTCAGGCTCACTTCACAGTAACACTGGGCTCCAGGACCAGGAGCAGACCAGGCGGGCCGCGCCACTTTCAAAGAGCCTTTCTCCCTCATTCAGTCAAATAAATACATTTGTAGAACACAGTGATATATTGTTTATTAAATCAACCTCATGGAGAGGACCTTTTATTTAAAAGACTCTTTAATGAGAAGTTAACAGAGAAGCTGGGCGGTGCGTCGTAGCCGAATTGTGTCTGTCTGTCTGTCTGTCTGTCTGTCTGTCTGTCTGTCTGTCTGTCTGTCTGTCTGTCTGTCTGTCTGTCTGTCTGTCTGTCTGTCTCTCTGTCTGTCTGCCTGCCTGCCTGCCTGCCTGCCTGCCTGCCTGCCTGCCTGCCTGCCTGCCTGCCTGCCTGCCTGCCTGCCTGCCTGTCTGTCTGTCTGCCTGCCTGCCTGCCTGCCTGCCTGCCTGCCTGCCTGCCTGCCTGCCTGCCTGCCTGCCTGCCTGCCTGCCTGTCTGTCTGTCTGTCTGTCTGTCTGCCTGCCTGCCTGCCTGCCTGCCTGCCTGCCTGCCTGCCTGCCTGCCTGCCTGCCTGCCTGCCTGCCTGCCTGCCTGTCTGTCTGTCTGTCTGTCTGTCTGTCTGTCTGTCTGTCTGTCTGCCTGCCTGCCTGCCTGCCTGCCTGTCTGTCTGTCTGTCTGAATGAGGTGCTGCAGCACCTTCAGAGTAGCGGTGCTGATCTCTTGAGATCTTTTCTCATAATTACGAGATAATGTGTCTACTTTTTTTTCTTTGGTGAATGCAATGCGCTTCCGTAGGCTACTTTAGTGCATCTGTCTCTGAGACTTTGTAAACCATCGTCAGAGCACCCACAACATTCACACAAACTAACAAGCTTACACTCTCTGGGGCTTCTGTTCGCCTCCATAGACACGTCGTCTGATAAAACAGATCTGCTGAAGCAGGTTTAGTAATCATTTGGCTCTGGTGATTCTCCCCTGATCTTTAGCACCGTGTTGGAATTTAGTGTCAATCAGGCATAAGGTTTTATTAGTGTCATCATGTAACGATCAGATAAACCGACAGCAACTAAACCTTGAAATAACAAGAAAGATAAACACGGGAAAGGGTTAGCTCGCTTCCATCTGTAGCCACTGGCCAGATTTTAGAGTAAAAAGAAACAGAATAAAACAAGAAAGGAGAAAAGACAGTGATTAGGGTGCAAGCAACACCTCACAAGGAAACATTACTAAAAACTAGAAATAGACACAACAGGACAGTTTTGGTGCGAGGAGGTAAAGAGCCACATGAAGCATGCAGGACAAACATGAGGCCGCATGAAGGGGACATCAATAATATCTATATCAAGTTAAACAGGTAAACCAAAGTATATTACATGCACACAACAGGTCAACAACCACAGACTGTAAATATCAACGGACGAAGCCTGAGTGACGTCACCCGTCTGTTCCTGCAGGGGGCGCTGGAGTCCCATCGATGGCGGTCGCCATGCTGGAAATGCTGTCTCAGTCTAACTTTGAGTCAGCCTAACGACAGGCTGAGAGCTGGAGCTGAGGCGGGTTTTAAGCCTCCTGACAAACCGTTACACCGCGCCCGCCTGTCAATCAGGTCAGCTACACGCCTTATTGTGAATAACTCTTATCCTTCATCAAATCAAAACTGATGAGTCATCAAAACATTCACCCCCCGTACAGTGTGTGCTGATCGAGACATGAGCTAATCAGACCTATTTGTTTTTTTGAACCAGGCTGTAAACATGTTAATGTCTGCTGTAAAAACAGGCTTTTTAGAATGGGTGTGTATGTGACTTCCTGTGCTTCTGCAGCCAGCCTCTAGTGGACACTAGAGGAACTGCAGGATTTTACACTTCAGCATCGGCTTCATTTTTTAAGACTTTTTTAAGGTTACCGCTCGGTAGGCAACATATGAAACACATTGAGTGAGCTGTACCAGACGCACGCCACAATAGACAATTAAAGCAAGCAACAGCAACAATTAGCACAGGACAAATTCACAGACAGCCACAAGGGGGCAGCAGCAGCAGGGAGGGGCAGGTTTTAGTGCTGACAGATTTGGTTACTAATGAGCCACTGTTCCAAATGAGAACTAACAAGCGGTGTGTTGAGATCTCTGATGAGTGTTTGGATGTTGAAATACTGTTGGAACATCTGCAACGTTCATATAAGTTTGAATAAAAGTACGTGATTTACTCAGAGTATTCTTTAAGGTCAAGTCATGACAGCGGACAGGACGACAGGATGTGGTGGATCTGTTGTGGTGGATCTGTCACAATTAGGTTTGCGGACTTCAAACTAAGCTCATTCTGTAAAGTGACATGTGAAAAACCTGCAGTAAGGTGTATTTATTGTGTGTCAGCTTTATTATCGTGACTTCAGAACCGCTATCAGCCGGTCCACTGATTATTGATGCTGATCAATGAAATCACCTCTGATAAGGATGCATCAGAGCCGAAGGTTTCGTCCTTCACCCACAGTCAGCTGATCTCAATCAGAGAAACAAAGTTAAACATTAAACCGTGAAGCAGCCACAGGTGTGCAGACAGGTGAGCTGCAGTCAGTCAGTCAGTCTGAGGTGAAGATGAAGATGAAGCCGGAGCTGTTCCTGGTCGTCACTGTGGTGATCTGCGCTGCTGCCAAACCTCTAAACAAGGCACCAACGAGGAACAAACTGCTGCTCGTCTCCTTTGACGGCTTCAGGTGGGACTATGACCAGGATGTGGACACGCCGCACCTGGACCAGCTGGTACTGGACGGAGTCAAGGCCAAGTACTTAACCCCCCCCGATGCTGACCATGACCTCCCCGTCCCACTTCACCACCATCACAGGTAGCAACATTATATTATCTTTAATAATGACATTTTTATAGGTTTTAATGACTTAAAGTCACCGTGGTAAACGCAGAGAGTAATGGAACAGCTGTTTGTGGTTAAAAGTAATCGTCTTCCTCTGTAACAAGAAGGTCTCTCTCTGTAGGGATCCTTTCTGTGATGTCGTCACACACTTAGAATGACATGGCGCCCGTCTTTGGGGTCGGGAGGACACTTTTAGTTGATACAGTCTGATTGGGTTTCCTCTTGTTTCCTGTACGTTAGGCAGATGGGTAGAGGATCACGAAGTCGTCCACAACATGATGTTCAACGCCAAGACGAACCAAAAGGTTCCTCACAAAGAGACGCTGACACGATCGGAGTGGTGGGACAACGGAGTTCTGCCGTTATGGATCACAGCTCAGAACCAGGTGAGTCGATGATGAGGATTCATTTTAATGTGAGTTACGCCAACGAAGAAGAAGTTAAAATGGAAGGAAAGACTTGTTTAAGGCTTAGTTAGGTTTACAATTAAAACTTCTACTACAAACAATCTGACCCAGGACTACTTCATGGGTTAGTAAGTACTCAAAAGTTTTCAAACAACAGTCTGAGGTTAAAGAACAGAGCAGGATTAATAAAGATTCTTTTCATTGAGTTGATGGAAGTTATGCTGGTAACATACTAGACGATTTTTAGGACCAATTTTCAGGCCCCCAAAACCTGTGAAACCCTGTGCAGAAAACCTTGGTGTGACTTTTGATTCAACCTTCAAATTCGAAAAACAAATAAACTCAGTTGTCAAAGGATGCTTCTTCCAACTACGAACCCTAACAAAAATTAAAAAAAATGTATCATTCCAAGATACAGAAAAACTCCTCCATGCTTTTATTACGTCCCGCCTGGACTACTGCAACTCCCTCTATGTGGGAGTCAGCCAGTCCTCCTTCTCACGGCTGCAGTATGTTCAGAACGCTGCTGCAAGATTTTTAACAGGTACACGCAAACGAGAACACATCACCCCTGTTCTCGCCTCCCTGCACTGGCTACCTGTAGATCTTAGAATCCATTTTAAAATTCTATTACTTGTTTTTAAGTCACTGCATGGTCTAGCCCCCCCTTATTTAACAGATCTTTTAACCCCCTACACCCCATCTCGTCCACTTAGGTCCTCTGAACAGTCCCTTCTTGTAGTCCCTCGTGCTCAGAGAAAACTCAGAGGTGACCGTGCCTTCTCAGTGGCTGGCCCCCGTCTGTGGAATCAGCTGCCCCCCCCCCCCCCCATCAGAGAAATTAACTCATTAAATTCATTCAAATCAAAACTCAAAACTCACCTTATTTCCCTGGCCTTTGAAACAAGCTGTATGTATGCATGTGCATGTATGAGTGTATGTAATACGTATGTAGGCTACATGTGTATGCATTTATAATAACAATAATAAAGTTTATTTATAAAGCACTTATCAAAACCAACGTCACAAAGTGCTTTACAGAGTTAAAAAATCCCACAGTCAAATACACAACAATAAAATCCTATTAACAGGCATACAAATAAAACAATGCATCAATCATCCAAGAGAAAAAAAAAAAACAAATAAAACAAGTAAGACATCATGGATAAAACAAGAATTATAAGAAGGCCTTACGATAAAAATGTGTTTTTAAAAGAAGATACTGATGTAGCTAGTCTAAGATCCTCAGGCAGGTCGTTCCACAACCGAGGTGCCCATTTGTACCTATATGTAGATATACTGTATATACGAGTTTTCTACTATTGCTTTCCTCTTGTTATCGAAATGTCTTTCTCTATTGGTTTTTTCTTTTTCTTTGGTTTTGTTTAGTTTTTGTTTAGTTTTTGATGCATTGCCTGTAAAGCACTTTGGTCATCTGAAGCTGTTTTTAAATGTGCTCTACAAATAAACTAAAGACTCATAACCGGATATTCAAGTCCACGTAAACACACTCGACTTCTGTACATCCAGACAAATCATTGGAGTCACCTCTTGCTGGCCATTAGTAAGAATTCAGGTTCAAGGCACTTGTGTTTGGTTTCATTTTTTAGATCAAGAGTGTACGTCAAGTCAACATCTTACGAACACTTTACAGTAGATACAAAACAAAAGGGGACCAAGGAAAGAGCCCTGAGGTACTCACAAAGTTTTGTTTCCCCGTCACTGTTCTAAAAGCATTTTTAATGGTCACAGCAAAATGTTTTTAAGTAACTGAAGTAGGAGTAGTAAGTAGCAGACACAGTTTGAAGGTGGTGGGGACCAAAAACAGAGCTAAATGAGAATGAATACCGGAGACCGGAAATCATGATGTTCTTTCCTCAATCCTCAGATATTTATGTAAAGCTGCAAATTATTTATCTCTGCCTCTTGTTGCCTCAGGGTCTGAAAACTGGCTCCTTCTACTTCCCAGGAGGCGGAGCCAACTACAGTGGCCAGGCGGTCTACAGGTCAATGTCAGAGGAGTCGGGCCACCCAGACGACAACGAGACCGAGTGGCGTCAGAACATCGACAAGGTGATGAGCTGGTTCTCTGAGGAGAACTTCCACCTGGTGACGCTGTACTACGGCGAGCCGGACAGCGTGGGACATGCCAAGGGGCCGGACCACCCCGACAGGAAGAAGATCATCATGCAGATTGACCGCACCATCGGCTACCTTAGGGAGGCGATCATTCGCCATAACCTGAAGGACAGTCTGAATGTCATCATCTCCTCCGACCACGGCATGACAACCGTCAAGAAGCGACCACAGGTGGACGAGATCATCCTCAACAAATACCTCAATTTGATCCAACACGCCAGCTTCGAGATCCTCGACTACGGGGGTTTCGGTATCTTGACGCCACGGCCGGGGAAGGAGCAGGTGGTGTTTGACGCCCTGTCCAAAGCGCCCAATCTGACAGTGTGGAAAAAGAATGAGTTTCCTGAGAGCTTCCATCTCGGCAAAAGTAAACGGCTGCCTCCCATCGTGATCGTGGCAGATCTGGGATTCAACTTGAACTCTGTGAGTATTTTTGTGATCATACGCTAAATCCTTACAGGTTGTTGCTGTTTACTGCCAAAGCTGCAGCCTTTTAATATGAATAAATCTTTAGTTTCAGTTTGATTCTTTTGACTGAGTCAACAGAAGAGACATGAAGCATCAATTAACAGACTCCAGAGACATTGCTTTACATGACAGTAGTGTTGTAGTACTCAAAATCCAAGACCGGTCTTGAGACCACTTTTTGAAGGTGGCTCGCCTCGTAATCGAAAGCATTTTGTCTTGGTCTTGTTTCGGTCTCAGACTGGGCGCACTCTGGATTTTAAATCAAGACCACCACCGATTGGCTATTTTCTCCACGTCATTTCTGTGATTAGAAGGAAAACGCCTCTTTCTAAAAGAACTAATAACTTCAATTCATTCATAATTAGATTTTTATCCCCCGGTTACGGACACAACCTTCCCGGTGTTACGGTCTAAGTGAGTGACACGCCCCCTGCAAACAAGATGATGATTTGTCAGTGATATTTATGGACTTGGTCTTGTCTTGGTCTCGGAGCACTCTGGACTCGGGTATGTCTTGGTCTCGATTAGTGTGGTCTTGACTACAACTCTACAGGACAGACATCTGAACCGTTAAGCCGTGCGTACACTGTGCACTTCAGGCGAAATTAGACCAGATTTTTGAGTCCCACCACTCAAATCAAATCCTTGCCACTTAAACCACCTGACTGACATTTCCTAAATCTCCATCTTTTTTCTTCCTTCAGAGATTCATCGTCTACGTTAACAAGGGAGATCACGGCTATCATAACGGAGAGATGGACATGAAGACCATCTTCAGGGCCTTCGGTCCAGACTTTAAGAAGAACTTTCTGTCTGACCCGTTCGACAGCATCCACATTTACCCTCTGATGTGTAAACTGCTGCAGATCAGACCTGAACCACACAACGGATCACTGAGCGTCACCGAGAACCTGCTGCTGCACAGCGGTGAGTCTTTACTTTGTTGTCTTCTAACTCTAAAAGGAGCAATGTGAAATGATAAAGTGACCTTACTCTATGATCAGACATTAAGGAATATATGAGAGCAGTTATCAGGTCAAACCAACAGGTGTTGCAGCGATGGAAGCGGGCAAGAGAACTGGTTCAGATAGAAGTGATTGTACCCGACCTAAAAAGCCTCTGCATGTTTCTAATAAGCTCCACGAGCAGAAACGTGCTCAAACTAGGATCAATATTGGAGATGCTTTTGAAAAATGGAGAGAGGTTAGAACGCAGAAAGGTTTACAGACCGATGCAGAGCTGGATAAACACTGAAGCTTCAGTGTCCACCACATGGTGACCTGCGTGAGCATCCACTCTAGAGAGGAGAGGGGGGGGGGGGGGACAGCTCTCTGTATAATGTTTAGAATTTAGACTGCAGTACCCATTTTAAACACTAGGTGTCAGAGTAACAACCTCCATCACAGCTTTGTGGCCATATTGATTCTGTAAAATTTGCAACGATGAACGTATTGGCACAGAGCACGACATTATATATTGTCTTATTGATTCTCGGAGGCAGAGACTGAATCTAGAAGTTTGACAGCTGACATCACGGGGCACGAGAGGATGTCATGGATCGATATATTATTTATTAAATTTGTGTGCGACTCTTTTGATCTTGGAGATACCGTAATGAACTGACGAAACGTGATTTTGTGTGTTAGCTGTAATAACAGAGTCTGTCAGAGTACTTCATGTGAACGTCACGTGTTTTTGTTTTCAGGTGGACCACCGAGAGCTCGTCTGTCCGCCGCCCTGCTGCTGCTGTCGACGCTGCTCGTCATGTTCTCGCCGCTCTAACAGAGCCGCCATCACATCCACAGATCTCAAACATGAACTGAACCTTTCTCTCTTCTCTTTATGATGCTTTTAGCGCTCTGACTTTATAACATTTTATCTTTGTGAACTTTGAAGCGTGATATTTAAACAAAGAACTAACTTATGATCGAATGCTTTTATCTTTTATTACAATAGAGATCATTTACCGGTTAAACTGATGCAGGCGTCTGTTGTGTGAAGAATTATGACGCCATCGGCTCAAATAAAGGAAATATTGTTCCCTTTAAACAGCCCAACAAACTGGTGGTTGTCTTCTATTCAGGATCTAGACTTTTATTCTTGGAGTCTTGCAGGGAACCGGAGGGTCGCCGGTTCAAGTCCTGAAGCAGACCAAATCTGGAAATTGGTCTGGTAGCTGGAGAGGTGCCAGATCACTTCCGGAGCACTGCCGAGGTGTCCTTGAGCAAGGCACTGAACCCCCAACAGCTCTGGAGCGCTCGCTGTGAGCAGCCCCCTCACTCTGACATCTCTCCATCAGTGCACGTCCACAGGATCCTGTTTGTGTGTGTGTATCATGTTCAACAACAGAGTACATCTTCCTTCCTAAATGAAGATGAACACATCCAGAGGTAAACCGTCATTCTGTGGGAAACATCAAAGTTGACCGTTTTAACTGTTCAGCTGTTTAAACCAACAGCCTGCCTTGTTTTATTTGTTGTGTTTGTATCATCTTTATTCCCAAATAAAAGTGTGAAAACGGGTCGTGTTCTCTTCAAGAAAATACGGTAATTTGTAAGTCCTACAGTGACGCAGATATTCTGACCAATCGCAGCTCATGTATGGGTACCGAGCTGACTCGGGACAAATCAATGTTGTGTTTGAGATGCAATGACCATGAAGTATCCATCTAAAATAATGTCCGTGTGTCTGCAGTTTCCCCCGACTCACCAGATTCAAGCGACATTGTTCTCCCCTTTTTATCTGAATATTGCAGAATTATCCTCTTCTATGTCTTCACAGTAAAAACTGAAGGTAAACCAGCTGGTTGGTTAGAAACAGTTAGTCTAGAGGCTGTTCACACAGCTGTCAGACAGGAGGGGGGCGGGCGGGGGGTCTCCTGAGGTAAGACGTGACAGAAACAGGAAGTGAAAGTGACGTGGCTGAAAGTGACCCTGCAGTTTTAATTCATGTTGAATTTATTTTTGAGGTATTTATCTTTAATGAACACTGAAACATTTAACACCTCCAAGACTGATTGACCTCAGTCAGTGTGTTCACATGGACTTGACTGTCCCGGTTCTGAGCCTCATCCTGGTTCTGATCATCTTCAGGATCTGGTGTTGACCTGCACACAGAGCTTCTTCTTATCCCTGTAAACATGATCAATACTCGTGTCCTGCTTTCTGATTACTGCATCTGATTTCTCCAGGCGTCTGTGATGTTTATTTTTTACAAAACAAACGTGCAGATACGGCGTCTCCACCTCACTTCCAGAAACCGGCGTCCTGCAGCCTGTTCACCACAGCCTTGTAAATGTCAACATGTCGATGCTTTCTCCCGTCTGACCCTCTGACTATATTCAAATCTTTTTGTAGTTTCTTCATCGCTCAAGAATAAGACGTTCTTCTTGGTGCCGCCATGTTTGTTTTGCTGATACGTCACTTGGCTGAGGCGGCGCCTGTGACGAACACGAAACAGATGAAAACGCACTGAGTGACACTCCTCAAGTCACCTGTAAGGTGATGTTTCGCTGATTCATGTCGAAGTGTTTCTCCTGAGTGAACGGCTCTCCACACAGAATGTTTTCTGTTTTTAAATCAATGAATTCTTATCGTCGTCATCAAACTGATTTTATTCAAAACTTGAAGAAGAAACTGAGGAGGCAGCGGCCGGGACGACATTCAGTCTGCCGCTGCAGGCAACCAGGTGAGGCACAACAGTGATCACACACACACACACTGACACACACACACACGCAAACAGACACACACACACTGACACACACACACACAGACAGACACACTGACACACACACTCAAACAGAAACACACTGACACACACACAAACAGACACACACACGCACACAAACAGACACACACACACAGACACACACACACACACACACAAACAGACACACACACACACACACACACATACACACACACACACACAGACACACACAGACACACACACACACACAGACACACACACACAGACAAACAGACACACACACACACATATAAAACTTAAATCAGCATGATGGATTAAATAAAAACTCATGTGCTTCCTGAAAGCAGAAACATAAAATTTAAAATGATAAAATTAAACTTCAGGTGTTTTTTCTTCTTCTTCGTCATCAGTCTGAAAAATCTGGCATCCATCGAGTCTGTGTGTCAGTCTGATGCTCCAGCAGCCAATCACAGCACAGCAGCAGACCACCTGATTAAAACGTAACCAAAGAAACCTGAGGAAGTCGATTCCGAAAGTGGCGGCCATTTTGGCTCCGAGAGGATGAGTTTCCGTGTTTCATCATAAAACGATGAGGAAATAAAACGTTCACTTCCGCCTGAGGAAAACGTGACGGCGAGGTGAAGCCTGATTGGTCCTCCCACGACTTTTCACCTCAGTTGAGAGAAGATGGAGGACGACAGTATCCCAGCAGTCACAGCAGCATCACCCTTCTCTTCCTTAAACAGCGCCGCCTGGTGGTGGAGAGCAGCAGTGCATCATAGAAACGTCTCTGCGTCAACGGCTTTCCGGTCGCCCTCAGTCTCCACGTTAATGTGGACGCTCGGCAGCTTCTCCGAGCTGGAAGACAAAACGACAGGGATCAGATATTATCTGTAAAACTCTTTCATTCAGAGTGTGTTAACCAATCACAGAGAGCCTCAGCAGATGATGTCATCAAGTACAAGGTCGGTTTACCTGTTGCTGCGTTTCAGAGCTTTGCTGCTGTCAGAGTTCATCGCCACCGACTTCCAAATGCCGCTTTTCGCCATTTCATCCGAGATGTTCACCTCTGAGGGGTCCGCTCTGCAGACACACACACAGTTACATTACTCTGCTGCGGTGTGTTCACGGGGATCACAGAGGTGTTGTGACACTGACTCACCGTCCCTTCAGGTTTTTGATCGGGAAGTTGATGATGTTTCCTCCGTCGTACGGCGGATCGACCTCCCCCTCCTCCAACATCCGCCGAGCGTCCTGAAAAAAAACAAACGAGTTAAAACAAAGACCTTCTTCACGCATGCATCCTGAAAGTTTCTGAGGTTGAGTTTAACGTTTCCATCATATCCCAGATGGAGGACGAAGGAACAGAGTCCGACACTTCTCGTCTTTATATCAACGCTACGTGTAATTGTTACATTTTCAGCGTAAACAAAGACAAAGAGAAAACATAAAGAGGCAGCTTCATTAGATGCACGAAGATCGAACTGTTCGCTCAGCGCTCTTAGGAGCTATAAACATCATCCCTCCTGCAGGCTCACTCGCAGTGAATGTTGATGAATAGTTCTCGCCTCGTTTAAACATCGACTCAATCCGACTTCCCGCAGGAAACTTTACTAGGTGGCTGCAGGAAAAGACCGGATAAAGTCGAGGTAAAAAATCAGGCCCCTGAGAATGTCTTGAATTTTTCCAGGAACAGCGTGTCCTAACAGCACGAGAGTCATCAGCGCAAAGCAGCACAGCCATTTTCACCCTGATGCCACATTTCTATTTTCCTTTCTGTCACTCTCGTAGACATCGACGAGGAAGGAGAAACGAGAGACACTGACTGACGAGGAAAATTGTTCTCACTCAGCAGAGCTTTTCAGCTTGTTTTGCAAAGATGAGATTGTGACGCATAAAAAATATCAAAATGTTGAGCTTTGACTTGTGTTAGGACGGAAGCAGAACTCTTACAATCACGTCAATACAAAGCAGCACACTTCCGTTTCAAAAATAAAAGCATGAGATGTCAAACTACAACTCCTACCTGTCTATAAGGAGGGGAAACTGAGAACAGAGAAGAGAAGTTAATATTGAACAGATGCAGCGTGGATGGTGAGCATCGATGCAGTGTGATAGTGGACGCTCACGCGCTGTTAGTGTAACAGGGGTCAAAGATGGAGGCGTCAGAGAGGAGAGTACAGAATTGATTCTGTTTACAATGTTTAATTTAAGCAGCTGACCTCCTTCTCTTTCTTCTTCTTGTCGTCCTCCTTCTTCTTTTTGCTCTCTGGTATCAGGTCGTCCAGCCAGCTCAGCTCTCTCTTTGTGAAGAAGAAGTCCAGAAGCTTCCGGATGAACACCAGAGCCAGAACCTGCAGACAACAAGTGTTAAAGTGCGTCCAAGTATAAATAAAACGAAACACGTCGTCTCCATCGGCTGGGACTCTCTCACCATCATGGGGAAGACGACAGCGGCGGACGACGCCTTGATGGTCCACAGGATGATAAGACAGGTCATCTGCACCACGGTGAAGATGTGGACCTTCCACAGCGGAACGTAGCGCAGGTAGATCAGGTCCGGCTGGTGTTTGGCCGGCATGCCGAACAGTTTGATGCGGTCGAACAGCTGCAGGACAGATAGACGGACACCGAGGAATCAGAGACATTTAGACGCAGACGGATGAAGCTGCAGGACAGACAGACGGACACACAGACAGACCTGGATGCCTTTGAGCGAGGACACTCCCATGTAGAGGAAGACTCCGTACAGGACGGGCATGGGGATGAACTGAAAGACAGAAAAGAAACATAAAGAAACTTCATTTACCTGCTGCAGTCGTTACAGCCTGTTTACCTGCTGCAGTCGTTACAGCCTGTATAAGACAAACATGAACACTATGGGGATGTTTTCTATCTCTGAGGACCACAGGTGTGACGTTCACCTTGAGGGCAGAGGTCATGAAGACGGAGCAGCCCATCAGGAAGAAGATCATGAAGCCTGTCACTCTCTGCTCTCTGATGCCGAGGAACTTTGGCTGCTCGCCCGGAGCCGCGCATTCTGACTCCAGCTTCAGACTGTTGACGTGAGAGATGGAGAGCACGGTCGCCGCCACAAACCAAGGCAGGCCCATGATGGAGCAAACGCCCAGCATCACCGCCACCACCAGCAGGTCCAGGTGATAGCCACAGCCTTTCTGCACACACACACAGGAGGGTCATCACTGAGCTGCTCCATCAGAGACAAACCCTACAAAGACGCAGCGGTCCTCACCTTCAGTTTGTTCTCCTTCCTGTTGACAATGACGGCAGTGATCTGCTGATCCATGAAGATGAGGATGGTGCAGAGGAGGGCGGGGACGGCGGCCGCCAGCAGCGTCCACCAGGGGTTTGTACCGAGCGGGGAAATCAGCCAACCACGAGTGTTTGACGTGGGCTGATCGAGAACAGAGAAAACAAAAACGTCCTCTGAAAACACTTCTTACAGTATATCCAGATATCTGTAACGGCTCAGATTTTATTTAACGCTTGCATATCAAAAGTACAAGCTCAGCATCCCACAGAGTATTCGTGCATCCTCATGGAATCAGGACTATAAGACGAGAACCAAGAGGGGAAGGTGCACCTGTGTTTTCTTGTCGTCAATGATGTAACGAAGCGTTGGACAGGAACGTGCTTCTGAATGACACCGAACACTTTTACAAAGAAGCGACGGCAGGAGATTTATACTTTACGTGAGAGTCCAGAACGGTCATTAATGATGATCTATCATGAGTCCCCCAAACCCCTGAAAGCCAAAGTGTCTGTGCTGCCTTTTGTTTGTCCCTGTAATAAAAACCTGTGATCAGTTATGAAACCTCACTGTAATCTCTGTTAGTGCGTCAGATGGTACTGAAGCTGGAGGTTGTTGCTCTTCATTTATTAACTCTGCAGTAAGAGAGGAAACTGACCTTTGACCTGCACTCTGATGTGATGTAATGAACCAACAAACACGCAGAGCAGCTGATAACAAACCTCAGAAAACAAACTAAACTGAATCTGATCGACTGCAGCTTCGGGAAACTTCACAACACAAGTTTAATATTCCGCCTCAGTGCAGGCTGATCCGGGACGTGTTATTCTGTGTTTTGTTGAGGCTGTCTATGTGCGAGTGAGAGCTCTGTCTGTCTGTGAATCTTTGCTTATTTGTTTATTCTGCGTGGTTATTTGTGACTATGCGGTCTGTCAAGTTGTGTGGATGTTTGTCGCTCTATAGGTGGAGCTCTGTGAGTGAATTGAGGACCGGGTTTCGACAGGATGCTGGGCGCCTGCTGGATTCTTCCGCGCTCATC
This sequence comes from Tautogolabrus adspersus, assembly GCA_020745685.1. NCBI lineage: Eukaryota > Metazoa > Chordata > Actinopteri > Labriformes > Labridae > Tautogolabrus > Tautogolabrus adspersus. The sequence continues at coordinate 30,935,385 of CM036542.1, forward strand.
ATCAGCCTTCAAACAGACCCGTGCTGCACACGATCAGCTGCGTTCTCACCTGACAGCAGCAGCTCCGTTCTGTCCCTGGCCTCAAACCTTTTATGCGTTTCCAAACAGTGAATCAGTTTTACTTTGTTAATGTTTTTTAGTACGGGTAACTTTTTGGGTAGTTCTTTTGTTTAAGAAGCAGAAGGCGTGAGCTGGCGTTTTCTTTTGGTACCCGTTTTCTCCAGTTTTTGATTGAAGTGAAGTTTATTTGTTTGGGTTCTGATTTTAAAGAGAGAGTTTGTTACGGTGGTTCTTTTGGCCTTCATCCTGGGCCATGAAATACTTCCCATGTTAATAATGCACTTTGTTTAATAGGAGAACATGTAACTCTGACACCTAGTGTTTAAAATGGGTACTGCAGTCCAAATTCTAAACATTATAGAGAGCTGTCTCCCTTAAAGTAACACACACACACTCATTGGGGTGTGTTACCTCAAAGCGGTCAGGGACGTTGAGTTTGGGTGAAGGAACTCCAACCAGGTAATCCACCAACACCATGATCATGATGGTCAGGAAGACGGCAAAGTCGCTGATGGTCGACCGAAGCTGCAGAACAGAAGAAACAACAACAATCAGTTTTTACTCACCTGAACATCTATAAACTCTGCTCCTGATTCAGACGGGTCCTAACATTTCGTCCTTTCATAAATCCTATTGAATCATTTCTAATTACTGACGTTCATTCAGGATTCACTCGCTGTTGGACCCCCTGTGCTTATAATAAACTCTTTATTCTGTGTCTTAGTTAACTCTAGGTAACAAATGAAAACCTGGTGACTGTGACAGATTCAGACCTTGGTGGGGAAGTATCTCTTGGTCTTGAACTGTTTGAGGAAGGAAGAGAGGAAGAAGGTGGTGAAGAAGAGGATGACGGACCAGAAGAGGACGTCGGGGACAAAGGGACCATTTGGGCTGCAGGCCGAGCCCACAAACACCCCTTTAAGGTCCACACACTCCTGAAAACACAAAGAAGAAAGAATACCAGGTTAGAGTCAGAGCTGCAGTTCCTCTAATGTCCACTAGATGCTGCTGTGTTTTATGTTGAAGTAAAAGATGGTCACACTGCATCACTTTCTGCACTTCAGAACAGACGCTTGTGCTCAATCACTGACGCCAAGGGTCAGACTGCACCATCTTGTAGTCACTGCGTCACATTAATCGATCACAGAGCCATTCGTTTGTGCCAGGATTTAACTGACGGACTACACGAGACTCGACCAGTCATCACGACCTATATGATGACGTTGGAAGGAAGAGGGGCGGGGCTACACGTCACCCGGAAAGCAGACTGTAAACAGAGGTCGACAAACGTTTCCTCTGTCTCATAGCTCCATCTCACAGCTCCAACATCGCCAGTCTCCTTTTGCTTCGCCATTTTGTTTGTTTACGCTCTTGACATTTGTACGTGCAGAGCGCTCTGTGCTCTCATTGGTCAAAGTCACTAACGTACCAGAACACATGGTAGAAGGCAGAAAGAAAAAATCAAACATGCTCGACTTTCTAGAAAAGTTCTGCAGAGGGTCGAATGATCAAATTACAGATAGGATAAAGGACTGTCCACAAAGTTCAAGGTGAAGAAATGACAGTCTAAGCAGACAATCTGAGGCACATGTAGACATGACCCTGTTAAAGGTCCAATCAGTGAGATGTGTAGAGAGTGAAATGATAAAGTGAGCTTACTCTATGATCAGACATTAAGGAAACATGCTATGTTGAAGTGCTGGCTTCTCTGACAACAATGCAGCAGCCAGTATGTCCTCCTTCTAACTTTAGATTCTGGTCCTGAATGGTCTGGATTTGTTTGGACCAGAGAAGGTAGGCGGTTTTAAGGCACCCCCACACGGCCGTTTTGGACGCCCCTCGGTTTGCCAGATATGAGAGCAGTTATCAGGTCAAACCAACAGGTGTTGCAGCGATGGAAGCGGGCAAGAGAACTGGTTCAGATAGAATGCTGGACTTTCTTTGGGGAGGTCGTGATGTGGCCTTGACTGTCAAACATGTCAGACGTGTTTAATGAGATAAAAATCTACTGAAATAACATTAATGACTCAATAAGTAATCAGACCTTCACGCTCAGCTGCTCCCACTCGATGTTCTCTAACGTCAGGTTACTTTTGCTCCAAATCTTTAGCGCTTCAGCCGAGGCGTTGGCAGGCTGAGAACACTGACACCTGAAACAGGAAGCAGAAGGTGAGTCAGGGACACGTACAAACAAACTAAATAAAAACAGTTAATCCTTTAGCTAGGCTAGGTTTGTGTCTGAAGTCTACATTTATTTGTCTACAGAGACCAGTCTGCTGCTGGTTCTGCTGGTTCTGCTGGTCGTGTCTCACCTGTAGAAGGTCAGGTTGTCCAGCTGGTTGTCCATGTTGATGGGGTAAACCTCCCCCAGGTGCACCAGCTTCTCCAGAGCCTCGTAGATGAAGATGATGCAGATGAGGGCGGCAAAGGCCTCCTCGGTGAAGCGGGTGATGTAGCAGACCAGAGAGCTGGCATCCGTGGCGACCAGCAGCAGGCAGAGGAAGGCGGTCCAGAGTCCGATACTGGTCCTCAGGGACAGGTATGACAAATCGTAGTCGCTAAGGACGGACAGGAGGGGACGGGAGACAAGACGAGTCATGAAACTTTGTGAACTGACAGAAAATCTTTTGAAGGACGACCCTTGTGTTTTCAGACATGTTCAGACATTCACCAGTTCACACCAGTTCAGTTCTCACCAGTTCAGGAGTGCACGAGTGGAAAAGTCTAACCACACCAGAAAGTAGGGGAGGAGTGTGGGCGGTGCTACCTGGAATTGACAGGTCACTAAAACGGCGTTGTGAAAATGAATTTGGTCAAAGCTCAGCTGCATTAAAGACTCTATGATGAGTTGCTTTTCCAGTGAGAACTTTTTGTTACCAAACTTTTCGTCACAGTAAGAGTCGATATAAATAAAACCATGACTTAGCATCATTTCTACTCGACTGTCCAAACATGAAACTCTGCGTGCAACTCAGAACTATGCAGCTGGTTCTGTAGAACATATCTGTTTTTATCCACTTTGAACTTTAATATTTGGCATGTCCTCCTTTTGCAGTAATGACATCTCTCTGGCATAGTGTCCAAATATTTCCTGAGAACTTCAACACTTATGTTATCCCGTGCCTTCTGCAACTCAAGCCAAAGGCTTTCCTTTCAATGTATATTAGATCTGTCCACTTTATTTTCCAACTCGCCCCAAATGTCCTCGATGGGGTTGAGGTCCGGACTTCGATTGTGTGACATTGACAGTGAAATAGCCGAGCTTGTTTTTGGTGAATGACCTAAACCTCCTCATGATGGCTCTATTCTACGGTGTATAGAGCATCATGATGACTTTGTAGATATTTACAGGTATTTAATGGCCAATTCAACAAAAACAACTGAAACCTCTTAAATATGCCAAGTGTTCTAATCATTCTGGCCACCACTGTATCTCTCTGCAGATATTGAGACACACACAGCGAGTGTTACCTTCAGGCTGCAGATAAGAGGAGCTGACCTCGGAAACAACCAATCAGAGAGCAGAATGATCAGTGATTGGACACTGACCTGATCAATAAGTCCACCAATCAGTAACTACAGTCAGAGCACATTACAGGAGGGTGGATGATCTGCAGCTCACAAACAAAGTGAGGTCAGACGTTTATGAATCAGAAGTCACAAACATTCATTCTTTATAAATCTGAGAAATCATGATCTTCAAATCTAATGCTTTGATGAAGTTCAGATCCATTTAAACATCTGTTCATCTAAACTTCACAGTCCTGGTGGATGTTAGATTTGAACTCATTTGAACTCGGGTTGTCACGAGACCAGAATAGTAAACGATCGATGATAGTCGAATGGTAGTTAAAATCATCGTTACCCGTTTGATACCACCGCAACAAAAATAGAAGTTGTAGGGACCCAATGTTGGGTACTTTATATCAAGTTTTTCAAGAGCACGTTGGCGAGAAACGTTTCCAGAAATGTTTCAAATGTTTTTGTGCAATTTCGACATTGTGCAGTTCGCCTTCGTTTTTTTTGATGGATACGTTCCTCTCCCACGGACGCAGTCTGTAAATATGAATGTTTGAAGCCTAAGTGGCGTCACCCGTCTGTTCCTGCAGGGGGCGCTGGAGTCCCATCGATGGCGGTCTCCATGCTGGAAATGCTGTCTCAGCCTAACTTTCAGTCAACCTAACGACAGGCTGAGAGCTGGAGCTGAGGCGGGTTTTAAGCCTCCTGACAAACCGTTCAGGTCAGCTACACGCCTTATTGTGAATAACTCTTATCCTTCATCAAATCAAAACTGATGAGTCATCAAAACATTCACCCCCCCGTACAGTGTGTGCTGATCGAGACATGAGCTAATCAGACCTGTTTGGTTTTTTTAACCAGGCTGTAAACATGTTAATGTCTGCTGTAAGAACAGGCTTTTTAGAATGGGTGTGTATGTGACTTCCTGTGCTTCTGCAGCCAGCCTCTAGTGGACACTCGAGGAACTGCAGGATTTTACACTTTCGCATTTGCTTAATTTTTCAACAACAGAGGTTGCTGCTCTTGGTTGTACGACTGCACACGCTGACACAGTGAAAGAGCAAAGCCACGACTTCACTGACAGACAGCATCCAAAATCACCATGGCAACAGCAAGCATGCCTGTCTACTGTATTTAATCTGTCTTCCCCTCGGATCGTGAAAGAAACGTCAGGCTTCAAGCTAACAGGGAATATTTGTTTTGATTTTGCTTGTGATGTCGGTGGTGACATGAGTGTGTGAGCGAGCAAGCAAGCGAGAGAGAGAGAGAGAGAGAGAGAGAGTGTGAGCTTTGTTAGTGCGTTTTTCTCAGTGTGTGACTGAGAAACTTAAGATTCATTTTGGTCAATGGCTCAATCAAAGAAGCCAAATAAATCCCAATGTAGAGTTTGACTGTTGTGCCTTTGACCTGGTTGAGTTGTTATCACGTCTAAAGTTTGAGTTTTTAGTCAACACTGCAGCCGCGTGCAAACACTGACTCAGGAAAGACTGTTGGACTGAGGCTCATCGTCCTCACGCTGTCTCTATAAAGAGCGGTGCCACAGTCCTCCACTCTGTCTCACATCATCATGTCTCGCTTACTCCCCATCCTGCTGCTGCTGGCGCTGGCCTGCCTGGCCTGGCTCAGCTCCGCACAGCCCATCGACATGCAGGCCGAGCTGAAGAAGATGCAGGTCGCCATGGAGGAGATGAAGGCCGAGAGACGAGGTGAGAGAGGGACTCGCCTGCACGAGTGCCGAATAAGACGATATTTTACTAGAGTTCCTTTATAGTTTTCTTTCTATTAAAAAATCTTTGTGATTGGATTTCATCAGGATTTTTATAAAGTCATTAGATCAAAGGCATTGATGACAACATTATGATGTGCATGGTGGTTCAGTGGTTAGTGCTGTCCCTTCACAGCGAGGAGGTTCCTGGTTTGAATCCCCGTCTGACAGGAGCCTCTCTGTGTGGAGTTTACATGTTCCCCCCGTGCATGCGTGGGTTCTCTCCGGGTACTCCGGCTTCCTCCCACAGTCCAAAGACATGCTCGTTAGGTTAACTGGTGACTCTAAATCGCCCGTAGGTGTGAATGTGAGTGTGGCTGGTTGTCTGTCTCTATATGTCAGCCCTGTGATTGGCTGGTGAACAGTCCAGGGTGTCACCCCGCCTGTCTCCAGTAGAGTGCAGAGCTGGGCTTGTGTCCACCTGGAGTTTTTTTTTTCCAGGTAGAAACGCGCTTGCTGTGCTCTTGGATGAAGCGTTTGCGTGCTGAGAATAAAGCGCTGCACGTGCGTCTTGTCGGCTGCTTTATGCGTGATGTTCTATAGTTGAGATCTTTTTTTTCAATTCACTATGAGCATTAAACGGAGGATGTTCGTCCCTGACTTTGTCCCCGGCCCCGCTTTCACGGCTTCCATCGGACATGCAGCGAGGACCCGACCGATCTACAATATGATATGCTGGTTGGAAAGACTCTGATGTACGTCGCTTTGGATAAAAGCGTCTGCTAAGTGAATTGTAGAATTGTAGAAAGACTGATGGTGACGCTGACAGCACCTTTCTGAAACGTTGATAGATTTTTTAACTTGAAGCGCTCAGAAAAAAGACGCTGGGCGCTCCGCCTTTTCTCCGGCAGCTGCCTTCTGCTGTAAACACTCTCTCCTTCAACGGGAACAAACTTTTTTTCAAACAACTTGAAAAAGGACCCTCGGTGCTCAGATAAAAACGCCAGGTGGACACGGGGGGCCTTGGACTTTTTAAATTGAACTCTTATTGAAGTGTTTCTGGACAGGTACCACAGACATTGTAGATATATTGTTGTGACTAATAAATGTGCATTAAATTAAATTAACTAGGGCTGGGAATCTAAGGGTACCTCGCGATACGATACGATACGCGATACATGGCTCACGATAACGATAATATCTCGATATGCCGATACTGCGATTATTGATATATTGCTCTTAATAACTTACTATATATCTGTGTGTTTATAAGGGTCAAACAAAAACAAACAAAAAAATTAATTTCAAAGTTTATATTTTGCAGCATAATTCAACAGTACAAACAGCAATAGTGCAAAAACAATGAGACTTTAGTGCAACATAACTGTAAACAGGATTTGTTTTTAGGTGTCTGACAAACAGTATTTTCTATTTTGATAAGTTTAGTCTATTCAAACATGTCTTTGTTGGGGGTCTGGGGGTCTCCCCCTGAACATTTTTAACATCAGAAATGTCTTTCCTACATTCTGATTAATTTTTAAGCACAATTTGAGGGTTTTCTGCTCCACTTTAAAATAATGATTTAGTATTGTGTCCTCTTTTGTGTCTTTAAATCTATTTTAGTGTTCAGGTACATTCACACAGTTATCATTCATTTAAAAACATGAAGACTTCAAACATTATACAGAATATGTTCATTCTGTGACACATGGTCAAAGTAAGTTTTACTGTTAGAAGAGTTTTATTCATAGAGGGGGCGGGACATCGTTGATTGACGAACAGACAGTCACCATGGTTACTCACTCTCACCTGCATGATGCACACTGAACGAGAGGAGAGAGAGCAGCTGACTGACATCACATAAGTTAAAGCAGTATGCATGGAAATCAATGTATAGAAATAAATGATTGTACTAATTCAAAAAAAAAAAGTAAACCACCGAGGTCCGGACCTCGCGGATTCGCGGATATGATCGCCTCCCTCCGTTTCATAACATCGTTTAATTCTCGTTTCAGTTATCACAACAGGTGAGCTTCAGGTGGAGAGGCTTGTTGGTAACTTGTAAAAAACAAGAGAGAGCAGAAACGCATCGTAAGCATCAGTTTAAACACCGGGGTTATATCTCCCATCACTGACAGTCTGAGCTCCGCTCTGTCTGACTCTCAGCAGACTGTGAACGTCTCTCCGGCTCGTTAAAACGGTTCGTTGTGTCGCCATCTGAAGTAGGCTACAAACCTTAACTTTGCAAACTCTTCAGATAACTGTTTCTCCAGCCCTGTCGGTTTGTACAAATCTCAAACAGTTGTATATAACCGGGATAGAGTTCTTTTAACGGACTAACTCTTAAGTTTCGTTTTCATGTTCAGCGGGGATCCCGCTGGACCCGCTCAGCTGCGGATCAAAAGGGGAGGGGGAGACACGTCTGTGGGCATAAACTGCAGCATGTGACTCGACTCACAACGGAGGCACGATGAAAGAAGTTTATAGCGGCTATGCTTTGATAATAACTTTAGAAAAAACCGATACGCGGCGAGGGCGCATCGATTATCCATCTTCAAATTAAATATCGCAATAGTTCGCCATACCGATATTTTGTCACAGTCCTAAAATTAACCGTGACAGAGTTAAATATTTTAAGTGTATTTTTAATGTTAATTCTTTTTTAAATTCCTGCAGAAATGATTGGCCGTCTGGAGGCGTCTGAGAAAGAACTGAGGGAGGTCAAAGGTGAGAAATATCAAGGTGAAACATGTAAATAAAAAAGTCTCCATCTGCTGGATACATTTGTCACAAGCTTTATATTTCATGTTAACATTTTAAACAACTCTGGAATAAAACCAGTTTAGAAAAAAATTAACAAGGGTTTATTCTCACACAGAAACACCCAAAGTGGCCTTCGCCGCCTCGCTCGGAGGAGACGGCCTCGTGAAGACAACAACGGGAAACAAAGATCTCATCTACAGGGATGTCCTGACCAACGTGGGCGGAGCTTACAACGCTGAGACAGGTGAGATATGAAAGCCGCGTGTCACTGTAAGGGTTTGGGTCCGTGCCTCTTAACGGTGTTATTATGGAGACGGTAAAGTTGGTTTCCATGCATATATTGTGCTAATGTTAGAAATTTGAAGTTCAAACTTCAGTTTTAATTTGAAAATCTTCCTAAATTCTTTTCATTTCCTCCAGGTGTGTTCAAAGCCCCGATTCGTGGAGTCTACTACATCCGCTTCACATGCAACGGTCCCACTGACTTCCCCAGGAGCGCCGTGCTTTACAAAAACAACTTCCAGATCCAGCTGATCGCCCATGAGCAGGTATCCGGCGCTGGAAGCGACACAGCGTCCAACGGCGCCACCTTGCTGCTGGAGAAGGGCGACACGTTGAAGATGGTGCTGTGGCAGAACACGCAGATCTGGGACAACAGCAACCACCACAGCACCTTCAGCGGCTTCCTGCTGTTCCCCCTGTGAGCACCACGCAAAAACCTTTGCAAATGAGTCAAAAAGTAACAATGTGTTTCGCTAAAGACATGCAAAGGGTTAAATCGACCACTCACTGCGCTGTGGTTGCTGATTCACGAACTCCAGCGCTAACAGAGTGAAATAATTTGACCTTCTGCGGCGAGTTGGTGGTAACTGCGCAGAATTTATACAACTTTCTGTAGCCGTTATCGTGAATTATCCCTTCTAGCACCATTCAGGAAGGAAGCTTTGTTTGAATCACATTGATAACATCAATAACAGATATGTCTCAATAAACTTCTTCCTGTGTTTTAAAGGGTGGACGGAGCGCCGACAGAGTTTAACGTTGAAACTGAGATGAAGACTCTTCAGGCTTCGATGGCGCAGATTCAGACAGAAAACCAAGGTAAGACTCAACGTGCACGGCTTACTGCATCACTAGCCCTGTTCAGACTGTTGTTTCAAGCCGTGTTATTTACGGCCCTGTAAAGTTTCAGCTTCAATCTTAACGCCATGGAGGCGTAATGGGGGGACAAAGTGATCCCCCCTTTGTAAAGCCTCTGTTACTACCTCCTAAGACAGTACAGAGTAGAGACGGGATCAGCTGAGCCAGCAGGGGAGCGCAGCGCTGTGTGTGTGCGTTTCTGACTGTGTGTGTATGTGGAGCTACCGCAGTGCCGTGCTTCTGCAACGCCAAAAAGCAACGTGACTTCACAGACTGGGACACAAATATTACGCCGTCATAGACTCAATATGAACGTACAAAGACGTGACGAGCTTCACTTCAATGTGGATATTCATTTACAGAAATCAGTAACTCATCAAAGTACTGCTGATGGTAGCTGGTGTGTGATCAGCGAGGAAAATGTCCAACTTGTTACTGCTGTCCACACTAACCGTTTCTCCTGCGTACGTGAAAGTCTGCTGATACGTGATTGGTCAACACAGCGGACAACAAACGCGCTACGAACAGGAACCAGAACCCTTAACATGCTGAGAACCAATAGCCCCCTGTACAGATTCTACATTTGTATGTAGACTCTGTAAACAGAGATTAGTGTGAAGGTCAATATTGAGTTGTTGAGTAAAACAGCTTATGAAGACATCTGATAATTGGGTATGGGTATAATACGTAAATAAACGTAGCGTACCCAAGCATGTTTGACCCCCAAAAGTCCAGTTAGTCTGACTCGCGTGAGTGCTACAATCCGTGCTTTAACACGGTACACTTCCTTGGCCCTGGCATAGTCGGAAGAGGTGTACTCTGGCACGTACAGTTGTTCATGCATCACAAGCAAGGGCACACAACGTGGACGTGACGTATAATCGATCCCGCCGCCATCATCGAGAAATCCCGGAGTGTTTTGGCTGTATCTGACTAACATGACTCACAATAAGCCACAAAGTCAGTAAAGTAGCCGTCATGTTCTCTGTGTTGTTCTCTGATGAGCGGATGCAGACTCATCTGCATGTCCCCTAATAAAAAATGTCCGCCTGTCTTGGAAACGAAGCACCCTTCATGATCACGTTAAGCCATGCATGTGTTGCATTACAAGAGGTAAACGTGCTCAAGCCGGTTAGTCTTGGAGCAGTGTGAGTGCAAGCCAATGGGGAGGGGGGGCAGTTGTGCTTCAGAAGCAACTTTGCCAAGTGTGAGTGAGATCCTAAACCAAAGGATTTAGGTTAAAAGCCTAGCTGAGTGATTCACACAACCCTGGATCGCTTTAAATTTCAATTTGATGGTCTGATCTGATCTGCTCAAACAAACAAAAGGATTCATTGAGATGTTGATGGTTTTGTGCTTCTGTGTTTCCAGGTATCAAAGAGAGACTTATGTCCACAGCCAACGAGCTGAAGGCCATGAGAGGTCAGTCAATATGAGGAAAAATACTTCAACTCAATCTCTATTTCTCTGCATAACTTTTCAAAATCACGGTTACGATGCTTTCACACAAAAATCAGGTTATAACGATCTATATTTAAAGGTCACATATTCTCCTCCTCTTCAGTGTAAATAAGTCTCAGAGCTCCTCAAAACATGTGTGTGAAGTGTCTTGTTCTAAATCCACTCTGATCCTGTATTTGATCATGCCTATAAACCCCTCTATTTCAGCCCTGCTCAGAACAGGCTGTTTCTGTGTCTGTAGCTTTAAATGTAAATGAGCTGTGTCTGACCACGCCCCTCTCTGGAAGGGCTTGGGTGGCTCGGGCTTTCTCGCTCCATGTCCTATTGTTTACGGTGAGAAGGCAGACTCGGAGGGCAGCTAGCTGTGGGAGTGTCACCCACCTGGGGGAGGGGTTACTGCCCTTTGTGATGTCATGAAGGGAAAATCTCCAAACGGCCTGTTTGAGCACACATTTTCTGAAAAGTAGAGCAGGCAGAAGATGGAGAGGATGGACTTCTCTCATCATTGGGGGGTTTGTAGACACTAGAGACACATATTAGTGTTAGAGAAACATGGTGACGAGGATTTTGCATAATATGTGACCTTCAACATTTAGTCCAAATATCAACACTAACAAATCGACGGTAACGTCCCTAAAAAAATTGCCTTCTTTAGATCTTCTTGTGAGCTACAAAGGTTGTAAACTAACTCATCTCAAAGCCACTGATGGTCATTATTTTTTGTAATGTGTGTTTTTCTCCAGATGTACCAAAGGTGGCGTTCGCAGTTTCTCTGGGAGATGACGGTCTGCAGAAGACGACGTCAGGAAGCAAAAAACTCATTTTCAAAGAAGTGCTGACCAACATCGGACAGGCGTACAACTCTGAGACGGGTCAGTGACACACACGCGCTCAGTGTAAACATATTACTACAGCTACCTGTGTTCTCTAGAAATTTGCAGGCGTGCATGTCTGAAAAGGTCTATGCTTAAACGTAACTATTTGTTAACCCCTCCTCCTCCAGGTGTGTTCACAGCACCTACTCGTGGAGTCTACTACATCCGCTTCACAGCCAACGCCCCCACTGACTTCCCCATGAGCGCCGTTCTCTACAAAAACAATGCAGAGATCCAGCTGATCGCCCACGAGCAGGAGTCCGGCGAGGGCAGCGACACGGCTTCCAACGGCGCCGCCCTGCTGCTGGAGCAAGGCGACACGCTCTCCCTGCAGCTGTGGCAGAACACGCAGATCTGGGACAACAGCAACCACCACAGCACCTTCAGCGGCTTCCTGCTGTTTCCCCTGACAACCGAGGGCGTTTAAACACCGAATCAACGTTAAAAACAGTTTGGACTTTAAAATATCAGCTCGACACATTTTACACTTTGATGTTCACTCAACGTGTTTGATCAGCAGTGAGAGCTCAGATTAAAAGCTTCTTCTCTCGCTCACAAAGACTCCTTTTTGAATGGCTGCACAACCGACCTACAAACACATTTCAATAAAGTTGTGATGGTTGAAACATCTTATTAAATGGAAAATAATAGACTAGTGTTCGCTCATCCAGCCAAAATGCATCCAGGTGCAGAACTAGAAATGTACTAGAAATTTCTGCACACTGTTCAGCTCCTAATGTGCAGTTCTATTTAACCCCGGCAATGTTTGGATCTACAAGATCTTCTTCTTCACTTTCCATCCTCCTGCCTGGTGCGGCAGCCTGAACTCTAGATTTAAGATTAAACTCTTTAACATCGTGTCTGTCGCGTTTAAATAGTGGGCAAACCACAAAAACCTCGGTCTGGATTGTTAACTTAGAGGACGCCCAAAAAGTCAGGGGGGGTAATTGTGCGTAAGCACGGTACAGGACAACTTTGCCTAGTGTGAGTGCGCCCTAAGAAGTCATTTATCCTGTCAATATGAATGTTGACGTCACCCGTCTGTTCCTGCAGGGGGCGCTGGAGTCCCATCGATGCCGTTTACCTGCAAACAGAAGTTGTCCATATGGCAGCTCATGTTGCTTCTAAACCTGTTTATATGGTTCAGGAGTAATGGCGCCTTCACAAACGTGCAGGTTACCCGTACCATGTGCACTAATGCACCGCCATTTAAGGCAGCTGACTTCTGAACTGAGCGCTGATAACAAGCCGGATGGTTTAGAAGGATGAGTTTTTTCTGACAGTATGAAATCTAAAAATATTCAGTTTATTTCCCAGCAGACAAAGTGAAGCTTCAGATTCTCACAGACGAGAAACTGAACCGTAAATCTCGTCGCTGTTTCTGATTTAAGAAGACGTCGAATAAAACCAGTAAAAACGAGTTACATCATGAAAGGTATTTTCCTGATCGCTGTGCCGTTTGTCTAATGCACGTTACGGAAGGAATAACTCCTGCTGTTGACGTGTCTTTGACGTATTTTCGGGGAAATATTAGAGATAATAAATGTAGAACAAACTGGAGTATGATATAATCGAGATGCAAAATGGAGCAGGTTGAATAACACAGATTTGATGTAAGTGTTACAAAACCTCTTTCTTCATCCCAAAAAGCTTTTTTAATCCCAAACAATGGAAACCTCTCGGAGCTCTGAGGTAACACAAACAAAATCTGTCCGCAGCCAATCACAGAGCTGATCCTCAAACCCAGAAACAGAAATAATCTGAGATAATGTGAGCCGCTCCAAAAGAACGACACAGCGTCATTGGTCCTGTTCGGCTCTTACCTAACTCCATTTTTATCTGACATCATTGTTTTGAAAGAGTCTGGGTCTCTAATGATGTCACACAGGGTTCCAGCTTTCACTCCAAATGGAGTGTCCTCCAGGGGGCGCCACAGCTCCGTGAAAATGTAAACTACAGCACAGTGATAACAGCTGCACTGAAGCTTCGTACGAGGGTGAATAAACACAGAATGAGGTACTTTTACTGTTCACGCTCATGAAACAAACCCATTATAGGTAATGAGCTCCCAACACAGCAGCCAGGGGACGACTACAGGCCTTACTCAAACCGCTCCCTCTCATAAGAATTTAAAAGCACTTTTCTGAATACTCAAAGACACTTAGAAAAGAACAAAATACAACAAAGAAGTGAAGAGTGTGAGGGGGAGTCTCTGAGTTCAAGAGGGTGGGAGCGACAATGGAGAAGGCCCCTCCAGGACTGATGGTTAGTCCTGCAGGGGGGTCAGGAGGTTTGAATCTGCAGACCTGAGAGTGCGGGTGGGAGTGTGCTGTTGGAGGATCTCAGGGTTAGAGTTAGTGGGGAGCCAGGTTATGGCACTCACACTCCGACATGGAGTGAACGCAGCCTGACGTCCCGCCCACCGCTGAACAGAGTACCAGTCATTAATGTGGAGGATATTAATACAGCAGCAAGCTTTGGGACAAACTCCCACGGAAACAGGACCTTTACGTAACGATGATTTGATGGTCACTGAAATTATAAGATGACCTAATAAATAAAAGTGGAAGGTGTTCAAGCTGTCAGCATCGGTGCAGACTCGCTGTTGGAGTTTTTAACACTCCGCTCTCTGTACACCCTCGGTCGGATGTTTTGGACGGCACTCAATGTGGCGCGCAAACACCTCCTAAGAGGAGAGAGTGTAGGGAGTGGTTTGAGAGAGGCCCTTCATGTTATCCTGCAGGAGGCGGAGCCCGACTCACCTGCAGAACTTGAAGAGGATCTTCTCAAAGACCAGAACCGGACCAGTGCTGCCAAGGATGGTGAGAGGCTGACCGGCGAATAAGGAGTAGGCCACGCCGGTCAGAGACGCCCCGAACAGGGACTCTATGGCACTCTGAGAGTTGAAGGAGCCAGATAGACAGAAAGAGGGAAAGAGAGATAGAGGGAGGAGAGAGGGAGAAGAGAGAGAGGGAGGAGAGAGAGAGAGAGAGAGAGAGGATATTTTTAAGGCAAGGTTAGTAACCTAGCAACAGCAAGCACTGTGAGAAGCAATCTGAAATCAAGTGTGTGGGCGCTGCCAGTGAAAATAACAGTTCGTGACCCTGAATGTTAACTGTCCCTTTAAGCGGAAACCAGTTAATTGTGGTATCATCCCGTCACTCTGGTTCTTACTATGTTTCCTTTGGTAGCTTCGCCCAGCAGACCTCCGAACGTGATGACGGGCGACATGCAGGCGCAGTACAGGAAGAGGACGGACGCCAAGCACTGCAGGCTGAAGGCGTCTTTGATGTCGCTCCAAAAAAACGGAGCTTTCCTCCGAACATCGTTCACCAAACCGCCAAAGATCCTGACAGAAGAATGAATCCGGGAGTAAAATATGTCCTCCGTGCTTCTGACAACTGAAACTTTCCTCAGGCCCAATCATTTAATGCAGATCAAATCATATTTGAGAAACATGGTGCAGACTTACCTTCCTGTTCTCTGCAGCTCTGGCCCTGTTTGATGCTCCGCCTCCTTTATGGTGTCACAGCCGTGGGTGGAGCCATTGGGGGCAGACGCCATCTTCCTCTTCTCCTGCAGAGAGAGACAGAGGACCAAGACACAGAGAAGATCTCAGGTCTGAGAGAACATAGATGTAGTTCATGTCAAAGGTCCTCTCTCGGACAGGATGCACAACCGAGATCTTCTCCGTCTGACAGGAAACAGGTCTCATGGTGAACTCACCTGAGACGGGACACTCTTTGGGGGTTCGATGCGGATAGTGGGGTCCCACTCGCCCGGAGGAAGCACGGTGACCTGATCCAGGAACTCATCGATCCCTGACAGCAGGTCGTTCCGGTCCTTTGCTTTGTATGCGACATCGTGGAAAATCTGACAGAGAGAGAGAGTGAGTGCTGGAGTCCATTAACAGAATAATCTGGGTTATCAACGCACCTGCACGGAAACATTCATATATTAAGCATTTGATTGGCAAAGGACAAAAAATCCTCAAAGCATCAACACACACTCACAGAAAAAGGGGGGGTAAGGGGGGTCTGGAGGTCTCCCCCGAAACATTTTTAGCACTAAACACTGAGTGAGTGTTTGCAGTCGAACGACGAAAATAATGTCAGAAATTCATCGACTGGTCGGGAGCAGCTGATCCAACGATGGTCAGCCGTCGTGCCTCCTTAAACTCTGCACACCCGACGACAATCGAGCTGCAATTCGGCCCGACTTCAAAATAAGTTTTTCAAATTTCGGGTCTGATTCTCACCTCGTCGGTCATCAGAGTGGCCATGGAGCGTCCGATCTCGTGGTACTGAGGACCTTTTCCAAACGGGCCGAGCAGCAGGAAGAGAAACCTGAACGCACAAGAAGACAGAGAGTCACTGATTAATCATCAATAACGTCCAGTGTCATGTAGAGAAGAACGTTTGTCCAGATATTTAAGGAAGAGCAAAAAAAAGAGAGGAGTATTAAAAAGATCATGTGAGTGAACTTTTAGTCTCTGCACTCAGTAACTTTCCACTTGTGGTAATCACGACTGTTTCTGCAGAGAGGAAACATGTAGACGTGCATGGCTCTGACCGAGAACAGGCTGTGTGTGAGTGGTTCACCTGGTGGGCACGGGGACCTCCGTGAGGCCGGTCAGCAGCATGGCGGGGGCGAGACGAACGAAGGCTATGATCGGTCGATCCAGGAAGTCGACTTCACCCACCAGCACGTTAGAGGCCTCTGCACCGTGAGGAATCTTCTTCATGAAGTTCATGTCCACCTGAGAAACACACACACTCATTTTTAGTTGTACTGAACAGAGACGCCTGTAGGGGGCAGCAGCAGTTTGTTTCTCTCCTGTAGACAGCTCAGGTGAGTCACTTTGGTTTCAGGTAACCACAGGAGGTTGTTGTGCTTCTCTTGATTTAACACAGAGCTCCAACACAGAATGTATTTATTTTGTTGAAACTGAGACACAAATGTCGTCAACACATCCATAAAGACGATAATCAAATCATGACAACAAATCCAACCACAGCCAGATTAACGTTCACAAAACTTTTCACATCAAACACTGAGAACAGCTGATGTCACTGAACGACGACGACGACATGCAGCACCAAGAACAACCACAGCACAGAGAGAGCTCTCTGATTGGTCGACAGCCAGTGATTGACAGGTGAGCAGACTTACAGCGGGCTTTCTGCCGGCCGTCGGCATCAAACAAACACAGTCGCAGTCCTGCTGAAAACAACAAAACAAGTCATCGTCCAGTACACAAACACAGCGTCTGATTGGCTCATGTCAAAGTCACATGACCAAAAAACACCTTTTCTTTAATAATCTCAAACATGAACCTTCTGGGAAACACAGAGAGGACTTCAGACGTCAATGACCACTCTGATGACGTGTTGTAATCTGCTGCTTTATAGTACACAAACATGTGAACTGTTTATTAAACCTACAGTATGTAGCTTCCGCCACCAGGGGGCTCTCAATCAAAACAATAACAAAAAAGATCCATAGAGACTTGGGTTGGGAACCGGTGGGTCGCCGGTTCAAGTACCGATGCGGACCATAATATGGAAGTTGGTCTGGTAGGTGAAGAGGCGCCAGAGCACTTCCTGAGCACTGCCGAGGTGTCCTTGAGCAAGGCACTGAACCCCCAACAGCTCTGGTGCGCTCCCTGTGTAGCAGTCTGTAGCAGCCTCACTCTGACATCTCTCCACTAATGCATGTCCACAGGTCGTGTTTGTGCATGTGTGTGATTCAGGTCTATGTGTGTCAGAAGCATGACTCTAATAACAGAGTGTAAACCAGAATTTCCCCTCAGGGATTAATTAAGTATATAACATTTAAAAATCCAGGAACCTTTCTGAACCTCGTCAGTCGAAAAGAGTCTTATTTGGTTTCTAAAGCTGCTCTGCCAGACGCACGTCGTCTGTGACGAGGTATAATAACACACAGTTACACACAGAAACCTTAAGAGGGCGCCAAAGCCTGAGTCGTGCTTATGAAGCTCATCGATCGTGGTCGCCATATTGGAAACAGAAAAAGGCAAAGAGAAGTTTTCACCTTGCTGAAGTCCACCGTGCTGTTCTCTCGACTGCCTCCGTTGATACGACTCTCGCCGTTCTTGTTGTTGTCGAGGTTTCCCGGAGCCGAGTGCGGGGACGCCAGCAGACCTGCAGAGACAGGAAGTGAAGTTACACTCTGAACAGAAAGACATAAACGCTGACAGAAAAAATGTAAAAATGCTCAAATCGCTGTTTTCTCATTTTTCCACACAGTTTTAATCTCCGAGGGGAGATCCTGGTTTACACTCTGTTATTGAGAGACATGCTACTCGCACACGTAGGCCTGAAATAAACACACACGCACAAACAGAACCTATGCTGTTTAGGGTTCAGTGATCGAGGGCAGCAGACCAACTTCCAAACTTGAACCAGTGACCCTCCTGTTCCCAACCCAAAGTTAGCATCCTCATTTATATCTCAGCTGCAGTAAATTACAACCTAATCTTGCAAACCAAGCAAGTGCTAGCATTAGCAGACCACTTGCCTGTAGTATTTCCTCTGAAGGTTAAACTTTAGTGAAAGAAGCAGCATCGTCAGCACGCTGCTCTACATCGTTAGTCGTCACGCTCTCTGACTCCTTCCTGTTGGTTCGCACTTTAGAGTGTTAAACCCGTCAGCTTCAGCACATTAACACACGTAACTCAGAGATCAGATGCGGATCTTTCCGCTTCACTTTACGGATCAGTGATCGTCTGACGATCCTGAGAAGAGAAACTCGAACAGTTAAAAATACTGCATGATGAGGGACGTCACCTTTCAGAGTCACGTGTCTCTTGTTGGTTAAATGAAGAATCACCTGATTGTGCTTCCTGTTTTATTTTAAATATCTACCCGACTGGAGATGCACTGATTCAAAAAACACAGATTAAATGTCGTGTGTGAGCTGCAACACAGCCACCGGCCACTTGTCGGTGTTGTAGGTCCGGTTACAACCAGTCTCTCCTCGCCCAAATACTCTCATGCAGACGCTGTCATCAGATTTAAGGTCGAAGACTCAAAAGCAAAAACATATTTTTTTCAGACAGCCTGACTGGATAAAAAGTCCAAGTGTTAATGTGAGCTCTCGTTTCTCATCAGAGCTCGTCTTCTTTCTTCATTTGTATGTTATATATCATGACCTGTGAGCCATGTCGTCCCTTTAAGTCACACGTGACACAACGATATCCTAAATGTCTGATTAGAACTTTTAAAAACAGCCTTTCCTTCAGACTGATCTCTTCTGCTCACATCTCAAAGAGAGAAAATTCAGACTTAAAACAACCTGAAGCCTCTTCTGCAATATTAGACACACACGTCATCGTTATCAGAGCACTTCCTGTCTGCAGACTTCAACACGACAGAGCTCCGGGTCATATCAGCAGAATGAGAATGAGGCAGGATTCATGAGTCTGGATGTTAAAACGCCGACTCGTCACTCGGTGCGAGCTGGTCATTAACTCGCTGACTCAGCAGCTGCTGCAGGTCAGTGCTGACCGACAGGAAACACACCAGACGAGAAACATTCCTCACGGTGAATATTAATCATTAATGATGTTTAACAGCTCCACACAGGTGCATTCAGGTGAGGACCAAACATCCAATCAGAACACAGCTGAGATCAAATCATCAAATAAACTCATCACGAAGCAGCTGATATAAAAACAGCTCCACAGCGTGTTAGTCTAAAAGAAAACCAGACAACGCCACGCACCAATCAGAGACCCGTCTTCTTGTCACTCTGAAACCAGAGGGTTATGACGTGTGCAAGTTACATGTCTGTGTGTGTGTAAGATTAAGGCGTGCATCATGCAGAAGTTAACATTTGAAACCAACGGTGAATCAGGATAAGCTTGACACGATCAGATTTCTTTGATTCAGGGACAGATGTCAGCTGAATCTGGATTCTGCTTGTTTAGTGTTTACTCTTGTAAGAGCGGTCTCACCGTTCCGTTCCAGTAAATGAGGGTCCGAGTGTTTCTTGCCGATGTCAGCGAACGACCGAACCAGGGGGATTCTGTTGCTCAGCTTCTTCTCGTTCTGATGGTGATGACGCCTCAACATGGCCTCCCTCACCTTCTCCCGACCGTCCTCCTCCAGCTGACCCGACACCAGCATGCTGTCGATCACCATGTCTGCACGGGAAGAGAGGCAGTGTGAGGTTAGCTTATGTGCTACATGTGTACAAAGCAGGGATGCACCGACGCATCCGCCCTGTTGACAGACATCGGCAAATAAAGTGGTATGAATCGATGTCAGTATTTTATTTGTTGTGCCACATCCATTTAACGCTGACATCTAGACTTAGACAAATATATAAATAAGTGCACCAAAAGAAAAAACACTCAAATAATGTCAACATTAACAAAGTCTGAAAGTGCAAACAGACACGAGGATTCACGTCCGGACACGTCAAACACCGCAAATGCATTAAAATGGTGTTGACCTGCGATCTCGTCGATCGTGTTGGCTCTCATGTCGAGCAGCACGGTGCCGTTCAGGATGCACGAACGCAGCTCGAAGAGGCTGTGGAGGGACAGCGTGGCCACGTACGGTTTACTCCATCGCTCACCTCCGTCCTCGACGTCCTCCTCAAACTTCAGCCACCTGAAACACAACAAACACAACAAACACGGGTCACACCTCACAGACTCAGGTGCATGAAGATCTCTTTGGTTTGTAAACTATCACTAAAACATAAGTTTTCCATTTTGTTGCACATCGTTTTCAAAATAAAAGCAGGATTTCTTCTTCCTGATTCCACTAAAAAACCTCCTGTTTCGCCTGCTCGGATCAGTTTGAGTCCTGAAACAGTCCAGGCATGAAAAGACACGTGTACTGATCCCCGTCAGTCCCACAGGTGTTATGAAGGACTCCTGAATAAATACAGGTTAAGCCGACTTAAAGAGCGAGGGATGAGCTATGTAAGCAAAGTGAAGTGCTGAGTTATTACAAACAGAAGAGAAAGATCATCTCAGATAAAAACACAGCATGGCGTGAGATGATTACAGAGTGTGACTGAGGCTGGCGTTTAATCCTCAATAATCGGAATCTTAATAAAGTAAATAAAGAGTTCGTCCTCACCTGGCGGTCTCCTTCCACTCCTGGAAGTCTCCGTCTCGGAAGGCGAGTTCGTCCAACTCGGTGAAGAGGTCGTGGGGGACGTGCTCCTCGTCTCCGTCCTCCGTCCCGAGGATGAACTGGACTCTCTGAGACGGCGTGTCTGCAGGGACAGAATCACACGCTCTGCTGTCAGATTATACGTTTACACGCTGAATACACGCTCCACTTGTCTCTCACAACACGCACCACAGGAGCAGTCAGAGACACACTCATCCACTGAAGGTGAAAGATAAAGGAAGAATTCAGAATGTGTCAGTGGGACTAAAATCACTTCATCAGGTTCCATCTTTAAATGGATGTTTCTTTCTGCACTCTCAGATTCTTCTGTTTCATCCTCTTTCAGACAAACCGTATGTGGGCGACTCTCGTCCGTCCTCCCGGTCCGAGCGGTCCCTTCGTTTCCGGTGATGTCGGTGTCCTCGGTGACGGTGACGCCTTCGACTCTCTCGGCCCAGAGGAACGTGAACGCCGACGTACACGGCTCTGTGACCTGGAGGGAAGTAAATACTCATTAACAGGTAACCTTTATGAAATCGATTCTTGAAAGAAAGTCAAACGACTCCAAAACAAAAGTGAAGTTTTCAAAACGATCCATGACATGATGTAAAGATGATAATCCTGCTTCTATCAGAATCAGAACCCTGGTTTATTAACATGAAGTTTGCAAATGAAAGAGTGTCTTGGTGTTTTGGTGCAGGAGACATCAGGATTAAAAAACTGAAATAAACACAATATATATGAAAGATTATTATCAGGGCTGTCAGCATTAACGAGTTAAGGCCTTCGCACACGGAGTCCGTTTTGTTCGGAGACGTTTTTCAGATCCGTAATCCGGGAAAAACGTTTTGCGAAAATTTGCAGTACGAAACAAAATGTCTGGCACTCATCACGCAGAGCGATCAAGAGGTGAAGATGATTTAATGGTTCTTTCACTCCTTGAAAAAGAAAAACAACGGGGTCCACCCACATGACAACAAGACGAGCGAGGAGCGTTCGCCTGTCGAGCTGCAAAATTCTTCCGATCGCTTCCAGGTGTGTTTCAGGATGTCAGTGATCCAGTTTGATACGCTGCTCAGTTTGATACTGGAACCACACGTTAAAACAAAAACAGTTTCTGCGAAGCAACTGATCCTGAACAGTGGCTGACAGCATGGGGGGGGGGGGACATCAGACACACGCAGAGACACACAATGGCGGACGAAAGTTTCGGAGTCAGTGTTCAAACACGACTGAAGTAACATGACATCGTATTTCTTTTTTAACATGCGTAAAAAACGGACTCAGTGTGTAACGGCCTTCAATCGCGATTAATTTTGGTCTGAAATGAAAAATGAATCGTTTTTGAATCTGGATTAATCTCATGCTAACAGAGACTCACTCTCCAGTTCCTCCTTCTCGAAGTTGGTGTGGAGGGTGGCGCTGGTCTTCCCCTGGTCGAGCACGGCCTCCTCATCGTTGCCCTGCAGAACAATCAGAACATTTTTATTAAATAGAGGCGTTCTTATTGGACAGGAAGCAGCTTTCAGACTTATTAGATGAATATCTTTTTATTAATCACAGAAGCTGACTGACCTCTTCTGTTTCCTTTTGTAACATTTTAAATCATTTATAGTTTTCATCTACGTCGGGCTTTACGTTACGTTTCATCCCTGACTTCTCCCGCACACATCTCGTTCATTCTTTCATCGACACATTCATGTAAAGTACCTTCCTCCTGTTACAACTTTATCTACATCAAACTCTGCAGCTGCGGCTCTCTGGCCCCGCCCACAGCTGATGTAAACAGGAAGTGCTCTGACAGCTGGAGGAGACGGACAGAGAGAAAAACAAACTAACATGATGGAGGAAATATGATCTCAGTGTCTATGGTACACACGCACCCACACACACACACATACACACACACACGATGTTTGTGTGCATGGAGTGTGTGACACAGGAAGTGCTGCTTCATGCTGGTTGGTTACTCTGCTGTGAGCTCACAGGCTGCTGTGTGTTTGTACACACACACATTCAACAATAGCGTCTCTGTATTGACATAAAACATAAAGTAGCAGAGAAGACTCAGTCTGTGTTCATGTTCATGTGAACACGAGTCAGGGAGCTGCAGGGGCAAACAGTACACACACACACCAGTGTTTCCCCTATATGCATCTAGCAGCGGTCACACACACACACACACACACGCACACGCACGCTCGTCCACAGTCGAATTAAAGCTGCGTGAACAAACTTTACACACTCTCACACCAACGAGGATTAATGTTAGACACAAGGAAAGAAAATAAGGAACTCCGGTCCTGATGACATAAAAGAACAAATACAATGAAGAGTTAGAAAACAAAGAATTATTCAGAGGTCACTTTTTAGAAACCAAAGTGCTTCAGAGGCAAAGACAGTGAGAAGAAGCATCAATCACTCCGACCATGGCGTTCTCTCTCAGCCTGACACAAGGACACACGATGATAACGTGAAAGTAAAGCTGACCCGGGTCAGGGCCAGGTCAGATGTTGGTGGGTTCAAGCAGGTCAGAGACACGCGCACGCACGCACGCGCACGCACACGCACACGCACACACACACACACGTCCTGTCATCACAACGACTGTTAGATCAACTCAACGCCACACTGACAGACAGGAAGTGGAGATATGAGGCCGTTGCTGCTTCCGCTTCATTTCATTTTTTAACAGTGTTCAGTTAACGTCATGAGAACGCTTCTGAAACAGATTCCCACAATCCACCTCCTTCCTTCAGGCTCAGACCCCTCAGGACTCAGACCCCTCAGGACTCTGACCCGTCAGGACTCTGACCCCTCAGGACTCAGACCCGTCAGGACTCTGACCCGTGAAAAACTGAAAACTGAACCTGACCCTTCAGAATGAATATAACAGGCCCATACTGGATTTGTGGATAATTAAAGGAAGAATGTGCGACTTTTTGATCCAGTACAAGTCGCCCCTGAGCACCAGCATGAAACCAAAACAAACTGCTGCTCAGCTGGCGGGACTCGAGCCTCTCACTCATTGTAGACGGTCATGACTCAGAGAGACATTTACACAGGAGAGACTTGATTTATGATAAATGTATGTGTAACATTCTTCATTTAAGCTGAATCCTTCAACCTAAGGAGCGATATGTAACTCTGACACCTAGTGTTTAAAACGGGTACTGCAGTCCAAATTCTAAACATTGTAGAGAGCTGTCTCCCCCCCGCCCCCCCCCCTCTAGAGTCGATACACTCACTTCTATCTGAACCAGTTCTCTTGCCCGCTTCCATCGCTGCAACACCTGTTGGTTTGACCTGATAACTGCTCTCATATCTGGCAAACCGAGGGGCGTCCAAAACGGCCGTGTGGGGGTGCCTTAAAACCGTGATGTCTGATCATAGAGTAAGCTCACTTTATCATTTCACTCTCTACACATCTCACTGATTGGACCTTTAAATGCTAACAGGCCTTTGACTATTTTCCAAAGGACCAAACTGTGTAACCTGCAATAAAAACTTGTGTATGTCCGTATTTGACTGAATAGTTTCTTTACCAGTGTCTCTCTCTCTCTCTCGTGGGCTCACTTACTCTCGACCTATCATCGAGCTGTTTCCTGTTTAACTCGTTTCCTCAAATGTTTCATGATGAGGTACAACACGTCACCCGTGTTCTGCTTAAAGCCCCCTCTGTGTGCACTCATTACCCCCAAACACAATCTGTGACTTGTTCTGATACACTCTAGGAAGTTTCACAGACCTGACCTAAAGTCCTGCACGCCCAATATTGTGTAATTTCTTGTTTTGAATTTTCAAAAGCAGCAGGTTAACTTCTGCACACTGCCGAAATCTCATAATAAAAAAAACCTTGTCCATTGCAGACAACACTTTCTCTCTTTGGGTGAAAAAAGTGGTTTAAAAAAGTATCAAATAAGTTGCCAACATATTTAAGCAATCAGACTTTGCAATCTGTCTTTGGCTTTCGTTAAAAATGTGACTGACGATCTGCAGATTTTGTTAAAGCTTCGGTACTTTTTGATACCAGCGATCATAATAATAATTGTATTCAATTAAAACAAGTGATGTCAAAAAGTATCAAAGATGGGGGGCACCTGTACTGTAGAGTTTGGTGCGTGCGCCCCATGTGCAAAGGCTAGTCCTCAAAGCGGGCTACCCGGGTTCGAGTCCGACCCGTGGCTCCTTTCCCACATTTCTGACTGTGTCCACTGTCCTCTCTCTCTCAGGCATAAAAAGCCCAAAAATAAACCATTAGTCAATAAAATAACAAAGACACGGGCACTGCCAACGTACTTGTGCAATCAGACATTGCAGTCTCTCTTTGACTGAAAACCTGTTAAAGTTTAAGAACACCATATAATAATAATAATAATATCAATAATGGAGACTGCAGGGTTTTCAAACATGTGGTATCCAAACTTAAAATGAGTGTACACATCACACAGTCTGTTTAGTTTCAGTCTTTAAGCGTGAGGCACAAACAGCAGATACATACCAGTGACATGGCTCTGGCAACTCTCAGACTGGCAATATCTCCCCAAAACTCTCCCATTGCTGCTTTTAACAAAACACACTCGATGGAGTCAAACAAACTCTCCTCTGAAACCAAAAACACTCTGCAGGAGAGACCGAGAAAACAAAGAAACCCCTCAGGCAGCGACCTCCTCGCAGTCTGAAAATCCAGCAGCTGTGACACGAAACGAGTGCGGGCAGCAGCGGCGCGTGGATCTGCGAGTCGTCCGGGTTGAGAATGTAAATACAGCTGTAGAGACTCGGCAAAGACTTGAGTATTTATAGCAGAGAAAGAGGGAGAGAGAGCTGCTTCAGTGAGCGAGCAGTCAGCCTGAAGTCTGCAAACACAGCAGGAAAACACACACACACACACACACACACAAGGGGGCGGGGCTTCAAAGAACAAGTCACAGAGCAGGAAAAAAAGAAGTGAGACAACCATGAGGTACTTTCACAATGACTGTACTAAGTTCCCCTGTCAATACTGTGAGTCCCAAGTCAAGACCCAAGTCCAAACCAATGAGTCCTAAAGCATATCACAAGTCAAAACCATCAAGTAAGAAAGTCAAGCCTAAAGACAAAACCAACATGTAAACTGCAACAAGTCAGAAGTCAAGTCCCAAGTCATCCAAAAAAGTCCCAAGTCAATCCAGTCCTAAAGCATTTCACAAGCCAAACACCATCAACTAAGAAAGGCAAACTTAAAGACAAATACATATGTTAACAACAGGCAAGAAGTCAAGTCCCAAGTCCATCTAAACAAGCCAGAAGTCAAGTCCCAAGTCCATCTAAACAAGCCAGAAGTCAAGTCCCAAGTCCATCTAAACAAGCCAGAAGTCAAGTCCCAAGTCCATCTAAACAAGCCAGAAGTCAAGTCCCAAGTCCATCTAAACAAGCCAGAAGTCAAGTCCCAAGTCAGTCCAAACAAGTCCCACTTAAAGTCCCAAGTCAATACTATGAGTTCTAAGACATGAAAAGTCAAGATAAGACTCGTTCGACGTGAAGACCAACATGCCCAAAGTCAGGTTCCAAATAAAAACATACAAAAGACTCAAGTCAAAAGCAAGACTCAGATTAATAAGTCAAAGTCCCAAGTCACGACCAAGAAGTCTAAGTCTAAAGTCCCAAGTCATGACCAACAGCTCTGCTTTCAAGTCCAACCTCAAGACCAACATGCCCAAAGTCAGGTTCCAAATAAACAAAATGCAGTCAAGGCCATCATTTCTGATCAATGCGTGAAGGTCTCAAGACCTTTAAGTCTGAAGTCAAATCTCAAGACGAGTCCAAGTCTAGTCCCAAGTCAAGACCTTTAAGTCTGAAGTCAAATCTCAAGACAAGTCCAAATCTAGTCCCAAGTCAAGACCTTTAAGTCTGAAGTCAAATCTCAAGACGAGTCCAAGTCTAGTCCCAAGTCAAGACCTTTAAGTCTGAAGTCAAATCTCAAGACAAGTCCAAATCTAGTCCCAAGTCAAGTCCTTTAAGTCTGAAGTCAAATCTCAAGACGAGTCCAAGTCTAGTCCCAAGTCAAGACCTTTAAGTCTGAAGTCAAATCTCAAGACAAGTCCAAATCTAGTCCCAAGTCAAGACCTTTAAGTCTGAAGTCAAATCCCAGGTCAAGACCAACAGATGCAAAGAGCCCGACTGATTCACAAATCTTTCTTTTTTAAGTTCATGACTGAAGTCCTCGGAGCTCTCACGTTTCTCTACATGTGATATTTTGCTTTTGTGTTTTGCATCTGTGAACAATAAACTGTTCCCATTTTACCACAGCAGTACTCTGGAAACCCTCGTCCCTCCCCATGTGAGCCTCACAGGTAACGTCAGCTCGTTTTCACTCTGCTCAGGAATTCTAATTAGAAACAACAACAAGCTTCAACACGAGCACAGAGTGCATATACAAAAGCACGAGAGACAAGCATTTACATTTCCTCTTCAGTTTCAGTGACCTCGACTCCGTCAGGCTGACAACAGGAACAGAAAATACTTCAAACATTACCTCTCTGATATTCTGGCTTTCCCAACTTCCTGTCTTATCAGAAGCCGAGAGGACGTCAGCCGGAGACAAATAATCTAACTTTCATCTCAGCATATCAACCCTCCTGATATTTTTATTCACACAACTGAACGTATGAAAAGGTGTTGTGTAGAGTCTCTGTGGTGAATTATCAGCTGAGGCCCCGTGTCCACCTGGCGTTCTTTTCCGGGTAGAGAAGCGCTGGCTGTGCGCTCGGGAGCTCTCGCATAAGGCGTTCTTGCTTAGGAGAAAACTTTCAGTTGACAACGGCTGCTGTATGACTGACACTGTTATTTCTCTCTGGTGGAGACCAAAGCAGGGCTGAAATAGAGGGGTTTATAGGCATGATCAAATACAGGATCAGAGTGGATCTAGAAACTTCACACACATGTTTAGAGGAGCTCTGAGACTTATTTACACTGAAGAGGAGGAGAATATGTGACTGAGGATGTTAATGATTAATCATTAATCACCGTTAAGAATTTAACCAAAAAAATAACAAAAGATGATGTTGAGGCTCGCGGGGTATCATGGGAGTGATTCTCTCTGCTACAGTGCACAGTCACATACTGAAGAGGAAGAGGAGACTGTGTGCTGCAGAGTTCAGTGCAGATGGTGCAGTTATAGTGATCTATGCATGCGGAGCTCTTCAGTCCAGTCTGATGGTCAATATGTATAAAAAACATCCAAGGTGAGGAAGACTGAAAAAAGAGACAAACCTCAAAGTGAAAAACAGAACTGAAACAAAGAGCAGCACAGAGGAAGCATCGGAGCGTACAACATACAACAGTAGTTGTTGTCAAGGCAACAATAATGAGGGTACAACCATCACAAGTGACCTCCTTTATTACGGTGTAGATTTTAAGCTCGTACGAGGAGCTGCAGGTCTCCTCCTTTGAGTCAGGGTCAACCTGCTTCAGTTTCACAATGTGACCAAACCTTTACGAACACACTTCATGTGACATCAAAGCAGTGGAGGCACAAATCAGTTTTATTAACCCTGGAGCTGTAAGAGCTGAGGACAATCACACCATTCATCAGAGGAGGGAAACAGGAAGCAGTGCATGCTGGGAGAGACTGTGTTTGGCATTTGGCTCAGAGGCACTGCTGCAGAGACGTGAGGGTTTGAACCCTGCAAGGCGGTCAACATTTTGTATACTTTGAAACTTTTATCCACGTGTATTAAGACGACAGAATCTCCGTTATTTGAGTGATCGATAGAATCAAAAAGTACAAAAGACTTCAGATCTTTGGTCAGATTTTAAACTAAAAGCTGCCGAAAGAGAAAAAGAGGGAGAACTGTCTAACCCAGAACTTCCACCAGATACGTGTGTGTTGAGTATCCGCTCTGCTCCAGTATGGCGAGAAGAAGCACCAACGGACAGCTGGTGACACGATACCAAGGAGTTCCCTCGGTAGTTACAGATTCACGTGAGCTTATTATGATGTGTTTGGTATAAAACCGTATAAACACAAGCAGCAAACACACATGAGGTCATTGTTTCGAACCGTCAAAACGGAGTGTTTAATTCTGAAAATGAACCAGGTATTTTAATGTTGATTCAGTGACTGACTTCCTGTCCTGCTCGATCTGCTCGGTGGTAAATTGAAGCGCCTTGCTCCGGCAGAAATAAAAGTCTTTGTATCTGCTGCAGAGGACTTTGGACTGACGGAGCTGAGACGCAGCGCAGTGGAGCCAGTGGAAGCACACACATTGAATAAAGTAAAGCTAACGTGACGAGGAGACGGACTGAACAGGTATATGGTGGAATTCAGCAGTAATGCCGAGGTCAGATACACGTTATAAGCACAGTTATAACCTGATCTGGCAGATGTAGGGTGTTGGGACCAGTTGATCATTTTCTCCAGTGTGAAACCAGCAGGAGCTGCAGAGAGACGAGTCTCCCTCATGTACGTCTGCATCTCCTGAATCGGGGGTCCGTTGCTTTTGCCACAACATTACTGTCTTCATTTACTGAGGTCAAGACTACATGCCATGGTCAAGTTACACTGAGAGCGCCCTCTGCTGGAGGCAAATGGAAAATCTTCAGACAGCCTTGTGGGCTGAGAGATTACCTTTCGAACGTGAACTTTTCTCCCCAGGTTCGAATGATAATCGAACTTTGAATAAAAAATGACTGCCCTAGTACAGGCCAAACTAAACAGCAGAAGTAATATAAATACGAGACTGTTTTTGCATGAGGACTATTGTTCTGAATGAAACACACACACTTCACTAAACTATGCTGAGAGGACTGTGAAATGTTCTCAGCCACGTCGGTCTGTGATGAAATCCCCTTTTGGCAGAATAAAGGCTGCATATATCCACAAAGTCAAAGTGTTCTGTGTTAGCCTACAACATGATACGTCTTTGTCTCTGTGCATAAATAATGTTGATCAGATGTAGAATGAGAACAGGCCGCCCTCCTTCCTGCTGTTTTAGGCCGACTTCTAAAGGAGGAAACTCTCCTTTCTTCATTCAGAGTCTGTAAACATGGAAAAATACGCCGACAGCCAAGAAAGAAAGAAAGAATCTCGTAAAAAGCGGTTAGTCATGCTTGTTTTCTTCACAACAAATTCAGACCCATTGTGTTAGAGCTGATGAAAGGCATTCTGGGTAATGTAGGAAATCACAATCTTACATTTCTATCTGTATTTCGAGCTAATTATCTACCTCCATCTGTGTTTGATTCTGCAGCTGTCGCCTCGACACTGAACAGTGTTTATACGGGCTGCATCAAACAGCAGCGGTGGAGGATCATGGGATACATCAGGCCGGCAAGCAGCCTCCACATGACACACACACACACACACACGGCTGTGCCTGGACCTTCAAGGCATCGCACACATCTCCACTGTGAGCAGTAATTCATCGGTCTGCTCTCAGAGAAACTCTTGAGCCAATCAGAGCCTTTGTGGGCAGGGCTTAAGTTAAAAGGCCAGTTAAACAGAACCATTTTTAAACTAGATTTTTCTGCTGGTCGGATCATTAATCTGTACGACCGTCTCTGAAAAGTCAAACATTTAAATCATCAGACTTAACTAACCAAGGCCACTTTCCCACTTTAGATTTGACCCTGAAAAATAATATTTGTCTGTGCTGGCTTCTCTGACAACAATGCAGCAGCCAGTATGTCCTCCTTCTAACTTTAGATTCTGGTCCTGAATGGTCTGGATTTGTTTGGACCAGAGAAGGTAGGCGGTTTTAAGGCACCCCCACACGGCCGTTTTGGACGCCCCTCGGTTTGCCAGATATGAGAGCAGTTATCAGGTCAAACCAACAGGTGTTGCAGCGATGGAAGCGGGCAAGAGAACTGGCACAATGTTTAGAATGTGAACTGCAGTACCCATTTTAAACACTAGTTGTCATAGTTACATATTGCTCCTTAATGTTAACCATGACGTCGAAACACAGAGCTCTGTGTGACTTCTGCCCTAATCTGGAAGTTAAATTAAACAGTTTCCAGTCTCTCCTCGGTGCTCAGGTGTTGTTTTCTCCGTTTGTCTTTCAGCTGCTTATCTCACCTGCACACATTTCTCTGTTTTTAAACTGTTATCCAGACACAGACAATCTTATCTAAATGTGGCACCTTTAAAAGCTGATACTACTCAGACTGTTTGAACGAAGGTGAAAATACCTTAATACCTCAACAGCCTGCAGGTATGAATAACATCACTGTGAACGTATGAGAGTGCAGGGTGATCAGAGGTCAACCAAGGGTTACATTTGTCCTGAGGGGGGCGCAGCGCAAGCTGCGTACGTAAAGCCGTACGCACTTCTTGCAAGATGGCGACGGGGGCGCTCTGTGGACATGAGAGACGCCATTCTCCCTGTTTGAAGTTATTGAAATGAATGACGTCACACCCGAGTTAACGGCGTTCCAGTTGTGAGTTGGCAACAAGTGGAACAAGCAACATGGACGCCTCGAGGAGAACCTTTGTTCTTTAAGCCAGCACCAGACGATAACAACACACACGTTTGATAGATACAGATAGAACTTACAACCTACTAACTGTGTAATCAATTTTATCACACAAAAAAAGGACCAAGCTGCTAATAAACACTTTCATGTACAGCTTAAACGTTACTGTTGATGCACGTAGCAGCCATGTTGGATTTTAACTCTACGCTACTGAAGGATCTCCGAGTTTCCAAGTCAGGATTCCGACTTCAGGGGGGCGCTCCTGATGACGTATCAGACAGAATTTCTGACTTCTGAGATCAAATGGACGCACCATAAACGTCACCACCCCCTCCCACTCGCTCGAGGTGAATTCTCCTGATTATATCCTGCTGCGTTCTCACATCAGCTCACTCTGACTTTCTGCAGAATAAATACGAGGAGGCTGGAGGAGAAACTCCGGGTGAAGTCTGAGAGAAACGTTCAGCTGTTTGCGTTCACAGATTTAAAGGGGACATATTGTCCCCCTTCTCCACCTTTTCAAACAGTCCCCTGTGGTCTAAATGAAACATCTGTGCTGTGCTTTGGTCCAAATATAACATGAATCAAGCACCAGAGGAGGTTTGCGACCCTGTAGAAACCAGCTCTCTCAGAGCGCTCCGTTTTGGTGTGTGTGTCTCTTTAAATGCAATGACCCCCCCTGAGTTTTCCCAGTAGACATCACTCCTTCACTAGCGAGAATAAAAATGGCGGACCTGCTCAAAAGTTTTGCTCTAGGCTGGGGGTGGAGTCCATGGGTGGAGATACCAGGGGAGGGGATTTTTTTTTTTTTACCAGAATCCCACTGTGACATCACAAGGAGAGCACATTTGAAACAGAGCATTTTTTCTCTGTGTTGTAAGACTTCTGCAGACCACAAACAAAGGACTGGATGGGTTTATTTCACATGTTGTGGGTCAGTAGACTCTCAGGTTACCCAAATATATGTTCAAAAACACTGAAGAAGTGGATTTCCATAATATGTCCCCTTTAATGATGTGCAGTAGCAATACAGTTAGTGGATAAAACGAGTGTAGAAATATAACTACCAACAGTTATGAACAGAAACTGTGCTGCTGATTGATAAGAAGAGAAGCACAAAAAGAGAAACAGGGACATGCAAACTCTGAGCTTCATTAAAGAGACGGTATGAACAGTATCCACGACTCTTCCTCCCCGTGTCTCCCTGCAGACCGGGTCTCCACCCTGACACGCTCTAACAGCCCACCTGAGGACGAGTCTGCTGACGTCAACACGAGTCACTCGGGACGACTCGCCAACACGGACCTGAACACACTGTCACTGAAACTGTAGTTTAATGCTTCAGTCTCCATGTTTGCTGTTTGCTTCTGTTCCTGCACCCCAGAGACCGCCTGCCAATCAAACTCTGGGGCGATTCAAATATCAACCAATGAAATCGTTAAAAACAATTCTTAAAACTCGTTTGTGTGACATCATCGTTTATTATTTAAACTTTTTAATTACCTTAAATTCCATTATTTCTTTTGACATGTATATTTTATCTTCTTCTCTCTTATCAAGCTCACACTACAAGATATAACAATAATGACCCATTATTCTACAGGATGTTACTGAGATCATCGTGCTCGGCAGAGGAACGCCACCTCACGTGACCTCAAGTGACCACGGAGCCGGCGGGTGAATTTGTGATTTTAATTCTTTGTGCAGAGAGGGAAAAAAACGAGTTTGGGTGAAGAAATGTCTGAGGAGACGAGGACAACATATTGTCTGTTCTTCAGTGAGAGCTGGAGGTTAGATTGCAACGGTCCAGCTCAACCGTGCTGGTTGCATCTTGCCGCCATTCGCCACTACTTGGGGTGGCAGTAGCTCACTCTGTTGGAACTTGGGTTGGGAACCAGAGGGTCGCCGGTTCAAGTCCCGATGCGGATCCAAAAATATGGAAGTTGATCTGGTAGAGCTGCCGAGGTCCCCTTGAGCAAGGCAGCAAACCCCCAACCGCTCTTGTGCGCTCCCTGCGTAGCAGTGTGTAGCAGCCCCCCCACTCTGACATCTCTCCATTAATGCCCACAGGTCGTGTTTGTGCATGTGTGTGATGCAGGCCTGTCTCTCATGGTTATTGTAGTCACAAACAACATCAGCCAGACCCTTTTATGACGTAATTGTCAAGATTTGAAATCCTAAATCTCAAACATGTTTGACATAAACGATCGCAGAGAAGTTCGGGGAGGTTAGGATTGGATCAATACGAAAAGCAAGATACCGTTATCAATCCCCCGCGGGGAAATTCAGTTTTACACTCTGTAGATGAACATGCCCCACACACACAGGCTGAAATACAGACAAACAGGATCCTGTGGACATGCACTAATGGAGAGATGTCAGAGTGAGGGGGCTGCCCACAGCTCCTGAGCTGGTGGGTTAGCTGCCTTGCTCAAGGGCACCTCGGCAGTGCTCAGGAATTGACTTGGCACATCTCCAGCTACGAGACCAATTTCCAGACTTGGTCTCCACAGGCTACCTCCCGGTTCCCAACCCAAGTCCCTACAGACTGAGCTACTGCTGCCTGATACGACTCACACTACATGATCGTCTGGAAAGATTATTGGTTCAGAGCAGTCGGGAGTCGGGAACACCCCTTGCTTGTCTGGAAGGGGGAATCGAACCTCAAATCAACCAGATTATCCTGCAGTCTGTGCCTGGGTTAAGCACTATAAATGTGTACAGTTAGTGTGTATATTTGCTTCTAGTTAGAATGAAGGCTATTGGATTTTAAAATGACCAGGGCAGGGTTACAGCAGCCTGCAGCGGCCATGTTTGACCTCACGCTGCTGCTCTGGATCAAAGGATCTAATAAATGTTGTTTTATTGTTGAGCTGAAACCTTCAGAGAGTCGACACTTCCGCCTCCATCAACACCGAACAATAACCTGCAGCATGTGAGCCGCTCAGACGCTGCTGCTCTGCTGCACAGCTTCACACAGTCACATTGTTCACAGCTGAGCACGAGTGAAAAGCTTCACCTCCGTTTCCATGGAGCGTCTACAGACAGGAAGCCCGCGGCAGATTAAATGTGAGCAGAGTTACACAGGAATCCTGACCGCTTACACACACACTTACATCTGCCAGTGGTAAAGACTTATTGCAGAGCAGCAACAACACCAACAAACACAGACACAGGAGGCTGCAGAGACTCAAACCTGCAGAGTTTAACATGCCAAAGCTGCTCAGAGCAAAATGAGTTCTTCTGTTGTAGCTGCGGTTTCATTAAGGTCTCTCCAACGTCTAAACGCCTCCCCTCTGCTGTTTCCAAAGCGACAGGTCGGCTGCAGGTTCAATCAGGTTCCTCTATAAGGTGAGCTGAGCTCTAAAAGCAGCTTGTGTTAGAGATACCAAGAGAAGCCACTGCAGAGACACTACATATCCTCCAATTTGTTGGAGAAGTTTTGTGATCCAATTTTTCTCATCGGATTACTCGGACAAAAATCTATCATCATGAAACTCAACATTTTAGTCTTGGGCCTTTTCTTCCTTTATTTAGAGATGGACAGTGGATCAAATCAGACATCAGGGAAAGAGAGACATGCGTGAAAGGAGCGACAGGTCGGATTCGAACCCAGGCCGCCTGCTTCGAGGACTTTAGCCTCTGTACATGGGGCGCACACACTAACCACTAGGTTACCGGCACCCCATAGACTTCACTCTTAAAATACACAACACTGATGTGTCCCTGACTCCATGGCAACGGCAGCATTAAACCTGAACACGATGGCAAAGTCAGTCAGCATCATTTCATCAGCTGCTCTGATAAAGGGCACTCCGAATGGGAATTGGACTAATGGACCTTCAGCCAATCATGGCTGCACCATGCTGCCATGCAAAGATGATGATGATGATGATGCACTTCCTCCCGTCACAACACACACTCATCTGCACGTGTTCAAACCGGGGATTGATTGCCTATCTCTGGGGCACTTCAACAAGATGACATTAGAGTAGCATAAGCCCAGATCAGCCGAAACAACAGTCTTTAAAACCACTTCCAGTAGAGCTACAAGTAAGAATGTCAAACCGACACCAAACTCCATAAGATAACTTACACATTTTCAGTAAATGTACTCCCTGACAAAATTACGTTCCGTTTACAACAATTTAAATCACTTCTTGTGTTCAATCATAGGTTGATCTCACGTTCGGCATAGTTTAATCTATATTAAAGTCAAAATAAGAATCATGAATTAACTTTGACAAGTAGTCAAACAAATAGACGCCACCTCCCTGAAGTGCGTGTTTCAGCGGAGAGCGACAGGAATGGTGGCAAGGCAAACCAACAAAGCTGAAAAACACTAAAAAAAATAAAACTTCTGAATAGATGTAATTAATGCCGAATACAGATTTAATAACTAACGAGTCTGATTCTGCTTTTTATTTTATTATAGGGATCTCACAGATTAAGCAAAAGTAAGAAGACCGCAAATCAACAAGTTTTCTAATGGAGTACGCTCGCATCGTTTCTTCACTTCCTGGCATACGCGTGGTCCCTTAAAAACAAAAGCAATCGGTTACCAGACTAGTTCAAAAAGTTATCCCCTCACAAACGAACATTTTAATCTAGACTTTACACAGTGCTGCTGATGACGGCAGACACCATATTAACTAAAAGTCTCCGGTTTCCCCTCGGTGTCCCGCGGAGGAGTCGCTAGCCTCCGCCGGCTAACAGGTACACTGGAGATGAAAGTGATAACTTACAGATGTGAGGAGCGGTCTCATCTGCTCGCTGTTTTCTTCCTCCATCTTCTCAAAGCGTCGTGAGAACTCCTCTCCCTCCTTCTCTCCTCGGGGAGGTGATAATTCACCCGAGTTAGCAAACCGCCGGGTTCCCTTTCTTCTCTGAACGTCCCCCACTTCTTTCAACTGCCTGGAATATATTAACTCCAGCTGCAGAGCCTGCCTCTTCTTTGATTGACAGCTCAGTCCTCCGTTGGAGTGCTAGCGAGTTTTTTACTCCACCAATCACCGCGCCGGTAAGACTAATGGGCGGAGCTTCGCCGGTAATCACGCACCAGAGTTGTTTTCTCATTATTTTCAGACATAATTACTTTCAAATGAACTCCATGATAACTGATTATATTCCCCGATTCTATTTATCTTCATTCTACGGAAGAGGATGAGGGCCAAACATGATATATAAAGTATGACAAGAGAAAGATTTCTTTCATTTTGCACTTCTGGAAAAAGTAAAAATGTTGAGAATAAAAGTCAAAATTTCATAAAATGGCTTTTCGACTTTATTCCCCATATTTTGCCTTTTTTCTCAACATTTAGACTTATTCTAGAAATTGAATTTTAATTCTTTTCTCGACTCAAAGTAAAAAATAAAGTCGAAATGTTAAGAAAAAAAAACAATTTAAAAAAGATACAATTTTAAGAATTAAAGTTAAATTTCCCAAAATTGCATTTTCTGCGTTTTTCTCCCGAAATGTTGACTTTTTTCTCGAAGTGCATTTTAAGATCGTCAACCAAGTCCAGTTGGATCAAGCTTTGAGTTAAGAATAAAGTCGACAATAAAATTGAGATACAATTTCATGAAATTTGGACTTTTCTTCCTAAAGTTGTATCTCTATTTTATTCTCAACATTTCTACTTTTTCTTGAAGTGCATAATGGTAAAAAAAATCTTCCTCTTCTCATGATCTATTTCTCATGTCTGGCCCTCGTCCTCTGCCGTAGAATGGACATAAATAGAAACGGGGAATAAAAGTCAAAATTTCAAGAATTTGTATTCCAGCTTTATTTTCAACATTTCCACGTTTCTATGTTTATCTGACTGCTTGCCTTCATTAATGAAAAAGAAACCACGTACAGTTATATAGAAAATCGAGGATGCAATCACCGTGATGCATCATTATATCGAATCGAATCGTTGACAGGATAATCGAATGGAATGGAGAGACCAGTGCTGCACCGTCCTTCGTCCTCCTGAGGGAAACATCTGTCTGATTGATGCTCATTCATGTTGAGTCTCTGTTTGCTGCTGAGCACGTGGTGTTCAGTGACTTTCACAGCTTCCTTTACATAAAAAGACCCAATGAGAGCGCTGAGAGTGAACCACAGCAGATATTGAACAATCTCTGTGAAGCAGAGAAGAGCTGCAGATACAGCTGATATTTCTTTTTACGAGGGCTGTCCAAGGATTCATTTCTTAATCGTGATTAATCCCTGAATTTCACAACATAATCGCGATCCATGGCATTGTTAAGGCGCCACAGTGTCGTTTATTTCCATCGCCATCGCTGCACAAAGACATTCGGTGGATTACCTGATTTCAGACTCTACTGTAGTACTTGAAATCGGTCTTGGTCTTAAGACCGGTCTGAAGACCACATTTTGAAGGTCTCTGTCTCGTCGCTTAATCTAAATCTTGTCTCGGTCTCAGACTGGGCGGACTCTGGATTTTAAATCAAGACCGGTCAAGACCACCACTGATGGGCTATTTTCCCACGTCATTACTGTGATTAGAAGGAAAACGCCAAAACTTCCATTCATTCATAAATTGATTTTTATCCCCCGGTTACGCTCGCTACCTTCCCGGTGTTACGGTGTAGGTGAGTGACACGCCCCCTGCCCACAAGATGATGATTTGTCAGTGATATTTATGGACTTGGTCTTGTCTCGGTCTCGGAGCACTCTGGTCTCGGGTATGTCTTGGTCTCAGTTAGTGTGGTCTTGACTACAACACTTCTATCTGTCCTATCTCTTTAATAAAAACATTACGAGCCCAAAAATAAACCTTCAAAAAAGCTTTACGGGAAACAAGGGACAGCAAGAAGTGAGACCGACAAAGACGAGGCAGCTGAAGGAAAATCAAAGAAAAATGATTATTTTGTTTGAATGTTTCTTTGAAGTCAGGGTTTGTAAACAGGAAACTCATTTTTCCCATTCTGCTAGACAGGCCTTGAATGTACCACATGCCCACCTACCGTGGGAAACACTGAGCGACGTTTCAACTGACGATGGAAAACCAAAGTATAGTTAAAAATCAGACTTAATTATTTCACTGGAGCCACAATAAAAGCAGCTTTGCCTCAACTTCACAGTAAAAGGACCTTTTGAACAGCTTATCTGTGATTAGCAGCTTCGTGTTGATTTGGAGTTTCCCTCCCTCGGCTCCTGTCGGCCGCCGTAATCCTGACAGATTATTTCATTACACTCAAGTCATTGTTGTTCCCACAAAGCAGCAGCTCAGGGACTCCGAGGACCCTCAAAGTCTTTTACTTAAAGTTCTTCAGCAGAAATAAATAACACAAAAGGCGGCTAACAAATGTCACATATAAAAAAAAGTAATCCATAAAATGAACCTTCTTTTTTTAGATTTGTGCTAAAATGTGACATTATGAGGACCACCTGTTCTTACTGGGTCAGTGCCAGTCCCCACAGCCTGCTGACAGACCTAAAGTGAAAGACTCCTCCCCGCGCTTTGGTTTTAATAACGGAGCAGATTAAAACTGTCTGCAGGAGACGAGACCCCGCACAGCTTTGTAATGAATATTTCAGACAATCCTTTGACCTGCTGCGTGTTACAAAACATCATTACAGTCCACAGCGTTGGTCACAATAACAGAAGTGTAAACTTTGATATGATTTTGTAAAAATCAAACCTCATCGATACCTTTTTGGCACCCCGGCAACAAAAACAGAAGTCCAAGATACCCAATATTAGGTCATTACTTGTTTTTCCATCATGAAAAATTGCAAGAAAACTCCCGTACACCGTCTACATTTTATAAACACATTGTCAATGTTTCCGTACTGAAACATATGGGAGCACACATTTCAGAAGCTAACGAAGGTGTAATCTCAAAGTCAAATTCAAGTGATGGATGGATACGTTAAGTTAAAGGTCCAATCAGTGAGATGTGTAGAGAGTGAAATGATAAAGTGAGCTTACTCTATGATCAGACATTAAGGAAACATGCTATGTTGAAGTGCTGGCTTCTCTGACAACAATGCAGCAGCCAGTATGTCCTCCTTCTAACTTTAGATTCTGGTCCTGAATGGTCTGGATTTGTTTGGACCAGAGAAGGTAGGCGGTTTTAAGGCACCCCCACACGGCCGTTTTGGACGCCCCTCGGTTTGCCAGATATGAAGAACTTCTTTACATAATAATTTATATTTTATCAACACGTGGGCCTAATACTCTTGTGATTCATTCATTCTGTCTTAACAGTAAAAGTAACAGTGAACATTTTAATATACTTCCTCTCTTGATGTCCATTTATTACATTTGTTTGTCTTTCTTTTGTTATTAACATTTCATTCTGATTTATCCATCTAATTATCTATCATTATTAATATTTTTAAAGGTCACATATTATTCTAAATCTACTTCACCATGTTCCTCTAACTCTAATATGTGTCTCTAGTCTGTCTACAAAGCCCCCAATGATGAGAAAAGTCCATCCTCTCCGTCTTCTGCCTGCTCCACTTTTCAGAAAATGTGTGCTCAAACAGGCCGTTTGGAGATTTTCCCTTCATGACATCACAAAGGGCAGTAACCCCTCCCCCAGGTGGGTGACACTCCCACAGCTAGGTGTTTGTTCTGCCCTCTGAGTCTGCCTTCTCACCGTAAACAATAGGACATGGAGCGAGAAAGCCCGAGCCACCCAAGCCCTTCCAGAGAGGGGGTCCTCCATTTTGTTTTCACTGCAGCTCCACAACATTTCCTAAACCTTGGTTTCTTCTGTTCCTGAAAGACAATATTAGAAATAACCCATGCACATTTCTTATTTATGATGTTTTTATTTCTTTCGTGATCACACTTTTATTCCTTGGCTTGTCTCG
This sequence comes from Tautogolabrus adspersus, assembly GCA_020745685.1. Classification (NCBI taxonomy): domain Eukaryota; kingdom Metazoa; phylum Chordata; class Actinopteri; order Labriformes; family Labridae; genus Tautogolabrus; species Tautogolabrus adspersus. The sequence continues at coordinate 30,975,351 of CM036542.1, forward strand.
ACATGATCAGACTTTTTTCTTCTCCATTAATAATCCGTCGTAACACTTTTAATTATTATGTTTTTATGGATTTTATGTTTTGATTACGTCAGCATTAACGAGGTAATCACATTAACCTCATGTTATTTTGTCCCTTCAGGCTCTCCGTAGATAGTGGTCTCAGTGTCTCCCTGTAGTCTCAGTGATTTAAAAGAAGGACACTGCTGCATCTTTGTCTCATTTAACTTTAACAAACTCTCAGACAGCTCAGCTGACGAGTCCAAAGTCATATCCACCTGATGACATCACACATTGACCTTTGTTACCGTTCACCTGATGACATCACACATTGACCTTTGTTACCGTTCACCTGATGACATCACACATTGACCTTTGTTACTGTTCACCTGATGACATCACACATTGACCTTTGTTACTGTTCCTTTCAGCTGTTTGACCTCACTTTGGGATCCCTAACCACTTCCTGGGTGCATCCGAATTGCAAAGTGCCTACACAATCTGTCAGTAGGCAGTAGACAGTAGACAGTACCTACTATCCGTGCTGTATACTGTTAGTACCTACTATTCAGTAGACAGCACAGTAGGCAGATATTTGTGCCTACTTCATTTGATTCATTCAGGATGGAAGTGGTCATTTGTCGTCATTTGCGTTACCTGAACCGGCCGCCTCTATCCTCGTTTTTTTGTTTGTTTAGCTTTATTCAAGAAGAGTAATGCACATATACAGTCAGTAAACAAAAACAAAATCACAATGTACATCAAGTAAAAAACAGATTAAATAATAAAATAACACACAGTACATACAGGAAAGAAAGTAATATACAGAATATAAAGTAAGATAAACCAATAAAGACGCAGATATAAATATGTAAATCATTCTTTAAACAGAGGGGGAAAGGTTTAATAATCATGCAGACATTTGTTACTTTTTTTGTTCTTAATTAAAAGGAGCGATTTTAGAAGAGGACTTTAACTCTACATTAAGAATTGATTAAATTAATCCATGCTCGTTTATTTTGATTTGGAGACGCACGTGAAGTGACGTTTTATGGTTAATTTCGCACAGCATTGTGGGTGGTAAAATACAATTCATTTCCTGATAGCATGCATCCGATCCATACTGCACAAAACCAGGAAGTTAGTATCCATACTAAAATGTTCAGTATACGGAGGTGGACACAAAAAATGCACACTGAATGACCACGAGAGTTCAGTCTACTGAAACTCCCTACTGAATAGTACGCACTGCATACTGAACTGTGGCTATTCGGAAAGGGCCCCTGTTTCTGTGCTTAACTTCATGTCCTAACCTTCCATCTACCAGAAGGTCCTTACTTTATTTCAAAATAAAAGCACACAGCAAGTAAAGTACTATCTGCTTAAGACAGGACAAACATTCAAAATAAAAGCCTAAAAATGTTTGTGATGTGAAATAATAGAATTTTAAACATGCGATTAAACTTTAGTACGATTCTTGTAAGAAATAAACGATATGGAAACCTGTTTGATACCACAGCAACAAAAATAGAAGTCCTGCCTGGTAAATAATAACGGGTAATTTCCGCAGACTGTGAATATGAATGTTTGGAGCCTGAGTGACGTCACCTGTCTGTTCCTGCAGGGGGCGCTGGAGTCCCATCGATGGCGGTCTCCATGCTGGAAATGCTGTCTCAGCCTAACTTTCAGTCAACCTAACGACAGGCTGAGAGCTGGAGCTGAGGCGGGTTTTAAGACTCCTGACAAACCGTTACACCGCGCCCACCTGTCAATCAGGTCAGCTACACGCCTTATTGTGAATAACTCTTATCCTTCATCAAATCAAAACTGATGAGTCATCAAAACATTCACCCCCCGTACAGTGTGTGTCGATCGAGACATGAGCTAATCAGACCTATTTGTTTTTTTGAACCAGGCTGTAAACATGTTAATGTCTGCTGTAAAAACAGGCTTTTTAGAATGGGTGTGTATGTGACTTCCTGTGCTTCTGCAGCCAGCCTCTAGTGGACACTCGAGGGGTTGCTGCTTGGTCATTTCTTGTTTTTAATGCACTAAAACATTGGCAATGTTACCTATAATTTTTGTGCAATTTAGACAGTGTGCAGAAGTGTTCCTGTCCTACTCACCTGTCTTATGAAATAGATGTTGTTATTAAGGAACAAATTCTATTTTTAAAAATTATTTCTACCTTTTTTTGACAGCACAGTGGATAGATAGGAAAATCAGGGAGAGAGAGAGAGAGAGAGAGAGAGAGAGGGTGGGGAATGACATGCGGGAAAGGAGCCACAGGTCGTACTTGAACCCTGGCTGCTAGCTTGGAGGACTGCAGCCTGCGTACATGGGGCGTGACCTAACCGCTAGGCCATCTGCACCCCAGTTCTTAAAGAAAAGTTGGTAATCTTTGAAACTTTCGATAATCAGAAATACAGATTTTGTGTCATTTTAAAAGACTAGGTATTAAAATGTCCAACATTTTGACTGCAAGACAAATGTAACGAATTATTAAAACTCAACACAGCTAAAGTTTTTTAAAACATCTTGAATCTGTAAATAAAAAAAACAACTAATTCCATCCTCCTATTAGTTAAAACACACAACATGTCCAAAGGGTGTGTGTGTGTGTGTGCGTTGTGTAACGTGTGATTGTGTCACAATGTTCATTAACGTTGTGCATTAACAGCTCTGATGGGTTTTAATCCACATGAGTGTCCTGCTGCAGGACTTTAATCCCATTCAGACACATTCAGAGCGACAGCAGGGTGAAGAGGAGGCTGACATCAAATCCATTTACTCAACAATATACTGGAAAACAATATACTGTGCAGGAAGCCACAGTCTTCGCTCTGCAACTTGGTCACAAATCACATTTATGCTATCTGGGCATCTTGCAACGTGGAAAAGGAGTTTCATGTTTGCTGCTCCTGCAGGATGATCTGTGTCTGAGGGAGCTGGTCTCTTTAAATCTTTTTAAATGTTGATTGAAGGTGTTAGCAGGGACAATTCTAGAGTCTGTTGGGGCCCTAGGCAAAAATCCCCAGGGGCCCCCCATAACAGCGACTCTGACTCGGTGCGCACTCGACTCGGCTATGGCCAGCAGAGCACGCACACCCTGATTACTCTACCCACTGTGCTATCTCTAGAATGAGGGTTATTTTTTGATACTTCCATTTATTTCCCATCTATTTCTTCATCAGACAGGTGTGTAGGAGAGGAAGGAATCTATCACCAATAGCAGGTAAAGTCCTGCACAGTCTTTGATTTTTACACATTTGTAACATGAAGTTAAGACAATGTGCAGAAGTTCACCTGCAATTTCTGAAGAAAGAAATTACCCAACATTTGGCAGCGGGACCAAAGACTTCTATTCCTGTTTGTGTCGATATCATTTGATTTTTACTTGGATCAAATTGAAGTTTGAAATTCTGTTACCATGACAACTCTATATTGAACTACCAAAGAGCATCTATTGTAGTTAAATTAGCAGAAAAATTACAACATGCACATAAATGAAACGGTAATGTAAAAACAGAAACATCATATACGTTGTTAAAACACTGACAGAGACGTTTCAACTGAACTGTCGACACTTTAAACACTTTTTCCATCATCAGGTGTTACAATCTGTGTCCAGGTGTTTAACTCCGCCTCCAGTCGTCCGGCTCGTTTGATTAATTCACTCTGAGAATAAAAACTGTCTCAGGATCAGTTGGAGCGCTTCAACCTGCACACAGGAACCCCCACACCTGTCCATCTGAGCCTCAGTGGCGCCCTCTGCTGGTCCAGCAGCTCTCAGGTCAGTAAAGCTCCTCCTCATCGTCCCCCTCACCGTCATCTTGCAGCTGGGTGGAGGTGTCAGACGGGCAGGTGGAGGCCTCTCTGCTGGGCGTGGCTCAGCGTCAGCAGCTTCCTCAGGTGAGCCAGGACCAGGTGTTTCATGTTACCAGACGGCTTAGAGTGAGCCAGAGCAATGGATTGTGGGAGGTTGGGCCTGTGATGTGAAGAGAGAGAGAGAGAGAGAGAGAGAGAGAGAGAGAGATAGAGAGAGAGAGAGAGAGAGAGAGAGAGAAAGAGTTAAAATTCTAAAGAACGAACATCAGAGAGTAAGAACAACACAAGCAAGGATATAAAGAGGAGGAAACAACGTCAGGAAGTGCAAACAAACAGCTTTAAGTCTGATTGGACACGCAGGTGCTGACAGGAAGTGACCAGAGGCAGAGTACTGGTGCTGACAGGAAGTGACCAGAGGCAGAGCACAGGTGCTGACAGGAAGTGACCAGAGGCAGAGCACAGGTGCTGACAGGAAGTGACCAGAGGCAGAGCACAGGTGCTGACAGGAAGTGACCAGAGGTCGTTCTTGAGAGTTCTAATCAGTATCAAAACCATCCTAAACATCATCATCGTCCTCATTAAGGTCGTAGGTGTTTATAAAGAGCTGGGTCTTTTTTTCTCAAAGGTGCAAAGGTGGTTGGTTCTACCACCGGGGGGCGACAGAGGAGAAGACTAAAAACTTAAGGCCCTGTTGTGAAGGTTGGATCAGCTGCTTTCATTGGCAGAGTGTAGAAATGCTATACATGTTACTATTACCATGGTAACAGAAGTGAAGATGTTAGGATGGTATCACAGTTATAACTTGTTGGAAGTGTAACCATCACCTTTCTAATTCTTACGACATGAGAACACATTTTGTATCCTTGTTGGCTGCCTCCGACGGAAAATTAGTCAATGAAAGCGAGCAGACTAGCTAGCTAATGTTAGCTAATTAGCACTCACTGATGCTTAGATGATGATGAATTTCTTTCCCTTCCCGTCTCAAACAGCAGCATTATTGACCCAGACCTGTCAAAAATACATAAAGCTGTCTGTACGTTTGTAGACTTTCATCGTGGCGGCGGTGTAAGAAGAAGGATTCTCGATAAGATATCTGTAAACATCAGTGAAGTAAAGTTCTGGTGAGGACTTTGCTGCTTGTACAGATTGAAATAGTGTCCATTGTGCAGCATAAGGGTTACAAGTGTCCCAAAGTTTAATTTACCTGTTGATTCTGCAGTGGTGTTTTTTGTGGAGGCTGAGGCCATGCAGCCCGGCGGTGGGGGGTCTTTTGAGGCCCCCAGAGACCCTCAGGTTCCTGGAGAGTACAGACAGAGAGTCCACGTAGACCAAACCACGGCGAGAGGTAACGATGGGACAGTGGTGACACGTCGCTAACTGAAGCAGAAACAGAACACAGAAATGATTTTTAAACTTTGCTATCAGACAGCTAAGACTCTGTTCCCGCTTTCTACCACAAGAGGACAAATTCATCCGCTGCAAAATACGGTCCTCAACAAATACGCTATGTCATAAAAAACTGCAGAAGTAGCCCAATGTGCAGAGGTCTAAGTCCTCGAGTGTGCACGGCACGGTATCCGGTCTTTGGCTCCTTTCTGGTTTCTTTAGAGATAGGACAGTGGATAGAGTTAGAGATCGGGGAGAGTGAGAGTGGGGAATGACACTCGAACCACCTGCCTTGGAGACTATTCGCCCATAGATGAGGCGTGCACACTAACTGCTAAGCTACTGGAGCCCCTCGTTTCCAGTTTCTGACTCTATCCACTATCTGTCCTATCTCTTCAATAAAGGCATGAGAAGGCCAAAAATAAATACAATTAAATTATGAAATCAAACCAGAGAAAGAAACCGTTATAGATGATGACTTTCTAAACTTAGAAAGATATATTTGTGAGGTATTTCAGAGATTTTACAACATCAATCATTTGGATTACAGCTACCTGAAGCTGTAGAAAGGCTGAAATATTGAATGTGACAGATGATGCAGGTCTCAGAGGACTTTCGGAGTTTCAGGGCGTTGGATCTAAATCGAGCTGTCAGTCTGCAGGACGGCTCCCAGGGGCCCCTGCAGCAGATACAGACCTACTTCTACTTGAATTAGACTCCGTTAGCCTCCTTTAGTAACAGCAGCTGCACGCACAAACAGCCTCAAAGACCCGAAGACTCCGTGCTGAAAATGTTATACAATATTTACTTTATGATGCTTTTAAAAAATATTTTATATACTTTTTAATCCCTGAGGGAACTTCTGGTTTTACACTCTGTGCATGTGTGTGTGTGTTTGAGAGACTTCTCACACACACACACACACACACACACACACACACACACACACACACACACACACACACACACACACACACAGACACACACACACACACACACACACACACACACACACACACACACACACACACACACACACAGACACACACACAGACACACACACACACACACACACACACACACACACACACACTTGCACAAACAGGACCTGTGGACATTAATGGAGAGATGTCAGAGTGGGGGGCTAAACAGGAAGCACGCCATAGCTGGTTTAGTGTCTTGCTCAAGGGCACCTCAACACTGCTTGGAAAGTGACCTGGCATCTCTCCAACAACCAGACCAACATCCATACTGCGGTCCGCACCAGGACTTGAACCCACGACCGGGGTCAAGATGATCCTGCATCCATTCAAACATCTGAAAATCTAAATACAATCAGAAGAAGAATTCTGTATAACCATTCTTACTTTATATTTTTATTAAGTAGAAACACAACTTTGTAAAACTTAGTATTAACTGTTGAGAGAAATCATTTAAAGGTTTTGTGTTTGTATAAAAAACGATTATTGATTCAAGGAGACGTTTTGGGAATAAATACGTTTAAACTTCTTCTTTTTCAGACATTAAAATAGAAGCAGAAAGTATTTAAAGCTTCTTTCATTGTTACCATCCATCCATGAGCTATACCAGGGAGAGCGAGAGTGGGGAATGACATGTGGGAAAGGAGCCACAAGTCGTACTTGAACCCGGGGCGCCCGCCTGGAGGACGACGCCTCCGTATGTGGGGCCACGCACCAACGCTGGGCTACCGGAACCCTTCCTTTCAGGTTTCTGACTCTATTGACTCTCCTCTCTCTAAAATAAAGGCACAAAAAATATTCACTTTGTTCTGGTTCTGGACCAGCTGTCATTGGGTGAGAGGCGGGGTTACATCCTGGACTGTTCACCAGCCAATCACAGGGCTGACATATAGAGACAGACAACCAGCCACACTCACATTCACACCTACGGACAATTTAGAGTCACCAGTTAACCTAACCAGCATGTCTTTGGACTGTGGGAGGACGCCGGAGTACCCGGAGAGAACCCACACATGCACGGGGAGAACATGCAAACTCCACACAGAGAGGCTCCTGTCAGACGGGGACTCAAACCAGGAACCTCCTCGCTGTGAGGCAACAGCACTAACCACTGCACAACCATAAAGTCCCAATGAAACCCAGAAATGAAAACAACAACGACGCAATAAAACAAGAAGACAAGAAAATCAAATCAAAACTAAAACAAAAACAAAAACAAAGGAGACAATGAACATAAATAAATCCTCATGAATAAAACGGCCCTTCCATAACAACACAGATAATAGTAATTATATTAATGTGACATTTCCTGATAAATTGAAGTTTTCTTGTTTTTATTGCCATTTTTCCTGCAAAACCAGACGTAGAGAATTTTACTTAAAGGGACAGATGTCACTACGGACCCTCTCTGAAACATTCAAGATATTTATGTTGATCTTAATTTGAACGGAATAAAATAAAATTACAAGCTTAAAAAAATGACATTTACTCACTGAGACGAAGGTTGCCATGTTGCTGCTGCTGCTCTCAGTGACAGAAGAAGAGTGTGTGCATGTCTTATTATGTGTGATGTCATCGGGGGCGGGGCTAAACCCACACACAATGATCTCGTTTTTTTTAGACTTCCTGCTAAATCTAATCTGGAGACAGATTAAAGATTAGTGGACACACAAACACGCACACACATACAAACATACATTCAGCAGGACACACACGCACGTGATCAGTGTGACTAAGGATCAAAATAACACACACACACACTTTTATACTCTTAAATATGAGGACACATTCCTTAGCTGCTAAACCGAAAATCGACTCGACTAAACATCGTTCGCAAAATATAAAGAAATGAGAAAGAAAATTGAGATAAGATAAGATAACCCGTGTTGCAGCAGTTAAAAGACAAGAAGAAGAAGAAGAAGAAGAAGAAGAAGAAGAAGAAGAAGAAGAAGAAGAAGAAGAAGAAGAGCATGTATATGAGTGCAAATAAAATAGAACAGATAGGAATAAAATAAAGTAAAATGACAATGTATGTAGGGAGTCAATGACGGATGAAAGTGAAACGAGTCCTGGGTATGGCAGTGTGTTTCAGCCACTGTGGGGAATGTCAGTGTTCATAATGAAGCAGACTGTAGGTCCCACTATCACAGTCTGAAGCATTCAGATTTACACCTGGGGGGGATGAGGCAAGTCAGTAACTTATTCCTTCAAAATAAAATGCAGACTTATCCTAAAGAAAAGCTGCAACACACATTTCTACTGACTCTATCTTTAAACGTTGAGAAAAAGTGTCACCACCTTTCTAGGAGTCTAAAAACATCCCCACATCCTGATTTTCCCAACATTGCAAGGCTCTTCTTCCCTTATCTCCTACTGTTTGTATTTGAGGCCGTAAGCCTGAGAGTATATAAAGCTCAGTTGTCTCACACCTTTCGGTGTTAGGCCGCCTTCTCTGATACACTTCTACTTTTAAACTAGAAGGAGTGAAAGCCAGCATGCTTCATGAAGGAGTCGTGGCTGGTAGATTACCTTGACCTGCTTAATATGGAGAGAGCAGCCAGTTTCCTGAAAGACTTGGGTAAGAGTCTTAGTGGGCACTGGGATACTATCAGGAGATATCTGGGCTGAGAGCTGTGTACTACATGTGCCTCTGCAATGATTTGTTCACTTTTGATTACATGTTGTATAATGTACAGGGTCCTCCTGGCTGTATTAAATGATATGCAATAATATACTGTACATCCATATTTTACATCCTATTTAGTTTGCATGACTTTGTACCCTGACATCAGCTAAACTTAGCGTACCCATCCATAACATTTTTCTGGTGTTCCCAGCTGTCGTTACAGTCATCACCATGACAACAACACAAATCTTATCTTAAACCAGGTAATCACACTAGTTCTTGTTTATCTACATTATGGGGACTGGCACTTTGTCCCTGTAAGGACAGGTGGTCCTCATAATGCTGGTGTGTGAACATACATGGTCACACACACACACACACACACACACACACACACACACACACACACACACACACACACACACACACACACACACACACACACACACACTGTCCTATTTTCTTGGAAAATGTTGCTCTGACAGTTACACAACAGCTCTGGCTGTTACACAACTTCAATGACCAGAATACACAAAAGGTTTTGTTTAAAGCAAGGATTAAACTCTCTCTCTCTCTCTCTCTCTCTCTCTCTGTGTGTGTGTGTGTGTGTGTGTGTGTTTCAGTTCAGCAGCAAACCCAGTAACTAATCTCTCTGAATAAAAAGAGGTTATTGATTACAGAGGGTTTAAGAGAGGAAACGTCGCCCCCTGGTGGACTGTCTGAGAACGACCGTTCTTAACTGGAGCTGAAAATTGTTTTCATTTTGTTGTGGATAAACTTGACTCCTCTTCAACTCCTCTTTCTCAACTACAAATAAAGTTGGAGAAGGACATTCTTCCTGTTGATCTACAATGACATCTCTTTATTATTTAAGCTTTCTATGAATCACGGTGTCCTAAATGTCTTCACTATTAAAAAAACATTTCAGGAGGAGCTACACTTTACCAAATATCCGGATCTTCCCTTAAATGTTCAAAAGGTGTTTTAGGTATACCTTCCACAATCTAAAGTAGAAACAACTGACATTTACAAAACAATGTATTGTCCCTTTAAAGGATCAATCACGACTTAAAGGGATACTTCACCCATTTGCATTAAGCTTTGTATCATTAGAAACCTGATAGTATTTTTGAATGGTCGTGCATCCTGCCCTCATTTCCCCCTGAGACGGGAATACTCCTTATTTCTTTTCTGAAAAGGAGCCTCCGAACACGCAAACATTTTGTTTCAACGGGTGAAGTATCCCTTTGAGAGTATACAAAAATGATGGTCAAGCTAAATGTGGCTAGCTGTTAGCTGATACATTACTGTAAACATTCCTTTCCTTGTCAGTTGGATTGTGATTTGTTTTACAGGACATGTACAAACACTCGTGTGGTTGCCACAGATCAACCGGTTGGTCCTTAATTACTGACATCCATCTCAATTTATGCTTCGCATTTGCTGTCGTCGGCATGGTTATGTTTGTCGTGCTTCCTTATTGGATATTGTTCCGTTCCATGTGACACTGGGCAGTCCGTGCTCGGATGTCCTCGGTGTTCTCCCCACACAACAGGATTTCTGATTGTAAATACTGAACACGTTTAATATTTACGATTCCAAATCATGGCGACACTGATCGTCTTCCGTGTGTGTACCCCGCTTTAAGACAACCTGAAAAAGGAGAGACAAGCCAACAGGAGGAGCCCCCTAAAAAACTACCTGTAAATGTTTGAGAACGTCTTTTAAAAGAGTGCAGACTTTTTAAGGTCGTCCAAACCTTCAAGTAAAATTGAATTATTCTAACTTTCAAAAATCCCAACCTCTACACATTAAATCCAAATAAATGTCAATTTCCTATAAAAACCTGTTAGTGTTTTCAAAAAGCAAAAAATCATCTTCAACATCCAACCTTTCACTTTCTCACCTGTCCAAACGTTCCTGATGTTACCTCTTAAAAAATGGACTCAGACGGTAAAGCTCATGTCTGTGGCCCCCTTGTGTCTGAAAGTCTGTATGAAGTATAAAAACAGAATAAAACCAACAAAGTGAAATGTAATATTCAGTCCGATGACCTGTGTTGTTCTTTGTAAACAGTCTTTGTGTGTTCGTTTTGTTTTTGCAGAAGAAACTTGATGCAGAGTCAGTGAAGCTCAAACTGATTTGACTGTCAAACTGACTTTTCTCTCCTCTGCTCCTTTAATCCTCCTTCTCACCGCCTTCCTCTCTTCTCCTGACGTCTTCTCTTGTTGTTAACCCTCCTCTCCTGGCCAACCCCACTTTCTACTTTATCTTCCTCAATGCCTCCTCTTCTACTTAACTTCTCTGTCTTACTTCTTCATCCGCCCACCCTTCCTTCCCCTCATTGTCCTCCTGTCCTCCTCTTTATTTTTTTTATTTAACCTTTATTTAACCAGGTGATTAACCCATTGAGATCAAGACCTCTTTCACAAGGGTGGCCCGGCCAAGAGGGCCGCGGCACACGTCATAGTTAATATTACATGATTAAGAAACAGTTAACAAACAAAGTTAAGAGACAACAACAATTACAATGTGCACATTTGTTTACAGATAAAGTCCGGAGTCGTGATGACAGATTACAATTCAGAAACCCGTCAGGCACGGTCCAATTGTCTCAAGTTTTCTGTCTTTTAAGATCGAGCCAAAGGCTTCAAGTGAAATGAGATCTGCCAGTTTCAAGTCATTTTGGAGAAAGTTCCCTGCAGAGGGAGCAGCAAAACTGAATGCTCTTTTCCCGAGCTCAGTGTGGACATGAAGAACAGACAGTTTCAAAACATCACAGGAACGTAAGGCATCATGGCTTCTGGTTCTTTGGAGGTATGAACATAAATAAGAAGGAACCAAACCAAGAAGAGCTTTATAAATAAGAATCAGCCAGTGTGTATACCTGGGCACCTTCAAAGATGGCCAATCAGATTTAGTCTACAGGTCACAGTGATGAACCAGGAACAAATCTCAAAGCACTATGATACACGATGTCCAATGATAAGGGATGTAACGATTCACTCAACTCACGATATGATACGATTTATTTTACAAAATGAGACTGAAGACAAATGATGAGTGAAACAGATTCCTTTAGGAGCTGCTAACCTGCTTGTCAGTGTGGTTTGACCTTTTAATCTTTGTTTCTCTCAACAAGGGGAGGTGATTGGAGCTTCTCATTGTGCTGTCGATTAAATGCTGCATCATGTTGGTTGTGCTATTTGTGTAGTTCTCTGTCTTCTTGTAATATTGTCACACAGTTTTTGTCTCGTCTGTTATCTTCTCACCTCTTTCATTTTCTGTCTTCAAGCCAAAATGCTTCCACACCTCCGATTTAAAAGACGGTGGTGCGTCCTCAATTTCTAAATCTCTCTGCAGCTGCTGACGCTCAACATATTATTGAGACTCATTTTTCAGAGTACCGATGTGAACCTGGACACCTTTGAGTCGATTTATCACGACTTTACGATTAATCTTTACATCCCTACCAATGACTGTAAACATTTGGCCGAGGCGCCCATATACAGCACATCTCCATAATCCGACAAAAGAAGAAAAGTCGATGACTCAAGACGTTTCCTCGCTCTGAGGAAAAGCAGGATTTATTTCTATAATAAAATCCCAACTTCACCTTAAGTTTAGAGGCCAATTTGGTGATATGTAGTTTAAAATACAGTTCACAATCAAAAAGAAAACCCAAGTACTTTAGCTTTTGACAAGCTCGATTTGATTTCTTTGGGAAGTTATAATCAATGGGACATTTGTTGTTTCTCCACTTAAATGTGAAAACAACATGAGCTTTGTTTTATCATAGATTATGACCCGCTTTAGTTCCCTCAGACGAGACTGGACAACTTACTCCCTCCCTTCCTCCTCACTCGCTCCTTATCTTCCTCTTCCTCCCTCTCACAAACACAGATGTGAATCTTATGCAAACTTCTTCCAAATCAGAGCGTTTGACTGACAAATGTTTGTTCTTGAACCTGCAGAGAGACGACGAAGGACGCGACACAGCGAGGCACTCGACTGATGACTGAAAGGCAGGTAAGACGCAGATTTCAAATCAGATGTAAGATTTATTTTTTGCATTGAAATGATTCAGTTTGACTTTTATATCAGAGCAGACTATATCAGATTGAATGAGGCTTTTCCTCTTTGTGATAAAACTTAAAGTAGATCTTTTAAAATAAGCTTTGTTATTAAGACTGAACCCATCTGCTTCAAAGATAACTTCCATCACTAAAATATCCCTCATTGTGCTTTAATATATATTTATACTCTGCATGCCTCAAGTGTGTCTATTCTGCCTTAATGATGATCTGTTTCTAAACAGTTTTATTCATTTTATTACAAATTCTTTTCTCTGTTATTATACTTTATCTTTTAATCTTTAATTCAAACCTGGAGCATCTAAGTCTAAGAATTTTACAAGAATGTACGTGTACTATGTACTCATAAGACCTGAGACAATAAACATATTCAAAGGTTTAAAATAAGTCACTAAATGGTGGTGCAGTGGTTAGCTCTGTCTCCTCACAGCGAGGAGGTTCCTGGTTTGAGTCCCCGTCTGACAGGAGCCTCTCTGTGTGGAGTTTGCATGTTCTCCCCGTGCATGCGTGGGTTCTCTCCTGGTACTCCGGCTTCCTCCCACAGTCCAAAGACATGCTGGTTAGGTTAACTGGTGACTCTAAATTACCCGCAGGTGTGAATGTGAGTGTGGCTGGTGGTCTGTCTCTATATGTCAGCCCTGTGATTGACTGGCGACCAGTCCAGGGTGTAACCCCGCCTCTCGCCTTGTGGGGACACTGTTCACACAGTGACTTTATGAGGACCACTTTCCTTATGGGGACAAAGTGTCAGTCAATGTAAGGTAGATAAACGAACTAGTGTGATGAGCTGGTTTAATGTTAAGATGAGATGTCTGTGATGACTGTAAAATGGTATTTATAATGGATGGAAGTTTATTTCAGGCTCCCTAAACGTCTTAGATTTACATTACCTTCAAGTTGAAATTGAAACGCTGTCTCAAGTCTTCATAAAATATCAGTATTTTCAATCATCAGTTTGCTATTTGGAAGCTGAAACAGTTGCTTACCTCCACTCTTCTGTACGCACTTCTGACTTTGATTTAAAAATAAAATGTAACGTTAAGTAAAAACTTTGTAATGGAAATTCACCATAGACTTCCCCTTAAACCACATTCACGAGTTCTTGTCCTCCTAAACCACGTCAAGTTATTTGACAACCTTTTTATATCCCGTCAGTAAAAGTATCAAGCAGAAAAGTGTGAGAGTCTTTAGTGAATCTATGTTTTGTATCCGTCCTGTGTAACTTCGTGGTGCTATGTGTCCATTCCAGTAAGATCCTACTTTACATGTGTCCTTGAGCTTGGCTCCCTTTCACACAGGGAGGGTACCATCTGCATCCAGCGAGGCATAAAGGTGCAGAAAAACAACTTGATCTCTCATTAACACTCCTGTTGTGTCCTTTTCAGAGCTCTGTGTTCATCCTTTTTGCAAAAAGCCTTTCAATAAATACACAAAGACACCTTCGTCGGTTTTGGATCTTTTTTTGTAGTTTTTCCACCACAACTAAAACAGGCCGGAGGTAAAAGTGACACACCTGAGTCGTTGAGAATCATTTTTTGAATTCTGGTTGTTTTGTTAAAGGTGCCGGCTTCACTTCAAAAACACGTCTCCGTTCATCTGCTGCCACCATGACACCTGTGCTCCTACTGCTGATCTCTGCGGCCCTGAACTCAGGTAACACACATGGTTAAAACAAAATCATAGTACAGTTTTACAATAAATGTTACCTGGGTACCTGGATAATCTTTTACTTGTGCCTTTTTGTCAAAAAACAAAAAAACAGATATAAAGTCAACTGATTAGAAATTTAACAAAACTATGTTGATAAGTGAAAACACATCATGGTTCCAGCTTCTTGCACGTTCTTATTCCCAGTTGTTCGTTTAAATGATTTGAATAATTTGAATGAATTTGTTTGTTGGTTATTTGAACACATTATCTACCAGCATCATTGGTTTCTATCTTCCTTTTTTATTTTGTAAACCCTGCTTCTCCCTGTAGGTAGACAATATTTACACACGAGTTAGGGTATAAAAGATCATCCCAGAGAGGCCGAGTCTAAAGTGGGGGAGGGGTTCACCACTCTGTCAGTGCGTTCAACAAGTTTTCGGGTTGAGCTGCATGTGTGAAAGCAAACAGCTGAATGTTTCTCTCGGACTTCTCTCCAGCCTCCTAGTATTTAAGAAAGTCTGAAGCTGTTTTCACGTATGCACTCCGGATAATATCTAGATAATTACGGGAGGACTGCTCTGGAGATCTTTTGACCTGGCTGTTCACATATGCTCCTCACAGCTGGAGACTATCACTGTCAGACGGGAGGGGGGCGGGGGGTCTGCTGAGGTAAGACGTGATGTAAAAAAACATTGCAGGAGTAGTGGATGAAGCAACAGAGTTAGGGGTTTGAAAGTTCTTAGTATCTTAGTATTTGGTTTTATTTGCATTTTACACAACGTCCCAGTTGTTGAGGATATAGAGTTTTATATTAGTGGTACATTAATACCATGACATCATTCTGTAAAGTGCACTGTTCCCCCGTTACACAACTACGAATGAACAGTGACTTGAGTATCTCAGCTTTGATTAGGTTTTTAACTATCCCCTTTTGGTGCATGTTAACATCCTATATTTAGCAATGTTTCATCATAAGGTGTTGCTTGCCCCTTACTTACTGTCTTTTACCCTTCTTGTTATATTTTGTTCTTTTTAGGGAGCCTATTCTAAAATCTGCCCAGCGACTACAGTTGGAAACTAGTCTTTTAGAGAAATGTTGATCAATATGCACCGGCCCTGTAAAATAAAAAAATAAAGAAAATGTTTAGAGATACAACTGAGCCTCAGCCAAGAGGCTTATCAGCAAAACAAACATGGGGGTGGCAACACTCCCGGAGCACCAAAGTTCTGAAGTGTCCCATTAAAAAGGTGGACACACCATATCTGCAAAACGATGTAGACATTTAATTGTGTTAAATCCGTAATAAGCCACAGTGGTCTCATTTTTCTCTGATTTCTAAATGACTGCGGTTTGTGTTGTAAAAATTAAACATCAAAGCCGTCTGCACAAATTAGATGCATTTATCACGAAGCAGGATATGAGTGTTTATCATGTATATAGGGGTATGAACAACCAGGTTTCTCTGTGTGCATATAAACATCATATCCTGAATCTGATCAAAACCAGGATCATAACCGGGATACTCAAGTCCACGTAAACACACTGATTGCGGTGTAATGAGATTAAGTGGAAGTAAAGTTTTAGTTTTGTGTGTCCCTTTCCAGAATCCACAGCCTCTTCTCCTGAAGACAGCACTGGTCTAAATTTCATTGTTGCTTTCCCGGAGAACATCGCCTACTATCATCCCAGTCCTACCAATAACAAGATCCAAATCACCGGCCTGTTCGATAACACAAAAGTCACCATTACACCACCACCTGCTACAAACCCCCAAACCGTGTCCGCAGGGAATATTCAAATACTTCCATATAATTCAGAACTTGAGTTGAAGAATTCCACAATCTCACAGAACACTCTCCAAATTACCAGCAATAAGAGAGTCTCCGTCCACGCCATCAGCCTAAGAAATACGAGCCTGCAAACAGCTCTGATCATACCAGAGGACAAACTTGGAAAAAAGTACTTCATCCCCCCGATCCCTAAGATTGAAGGAACCACAGACCATGAAAATGAAGCTGTAACTGAAAGGCAGCCTTTCAAGATCATCATCATCAACACGGGCGAAGCTAACAAAGTGACTGTTGAAGCTAAAGAGAGCGAAGAAATTAGCCTTCAGCCGCACCAGGTCGCTCAGATGTACATAAAGGGTGACTCATACCGAACTGTGAGCGCTGAAAAGCCGCTGGCAGTCGCCTTTGGTCACACTTGCGCCATTCGACAAAACTGCACCTGTGGCCTTCTGTACACCATGCTGCCCCCAGCCAAGGAGGAGAAACTGAAGTTCTACATTCCTCCTTCTCTGGTCGAGGACGCTGAAGCTGAAACATTAGTACTCCTGTCAGACGGAAAATCCACCGACAGAGAGAAATACAATCCAGACAATCCAATGGTCGAAATAGCTGGCACAGCAATCCTCTACCGTCCAGGCCTTCTCCTCAACCTGATCCCAGAGCCGGACTTTGCCGCCTGTTTTGTAATCAACAAAGTTGGTGATGCAGACAACTATGCAACGATCGTGGTCAACAAGGATCACACTAACGGGGTTCACGTTGGGAAAACTTTGGTGAATCAAGAGTGGAAGATGGGGACAAATTATGCTTCCCTGAAAGTTATTCTGACGAAACAAAAGAACGTAATTTGGCATTCCTCTTTCAAAATGGCCGTCTACTTTTGGGGAAGCAAGGGAGGCACTCTGTTTGGGAATCCAGCACCTGTCATCAGTGAATCCCCAGGTATGGACTGTTCATGCAAGCATCAAAGCAATAACCATCTGACCTTCAGAGTCAGGTATTCACTGTCAGGACTCTCCTAATAAAGGATGAGATTAGGGCCTGTGTCCACAGACACTTCTCCCCCTCCAACCGATCAATATCAAGAAGGGGCGGGGCTTCTGATCACAGCTTTTTCAGCAATGGCGGAGGTGAAGATAGTCATTCGACATGTCTTTCAAGAGAACAGTTCCAGGTGTAGAGCTATAGCCACTACCGAGGGAAGAAGTTAATTTTCGTTTTTTAACCTAGCTACTATGAAGACAAAAGCTCTGAAACTGAGGTTGTGGGCGCTGCCAACGCATAAAGAGCCGTCTGTGGAAACAGGCCCTAAGTCAGATTTTTGAAGCTCTACTTGTTTAATCTTAATAACAAACCAGTCACTCCCTAAAGCTACAACAGCTAGTGTTCCGATCTCACTTACAATGCAGTGTAAAATTGACCATGTTCTCCCAGACAACATGCCCATGGTGGGAAGCTCATACAACTGTGCATAAATTCAAATGTAGCCTAGTTTGAACACAATTTCTAATTCAGGATTGAGTTTACGCTCCACTAACATTTAAGGTGTTGCACCAGCTGCAGTAGTTCCAATGACTCGTAGGAGTACAGTCATCCATAAAATGCGGTTGTCATGGTGATGGTGTTAGAGCGGTGGGATGTTTTGGAGGATGAGAGGGTTTAACCTGCCGTTTGGTGTCAGCAGTGTGTTCTCTGTGATCGATTACATCCCTCAGAAATGTATCATCACTTTGTTTTTACTCCTGCTTTAGTTTTCTATGAGCCCGGATCATTTCATCCGTCCAATCACAGAGGACCTTTAAATGACCTTATGTTGTAGTTGAAGATTTCACCACTAGATGTCACTGTTGTTATCTGACACTATCTGTAGATGAAGGCTGTAGGCTTTCGTTCTCACCTCATCATGATGATTTGTCATACTGAATAAACATTAGAGTTTGAGTTTGTGGATGAACGTCAGTGAACAGAAGTTATTTTAGACGTTCGTCTGTTCAGAGACGATCAGACACGAGAGGAAACACTGGAACAAACACTGCAGGGAGAAAAACGCTGCTCACTGATTGGTCACATCAAGTTCAAACCTCATTTCTGACACGATGTTCTGGTTAGGTTGGACAATACACTTTACTAGTTAAGATTAACCTTATGTATCTGTGGTTACCAAACGATGACACAACTTAAGTCACAAGCTAACCTTTTGGACACGTCAGGTTTTTTGTGGGTTGTGGGTAGTGTGGATTTCAGTTTAAGACATAATTCAAACTCAGCTGTTGACACAGGACACTGTTTAACAAGAACTGGCAGACAAATAAACACAGGTAGTTGTTACTCTGTTTCATCTTTTCCTTAATTGTTTCATTCAGAAATACGGATTACAAAGACACTTTTCTCCATGCTTTCTGTTAGTTAGTCAAAGCTTGAGTCCTGCCATGCTAAGCAATGATTGCAAAATGTTCCTCCACAGAAGCAGCTAACCCAATATAACTAAATAACAAAACTGCCTTTTCGTTCCAGTTTATCACTGTTGTATTGTTAAACCTGAACCTCCCCACAGATTACAGGGGTTGTATCGTGACTCCTGAGGTCGTCCATATTGGCGACAAGGCAGACGGCTGGCGAGAATCCTTGAAGTACTGCGAAGATCAGGAAATGAAACTGATCAGCTTCCCCAACGCCGATCATCAGAAACAGATATACGAGACGATCAACAAGATCAAAGACGACAGTCTCAGGAGGGTGTGGATCGGCATGCGTCGGAGCTCACTCACCGGGGAGTGGTACTGGCTGAGCAAGGAACCAGTCAACAGTACCAACTGGGCAGAGGGAGAGCCAGGCACGGGGAAGGAAGGCCAGTGTGCTATCATGAGAGCAGACAGCAGCACGGACTTTGGCTGGAGTGACGAGGACTGCTGTTCAGACGCCCGTCCTGTCTGCCACAGCCCCCCAATCTTATTCCGCCCGGAGTGATCCATCGGGGTGGCGAGGGGTTCACAGGAAGGAAGACGTGGACATAGCTCATTTAAATAAGAACTAGTAGTATGCTAGTAGTAATAACACATAGTATGACCCTCAGGTCTCTGAAACAAATGTTTCCACAGTCTTCGTGCTAGCATTCTGCAATATTTCTTTCTAGTTTCTAGTAGTTTTGACGTTAAATACATTTACTCCAAAGATATCATAGTTAACGTTACATCAAGAGTGTGATTAATATCAGAACATTCTTTCAAATCCCCAAATGAATTGCAATTGATTTCAGCCATGTTGTCCACGAAAAAAAAGGTACGTGCATTCAGAAAACAATCCTATCTCTGATCAGTGTCTGAGGTTTGCATTCCTTCAAAATAAAAGCACATTTTATATTAAAACCGGAAATAAAGAAACTCAGGCGAACAACAATAGAAAAGGCAAATACAAATACAGCAACAGACACATTGGGTCACCGGTTTACAGGGTCAGTCGTTGGACTTTTTCATGTTCTCACATCTTCTTCTTTTTAAACAGAACTGATCTGTCTCAGATATAGAAATATTCCAAAATCTCAGGAAGATACATTCTTAAAGACCCCTGTTCAAACTCTAAACAATCCCCTTAGTTGCTGTTTTAACTTTTTTGACCATATATGGTCATTCATGCCTTTGTTGGACACTCCCCTCACCTACCTTCTCATTGGTCTAACCAACTCATCTAACCAGCCCACATGATTTTTTTTAAGTTTCCTCCCCTATTTAATTTAAATGATGCTTGCATTGTGTTTCTTGATGACCCTGATGAAGGCGAGAAGCCGAAATGCATCGGTCTAATAAAGTTACTAAAGTTGGTCTCCATATAACACGTGTTGCTTTTTGACCTCTTGAAGCCTTTCACTCTCCACGCAGCTTGTTGTGCCAGAAAACCCTACTCTGCTTCTAAGATATAGAAATTTAAATATGAAGTTGTAAAGTTTTTAGGTTTGACTTTGAACATTTATCCAATGAGCATTTATAGATGTCCTCACAGTGTCTGTAAACCTTACATGCGCTTTTTTCTCCTGTTCGTTACAATTTATGTTCTAAATAAAAATGTTAATGATAAAAACAATAAATGTCTTCAGGTTTTTTGTCAGTGACTTTATAAGATTTTTAATCCGGACAGTATCGCCTCTGAAGGAGCTTTCATGTCGTGGTAGTGTTGTAGTCAAGACCACTCTAAGCAAGGCCAAGAAATCCCAAGACCAGAGTGCTCCGAGACCGAGACAAGACCAAGTCATTTAGCGGTCGAGACCAAGACCATAAATATCACTGAACAATCATCCTCTTGTGTGCAGCAGGCGTGTCACTCACTTAGACCGTAACACGGGGAAGGTTGAGGCTGTAACCGGGGGATAAAAATCAAACTACAAATGAATTGAATTATTTGATCTTTTAGAAAGAGGCGTTTTCCTTCTAATCACAGTGATGATGTGGAAAAATAACCTGTCACTGGTGGTCTTGACCGGCCTTGATTTAAAATCCAGAGTCGGGGGGGACCTTCAACAAGTAAAGATCGATTTAAAGTACTACAACACTATGTCGTTATACACAAGATTAGGATCTTTAAAGGCGTAACTTCTTACTCTTATGCAACAATTTGTAGGAATTCGATTCGATGCAAACAAAGGTCTCCTAGTGAAACTGCCCTGTTGTAAAACACACAGAGATGTTACGCACCCCCCCTCACAGACATTGTGCACGAGCTGAGGAGGTGGTGTTGTGAGAAGCCATAAGAGAAACACGTCGCCTGACTAGGTTCACTAACATTTACAGTTTTGGCAGATTATGACTCTGCGTCTCGTCTACTGCTCGTTGTAGAGACAACGTTTTTTTGGTGTCGTCATAAACTCGGGTTAGACGACTTTCTGCAGCCGGTAAAGCTGCTAAACATGAAACAATGATGACACCGCTAACGATGACACCGCTAATGTTACGTCTCAGTCTGTTCTGAATAATATCTGCAGGGATGTACACTCTGCTTCTCTCTCTCTCTTTGTCTCCTCTTAGCTTCACTCGTCTCCGTCCTCTTCCTCTCAGCATCAGCCGTCGTATCAAACAGTACAGAGACGGGCTAACTGGCTGCTTTGTAGCTGAAGGCTGCTGTGTGAACTAGTGTCGTAAAGACGTACACACTTCTCACCAGATGACCTCGGCCCGCTGCCTAAGTTACATAGTGCTGAAAACAGGCGAGCGCGGCGCTCTGTGGACACGAGAGAGACGCCATTCTCCCTGTTATAAGTTATTGCTCTATAAGGTCGACTTTGAAACAACAGTTTGAAAGTAGAATAGTTACAGATTACTGCGATACATAAACGGTTTATAATTCAACTTCATGTCGATGTGAGCAGATTTTATTAATGTACAGTGTACATGAAGTTAAAAGAGAGACTTTCTTTAAATCAAAATGCCTTAAAAAGAAGTCTCTGTGTGTCCACAGGAGGCTTTTAGCTGTTAATTCATATAAATAAATAAAGCTGATCTTCTTCCAACAACATAACAGTGTGTAATAAACCAAATATTAGCATACTGGTGATAAATGCTGAATAAGAGACTTGAATAAAGTTTGGAGTAAAAACATGAAATCAAAGTGGACCCGGTTATTTCCACCAGCAGCTGACTCCCTGCAGAGCTCCTCCCTGCACCATCCACACCCCCATCCCCACCAGCAGGAGAACCTTGGCCCCCAGAGACAGCGACAGGAGGAGCAGGAGGGGAGGCGAGGCCCCACCCACAGAAAGCAGGGGTCGGGGGGGGCAGGACATACAGGGTGGCCTGCTCTCTGCCGAGCGGGTTGGAGGCGCTGCAGGTGTACTGCTGGCCCGGCTCCACATCCCTCAGCTGGCTCACGGTGTGGTAGTGACTCTGGGAGCCCTGAGCCAGCGGGCCAATCAGAGAACCCTCCAGAAGGTCATCAGGGCCGAGCCACTGGACGTCCGGCACTGGGGAGCCCTGGACCCGACAAACAGCTCTGTACCCGGACTGCTCAGTGCCCTCCACCGACAGAGACAGGATCTTTGGGGGAGCTGCAGGTCACACAGTATAGGAAACACACATAAGAGTCGCCCCCTGGTGGATACACTTAGAATAGCATATACAATTTTATCCTATAGACAAATAAGGACAGTCAGATGGCTGTGTCTGACATCATACAGACTCATAAAGATGGATCACTTTAATCCCATCGTTATAGGGATGTAACGATTCACTCAACTCACGATACTGGGTTCACGATACGATTATCTCACGATGTATTTTACTAAATGAGACTGTAGACAAATGATGAGTGAAACAGATTCCTTTAGGAGCTGCTAACCTGCTTGTCAGTGTGGTTTGACCTTTTAATGTTTTCTTTCTCTCAACAAGGGGAGGTGATTGGAGCTTCTCATTGTGCTGTCGATTAAATGCTGCATCATGTTGGTTGTGCTGTTTGTGTAGTTCTCTGTCTTCTTGTAATATTGTCTCACAGTTTTTGTCTCGTCTGTTATCTTCTCACCTCTTTCATTTTTTGTCTTGAAGCCAAAATGCTTCCACACCTCCGATTTAACAGACGTTGGTTCGTCCTCAACGCTGACGCTCACCATATTATTGAGATTCATTTTTCAGAGTACCGATGTGAACCTCGACACCTTTGAATCGATTTATCACAACTTTACGATTAATCTTTAAATCGCTTCATCTTTAGTTGGACATTCAACATATTCACATGGGGGTACGTTTTCTCTTACGTCATGCTCAGAGCGGGATGCTTGTGGTCACTTTACTACTACTACTACTGTGTTCCAGGTTAAAAGTTGTATAAATATAACCTCACATAATACTTGTGCCCTAATGAAAGTGCTCAGTGAAGACACCCCTTGCTCCAGTCATGCCCCGATATCCTACTGATAAGTCTCAAAACCTATTGCCATTAGTTGCTACCACAACCAAAACAGTGTTGCCACATTCAACATACCCAGCTCTCCGTTCATGCAAGCTCCAGGAAGTGACAACACTGATACTACCTATCTTACTACACGACACCTCTGCCCCCCACAACTCAACCGTGTAGACCGATGGGCAGCATGAGGGAGGACATCACTGGGGATGACAAGTGGGAACCTCCTTTCACCAGTGCTTCGCCCAATTCGTCCAGATGGCTGGACATTAACTCCGCCGTCTCAGAGTCACTCCCCTCAATTCCGACCCTCACGGTCCACCAAACCCACACACATAAACATAAAATACATCCTGATAGTTGAGACAGCATCTGAAGAAACGACAGACAACGCAAATTCAGAGGAAGTTTTAGACAAATGTTAAGATAAAACTTAAAGCTTAGTCACCACAGCTATCGTCAGCATCCAATCACTTCCCAGCTAACATGAGCTAACATAGAAATCTCAGTACCCTGCCAGCTATGCTCTCACTTCATTCCAAAGATGTATCCTCGTTAGAGCAAAAGCCAACTTTTCAGGGCTCCCAGTGTCGCTGTATGTTAGCGCTAAATGACTTCCGGTCAATACATCCTCTTCTGAGAGCTACCTTTGATTACAGTCTGACTGAAACACGAGACACAATAAAAAAGTTGGAGTTGCATTTGTCTCTTCATAGAAAGCTAAATACTCATCATAGAGCTCAACAGTTTGGTTCCAGGAAGTAAAAATCCCGTTCTTCTTTCTCCATAGTGGTTTGATTATTAGCCGTGATGTCATAACCATCACAGGTAGACTGCCCATGAGCTACCTGAGTGTGACACGATGGTTTATGCTCCTGTAGGAGACACAGGCTCGTATGATATCAACCTTGTATTAAGAACAACATGGTTCATTCACGATGTTGGGGAAAAGAACTACACTACTCACTTTTGTAGTGGGTGTCATAGCGACGTCTCTGATTGGTTCAACAAACTATACTGTATAAATACAAACTATATGACAACATTATTATTAACAATATAAACACTACAATCAAGATCAATGTAGAAAGGAAGTTCGTTAAACTGTTTTAGATTTGACGGCAACATACTCTCCACTCTCAGTTTCGTCCCCATCTTGTCCTCAAAGCTGATGTGTTCTCGTCCCAGAATCTCCACTCTGCAGTAGTAGCGTCCGCTGTCCTGCATGGTGGCGCTGTTGATCCGCAACGACAGGTCATGCTCCCTCGGGTTCCCCTCCAGTCGGTAACGTTGGTCCTGCTGGGGCCCCGGGTCGCAGGTGGTGGTCCCGGAGTGGCTGGTGCAGCGGTACAGGACGGTGGCGCTCTGTCCATGACCCAGATGCCACAGCACCTGCAGAGAGGAATGCTGGGAGTGCTGTGGGTGGCTGAAGGTGCAGGGAAGCACCACAGGGTAGCCCTCAATGGCACGGACCTCCGACTGCACATTCATGGACCAGCCGTCGTCTCCGGAGCCGAGGGCTGCTGGGAAACACAGCGGGGGGAGACAAAGATTACTGGTTTAAAAGGGCTTACATTTGTAAAGTTAAGAGTCTTCGTTAGCATCATTTTTCAAAACAGTGTGGGCGTGGCCATAGACTGTATATAACAGGCCATCTAAGTGATGTCACCCACTGGTTTCTGAAAAGGTTTTAAGATGCCGAACGACTTTACATAACTTTAGATCAACCTGGAAACAAAGTGATGGAGCTGAGACAAAGCTTCTAAAAGGTTTTCTCTATTGCCTCATGAAAAACAACCATAACTTTCCCACCTGTCACTCAACTCAAACTCAGTTATTCGAGTGTCTTGAACTGGGATTCACTAGATTAGTTTCTGACATCAGGATGCGAGCGGCAGATGAGGGCTGACCTGGACTATCAGCTTAAGTTTCAACCCGACATAGCCACAACTTCCCTATGGCCAGACATCATCCTATGGTCCATCTCTGCCAAAACAGTAATCACGGCAGAACTCACTGTAACGTGGGAAGAAGCAATGGAGGCAAATTTGGAGGTGAAAAAGGAGAAGTACAACGAACTTGCTGCAGCATGTACTGAAGCAGGCACAGGCGGACATACACCTACCCTGAGGAAGTCGGACGCAGAGGCTTTGTTGGACAATCCACTCACCAGCTTTTGAAAACCCTCTGAGTCACAGGGTCCAAGAATAGAACGGTACTCAGAGAACTGGCTGAGGAGGCAAAAAAAGAGCTTCTTGCTGTGGCTCATTAGATGAGACCAAAAGGGAACCAAGAAGAGAAGACCAAAAGTGAGGGAACCAAGAAGAGGAGATCAAAAGTGAAGGAACCAAGAAGAAGAGACTAGAAGTGAGGGAACCAAGAAGAGGAGATCAAAAGTGGGGGAACCAAGAAGAGAAGACCAAAAGTGGGGGAACCAAGAAGAAGAGACTAGAAGTGGGGGAACCAAGAAGAAGAGACCAGAATGGGAGAACCAAGAAGAAGAGACCAGAATGGGAGAACCAAGAAGAAGAGACCAGAAGTGGGGGAACCAAGAAGAGAAGACCAAAAGTGGGGGAACCAAGAAGAAGAGACCAAAGTGAGGTAACCAAGAAGAAGAGACCAAAAGTGGGGGAACCAAGAAGAGGAGACTGAAAGTGGGGGAAGCAAGAAGAGGAGACCAAAAGTGAGGGAACCAAGAAGAGGAGACCAAAAGTGGGGGAACCAAGAAGAGGAGACCAAAAGTGGGGGAACCATGAAGAGGAGACCCAAAGTGGGGGAAGCAAGAAGAGGAGACCAAAAGTGGGGGAACCAAGAAGAGGAGACCAAAAGTGGGGGATGCAAGAAGAGGAGACCAGAAGTGGGGGAACCAAGAAGAGGAGACTGAAAGTGGGGGAAGCAAGAAGAGGAGACCAAAAGTGGGGGAACCAAGAAGAGGAGACCAAAAGTGGGGGATGCAAGAAGAGGAGACCAGAAGTGAGGGAACCAAGAAGAGGAGACCAAAAGTGAGGGAACCAAGAAGAGGAGACCAAAAGTGAGGGAACCAAGAAGAGGAGACCAAAAGTGGGGGAACCAAGAAGAGAAGACTGAAAGTGGGGGAAGCAAGAAGAAGAGACCAAAAGTGAGGGAACCAAGAAGAAGAGACCAAAAGTGGGGGAACCAAGAAGAGGAGACCGAAAGTGAGGGAACCAAGAAGAGGAGACCAAAAGTGAGGGAACCAAGAAGAGGAGACTGAAAGTGGGGGAAGCAAGAAGAAGAGACCAAAAGTGAGGGAACCAAGAAGAAGAGACCAAAAGTGGGGGAACCAAGAAGAGGAGACCAGAAGTGAGGGAACCAAGAAGAAGAGACCAAAAGTGGGGGAACCAAGAAGAGGAGACCGAAAGTGAGGGAACCATGAAGAGAAGACCAAAAGTGAGGGAACCAAGAAGAGGAGACCAAAAGTGAGGGAACCAAGAAGAGGAGACTGAAAGTGGGGGAAGCAAGAAGAAGAGACCAAAAGTGAGGGAACCAAGAAGAAGAGACCAAAAGTGGGGGAACCAAGAAGAGGAGACCAGAAGTGAGGGAACCAAGAAGAGGAGACCAAAAGTGAGGGAACCAAGAAGAGGAGACCAAAAGTGAGGGAACCAAGAAGAGGAGACTGAAAGTGGGGGAAGCAAGAAGAAGAGACCAAAAGTGAGGGAACCAAGAAGAAGAGACCAAAAGTGGGGGAACCAAGAAGAGGAGACCGAAAGTGAGGGAACCATGAAGAGAAGACCAAAAGTGAGGTAACCAAGAAGAAGAGACCAAAAGTGGGGGAACCAAGAAGAGAAGACCAAAAGTGAGGTAACCAAGAAGAAGAGACCAAGAGTGGGGGAACCAAGAAGAGGAGACCGAAAGTGAGGGAACCATGAAGAGGAGACCCAAAGTGGGGGAAGCAAGAAGAGGAGACCAAAAGTGAGGGAACCAAGAAGAGGAGACCAAAAGTGGGGGAACCAAGAAGAGGAGACCAAAAGTGGGGGATGCAAGAAGAGGAGACCAGAAGTGAGGGAACCAAGAAGAGGAGACCAGAAGTGAGGGAACCAAGAAGAGGAGACCAAAAGTGGGGGAACCAAGAAGAGGAGACTGAAAGTGGGGGAAGCAAGAAGAGAAGACCAGAAGTGAGGGAACCAAGAAGAGGAGACCAAAAGTGGGGGAACCAAGAAGAGGAGACCAAAAGTGAGGGATGCAAGAAGAGGAGACTGAAAGTGAGGGAACCAAGGATCTTAGGGCCAGCCGAAGGGAGCGGTATAGGGAGACATCCCTACCACTGTCCCACCACCCAGACATGTTCTGGGATGAAAGGGGCCAAATATATGTGAAGGGGTGGCCCCAAGCTTGCAACTCAGCGGCTGGTCCACCAACCACTGGAGGAGGTGCGACAGGCAGAAATGCCTTGCAGCTGAGGAACACCTTTGCTTCCATCTTAGTGAATACATCTCATTTCAAGACACTCATTGGCAGATGTCTTTTACTTTATTTCAAAGGTTAAATAGGACATGACATTGTTTGATAGATGATTTTCTCCCAAAACTTGTGGTGTAAAAACTTAAATACGCTCTTCCTGTTCTCTGAACACTAAGTTCGGAGTATTCATCTATTTATCCGTTTCAGATAGAATATTTATACACTCTAAATAGTAAGAAAAATGTGGTATATACACTGTTATGATGTAATTCCTGGTGAAGGCATAGAAGAGGAACAGTATGTCTCTACAGAATCACATTAAAACCTTTCAGATACAACAGCAAACTTGATTTGATTTGTTTTGATTTGATTTGTTTATTCTGAACATGTAACATAAGACAAAGGTGAACATAAAAAAACCCCCAAAAAACAGACAGACAGACAATAAATAAAAATTTCAAACAGTGGAAAGTATAATTCAGAAAAAAAATAAAAATAAAAAAAACTTCTATGTATGTGGGTGAGCATGTGTGTGTGTGTGTGTGTGTGTGTGTGTAAGCTCACCTGCTTTAACAGGTAACAACAGAGTCAAAGCGCTGCAGACCAGCCAGACGTCCATGATGGCACTACTGAAGAAACACAATGTGAGCGTGTGTGTTTGTGTGTTTATGTGTCATTCTTCTGAGTCAGTTCACCCGAGAAGCTTCGCTGCGTGTGTGTGTGTGCGTGTGTGTGTGTGTGTGTGTGTGTGTGTGTGTGTGTGTGTGTGTGTGTGTGTTTCCAGTCCTCTGTCTTACTTCCTTAATGTCTATTTTGTCTTAAAATCAGTAAGACCAGATTATATTTAGACTGGACGTTTTTAGTCATTTCTCACCAGGGGTGTGTCCAGACGTTTTGGTCTGGTGGTCCATGGGGCCCTGACTTGAGCAGGAGTGGCCTGAAGTTTGTGTGCAAACCATAGACTGTAAATATGAATGTTTGAAGCCTGAGTGTCGTCAGCCATCTGTTACGGCAGGGGGTTCAAGAGGCTCATCGGCAGCCGCCGCCATGTTGAAAATGTTGTCTCAGCCTAACTGTCAGTCAACCTAACGACTGAGGCGGGTTTTAAGCCTCTTGACGAACCGTTACATCGCACCCACCTGTCAATCATGTCAGCTAAGTACCTAACTATGGATAACACGTATTGTTGTCAAAATCAAAACAGAGCCGTTTAAAAAAAATTCACCCGCCAGTAGAGTGTGTGTCAGTGATGACAATAACTAATCAGACCTATTTGTTTTTTTTAATAAGGCTGTAAACATGTTTATTTATGCTGTAAAAACGGCTTTTTCGCCTGTTGTGTGTATGTGACCTCCTGTGTTCCTGTAGCCAGCGTCTAGTGGACACTCAACGAATTGCAGGATTTTGCACTTCCACATTGACTTCCTTTTTCAAGACTGGAGGTTTCCGCTTGGTGCAAACACATGAATGAAGAGAAATTATTCCTTTTGCTCATTTCATTTTTTGCTGTTCGGAGAAGACAGGTAATTACTAAGCTGCAACCTCCGGTGTTGAAAAGTTCCTCGAGTGTCCACTAGAGGCTGGCTGCAGAAGCACAGGAAGTCACATACACACCCATTCTAAAAAGCCTGTTTTTACAGCAGACATTAACATGTTTACAGCCTGGTTCAAAAAAACAAATAGGTCTGATTAGCTCATGTCTCGATCGGCACACACTGTACGGGGGGTGAATGTTTTGATGACTCATCAGTTTTGATTTGATGAAGGATAAGAGTTATTCACAATAAGGCGTGTAGCTGACCTGATTGACAGGTGGGCGCGGTGTAACGGTTTGTCAGGAGGCTTAAAACCCGCCTCAGCTCCAGCTCTCAGTCTGTCGTTAGGTTGACTGAAAGTTAGGCTGAGACAGCATTTCCAGCATGGAGACCGCCATCGATGGGACTCCAGCGCCCCCTGCAGGAACAGACGGGTGACGTCACTTAGGCTTCAAACATTCATATCTACAGTCTATGGTTGCAATGGAAGAGAAGTTCATTTTGCACGCTAGCACAAGCTATCCTGCCTGTCCAACAGAGAGCAACAACTCCATGTCTTCGAGTGAAAGCCAACAGAAGGTTCATCCTCGTTTTGGAACGAGCTTTATCCACGATTGAGAGACGACTGACTCTACCAACTACTGCCTGGCACACACTAAAAGATTTTTAAAATGTGAGAGACCTCACACATGACGACAAATCATGACATATTAACAGTTCAGATCTCATAGTGTGTGGTGTGCAATGAGACAACCAACTCAGCACACCACACACTAACCGATTCAATCACCAACAAGCAGAGTCTCGACTATCAAAATGTCAAGCTAAAAGTGGCTAGCTGTTAGCTCGTACATCCAAAACATTCTGGCCCTTCCTTGTGAGTTGGAATGTGGATTGTTTTACAGGACAGGTTGTAAAAACACTCGACATCCATCTAACTTTATGCTTCGCGTTTGCTGTCGTCGCCACGGTAATGTTTGTTTTGCTATCTGCTTCAGTTAGCTTGCTTCTCTATTGGCTATTGTTTCGTTCCATGTGACAATCCACAGAGTCCGTGCTCGGCCATCCTTGGTGAACTCCCCACACAACAGGATTTCTGATCGTAAATATTTCAAATCGGGGCAGCACGATCGTCTTCCGAGCAGATCAGGGAGGTTAACATCACTCTTAACACACCTGACACCACATGTGTGATAGTCGGGCCTTTGCTGACTTTGGTCGGAAGGGGAGAATCGGGCAGATCTGCCCGATTATCTTGTAGTGTGTACCCCACTTAAGTTACTTTAGTCTCAGAGTGGAGTTTGAATTTGCCTTAGAAGACTTGGACTTGTTTCAAGGACTAGAGAATTAATTTGTCATTGCAGCGACATGTCTCAGAAAACTATAGGATATAAATAAAGCTCATATTTCTGACAAATGAATGACTTAAAGGTGTCTGACGGTGTGATGGAGGTGACCGAAGGTAAAATAACAAACGTGACGATCTCCATGACAACGGGACACTACAATCCGCTGATGAGGTTAAAGCCTCAGAAACACACACCCTGAGGCTCTCTGACTGTTTGTGTGTGTGTCCTCTGATGCCTGCAGAGACAATGTGTCCTGTGTTTAGGTGTGTGTGTGTGTGTGTGTGTGTGTGTGTGTGTGTGTGTGTGTGTTTGTGTTTGTGTGTGTGTGTGTGTGTGTGTGTGTGTGTGTGTGTGTGTGATTGAGAGAGAGACAGAGAGAAAGAGAGAGAGAGAACAGTCAGTGTTTGGAGTCTGGAATTTTCACTATGAATGCTGCTGCTGCTGCTGCAGTGTTTTTACTGACACAGACCACACCTCCAGCACACACACACACACACACACACACAGACACACACACACGCACACACACACATCAACTCTGACACACTCAGCCATGATGAGACCCACACGCACAGGATGTTTACTTCAAAATAAAAGCATGAAAACTCCACCCACACACACATTTGAAAAGTTTCTCTCTCAGTGACAAAGACAGAATTCAGATCTCTTCCTTTATGAGACAGACTAATTACACATTTATACTTTTAATGAAACTTTAATTCAGAGCAAAACACGACAATAGCTGTTTTTAATGTTCCCCTCTATGCATCTGCCTCCACTGCCAACCATAATATACTCTTTAAACACAAACAGCAGTGAATGTTAATGTTAATATGCAGAAAGAACATTCATGTCAACTTCATTGACATTACAGTTCAAATCGAATGATATCTATACTTGTTTGATTCCCTGACAAGAAAAATAAAAGTCCTTGATATTCATTATTTAGTTATTTATTGTGTTTAATGACCAAAATCTGCAGACAGACTCCTGCTCGCAGTCCAAACGTCTCCGTATGAAAACGTTGCCAATGTTTTTGTGCACTTGAGACAGTGTGCAGGAGTTTGCCTGCAGTTTAGCCCTCCTACACACCTGTCTTATAAAACAGATGTACTTTTTTTTTTTTTTAAGTTTTGTTTTGGATGCTATCGTTCATTCAAATAAGGGAGATTGTAGTTTTTTTTTAAATGTAGTATCGAAAAGTATCAGGTAGTGAACATTTTTCAACCGTTTGGTTGACAGAGGACCGACTCTACCACTGAGCCACAGCTGTCCCATTAAAGGATTATCTTTGGACTTTTAGTGCCCAAATCTAGACACGCGACAGTGGACAGAGTCAGAAACCAGGGACAGAGAGACAGTGGGGAACGACGCGCGGGAAAGGAGCCAGAGGCCGGACCCGAACCACGGCAGCACGCCTGGAAACCACAGCCCGCACCAACCACTGTCCCACCAGCGGCCCACATTTTGACAACCTTAACTTGCA
Source organism: Tautogolabrus adspersus (assembly GCA_020745685.1). NCBI lineage: Eukaryota > Metazoa > Chordata > Actinopteri > Labriformes > Labridae > Tautogolabrus > Tautogolabrus adspersus. The sequence continues at coordinate 31,007,374 of CM036542.1, forward strand.
GAAGAAACTGTCAGATAACCTGTGAATGTTTCGCCTGTACTCCACTTCTTCATCAGCTTTGATTAATAAAGTTTAATTCTATTCATGATGTTTTTTTATTTGTAAATCTGATACCAACATAAGATGTTGATGTTGTTGTTATGTTAACTTATTAGAAAAGGGTTTTTTAGGATAAACGTTTTTTGTTTTGTATTTAGTATTTATTTAAATGTGACTGTAATTGTCTCTTTGCAAGCGTTGCCGTTCAGCTTTTAATAAATACATGTAAATTAAATCAAAATGGAATAAAGATAATTCAGAGCATTCATTTTAATCCGTTTGTAATTTAATTTTAAAAGTATAATTTGCCTTCAATGTGTCTCTACAAGTTTGACTTCTTTTTTGATTCCAGCCAGACGTTGGCTCTTATTCTGAAAAGTGTCACCGGAAGTGAGGGTGTGTCTCCGCCGTGTGTGTGTTTGTGTATGTTGTCGCGGTGTGACGTCACTCGGGCTGTACCGTTCACCGTCTCTGTGCTGCAGTTTGTTGTGAAGACTCTTTTCTCACCGTGTGGTTTTTATTTGAACGATAACCGGGAACATGTCGCACACCGTCATCACCACCACCACGACGACGCGGAGCTCCGGGGACGGGTTCCTGAACATGGGCTACACCCGGACCATCCCGGGACTGCTGAAGATCGGACAGATGGTGAGAGTCCAGACCCGAACACAGCTCGGGTTAACCCGGGATACGAACCGGGATACGAGCGTCCACACCCACACCCCGGGACGTGTTTATCTCACGTTAGCGTCCCTGTCCTGAGGCAGCCCTCAGGTGACTTTACCTTTAAAGGAAACATATGAAGTTAATTATTAACCTGAGTGACGTCATGTCAGTCTGAGTAATATAACAACATCGATAATGAATAAAACGCTTAATTTCAGTAACAAATTCAATCAAATGTAAATAGAATTTAAATATTTGACGATGATTTCAAGTTTCATTCAGAGTTTATTTAGGATTTAAAGTGTTAGTCAGGGTCAGTTTATTAAAAAACAAAGTTTAAATAAGTTCTTTAACTTTCAAAGAGTCAGAAATCAGTAAATCAAGAAGTCTGATATGAAACAGAGATCTGTGTTTCAAAACAATACACTTTGTATTACCTCAAACATATCTGCTACCAAGTTTATGATTGTTATTTTTTACATTTTAAGAACGATAAAGCGCGCAAAATAAGTAAGAGCCATGATAGGGCTGCTGTTCACACCTGCACCTCACAGTGGGAGACTATAACCGTCAGGCAGGAGGGGGCGGGGTCTCCTGAGGTAAGACGTGACTTAACAAAAAGACGAGGTAGTAGCAGACGAATCAGCAGAGTCCTCTATACGACGCTATAATGAGAATATGTGTCTTTCTACCAATGCTACGTGTAGTTGAACAGAATCACAATCTGAACTAAATAGTGGAGAAGAACATACTGGAGAACAGGAAACAGAATGCAGCAGGTTCATTAGAGCACGGAGATCGTAGAGGTGGCGTGCAGACAGTCTATGGTCGTGCAGCGATCACAGGGAATAAACGTCACCACCCCCTCCCACTCGCTCGAGGTGAATTCTCCTGATTATATCCTGCTGCGTTCTCACATCAGCTCACTCTGACTTTCTGCAGAATAAATACGAGGAGGCTGGAGGAGAAACTCCGGGTGAAGAGAGAAACATTCAGCTGTTTGTGTTCACACATGACGCTCAGCACGAACACTTGAGTGTTGCAGGAGTTTTCTAAAAGTGTGAAAGCCCTAATACTGTACGTTTACATCTTTTAAACTCCCCTGATCATTTCTTGTTTTGAATCATCTCCAGCTCTCCTGCTGTGTTTTATAGAAGAGGTGTTTTAGTATGTCAACTCTTTGAAACAGAACTTTGCACAGACAGAATGACACCTTTGTTTGTTTGGATGCGTTTTCTCGAGTTCTTTAATTAATTAATGAAAACAATCTGATCCGTGTTCAGTGAGTTAAAGTGTCGCTGTCCTTCTCGCCCTCTCAGGTGGCGCTGCTCGTGGCCTTCCTGTGCGTCCGCTGTGTCAGGGGTTGGCCCAGCTGGGCAGCCTTTCAGTACTTTGAGGTCGTGTCTCTGTGGTTCCTCATCGCGCTCCTCATCTTCTTCCTCATGCACCTGTTCAGGCTGCAGGCGAAGATGCCCTGCATCAACTGGCCTCTGACGGTGAGACGGAAACCATTACAGCTGTGTGTGTGTGTGTGTGTGTGTGTGTGTGTGTTTGTGTGTTTGTGTGTGTGTGTGTGTGTGTGTGTGTGTGTGTGAGTGTGTGTTTGTTTGTGAAATAATAAATCTGCTGCAGGTTCATCGTGTAATAATCTTCACTTCTGCATTTTCAGCTGAACTGTAACACAGATCTGTCAGTTAGGTCGTCATGGTTACATAACAGGAAGTGACCCCCAAGGGTGTGAAAAGGAAGGAAGCTTCTGTTAAAAAACGGTTGTAGGTGTTAGAACCATCTCATGCTCGTATAGCTCACTTTGTCGTCGTCGTGGTGATGACGGTGTGCAGCTTATTTTAAAGATGAACTCTTTCACGTTGATTCTGATTCTTTTCAAGCTGTGACAATATCTGAGATCAGCGTTGTTACTGAGATTATCGTGCTCGACGGAGGAACACACCACCTCACGTGACCTCACGTAACCAACAGATTATAATGCTTTGTGCAGGGAGGAATAAACATAAAAAATGTTTTACAAAGTTTTGGGTGAAGAAATGTCTGAAGAGACGACATGGATCGTCTGTTCCTCAGTGAGAGCTGGAGGTCAGACTGTAACTGTCAGATGACTACAGGTGTCCAGCTCACCTGTGAAGGTCGCCTCTTGCCGCCGGTCGCCACTACTGTCCACTTATTACTGTCCTCCCTCGTCTCTCTCGTGGTTATTGTAGTAACACACGACTTCCTCCAGACCCTTTCATGACCTCATCGTCAAGATTTGAAATCCTAAATATTAAAACATGTTTGAAATAAATCGGTGCGTCCCGGAAGATCTCCGAGCAGATCGGAGATGTTAAGATTTGATCTTTATAAGACTCGCACTACAAGATAATCTGAGCAGATAATCGGCTCCGAGCAGCCTCGAGTCAGGAACGACCCCGCGACTGTCTGGAAGAAGTCGGACCTCAGATCAGCCAGATGATGCTGCAGGCTGAGCCCGGGTTTAGATCAACTTCACATGAAATCTGCTGTCAGGACATTCAAAAGTCTAAAGCTTGAATAAAGTTTTAACGATCTGAGATGAGTTCTGTCGGCTTTGTGTTTATCAGTTGATGATGTTTTAAAGGTCACATATAATGCTCATCAGTGTGGCTAACATTAGCAGCCTCCTCACATGTTAGCTTCCTCATGTCTGTGCTCAACATGGTTACACATCGCTCCGGTTTAGCCTGACAGCGTACACACTAATCTAAATGTTCTCGATGAAACCACTGACAATCTGCTCTGCTCCTACGAGATGTTATCTGCTCACTGTGCTTGTTTACGTTGGGGTAGTAGAGCGAGGAGAGCAGGACCACTAACCAGAGCTACAGACAGTCTGTGGCTACAGCAACGAATAGTGGCGGGCGGCTGCGTTACAGTTTAAGCATTAAGCGTTTAACATTTGAGAGCCAACATGTGAAATATTGAAAATGTGTTCAACTGACACGTATTTATTTTGCTGACTATCGAGAGTGATTCATGTTGTTACGTATGTGCTCATGTCATGCAGGAGTTTAAGAAAGGTGTAAATGTATTCTGCCCTCTTGTGTTTCTGTCCTCACACGCCCTGTCGTTTTATTTTAGTGTTCATTCTCCTCTTGGTTCAGACGTTTCCTCCTCACTCCAGTCTTTTCTGCTGTTTCAGGAGTTCTTTCATTACTCCGTAGGGACCGTCCTCATCCTCATCGCTTCCATCATCGCAGCCGTGAAGAGTGGAGGGGTGTCAGCGCTGGTGGTCGCATCGGTACGTAATCACACAGACGCTGGGCCAGCTGGGTAAAATGATCATTAGAAGGGTGAGAGAGGTCAAAATACATCTACCGAGGACTGAAGTTAGAGAATCCACAAATGGCGTGTGATCAATAATTGTTTTGAATATTTAGAGGTTCTTTTACACTCTGATGAACGTCGTGCTGTGCAGCGTGTTAACAGACAGACTTGCTGCTGAGTGTCGGCTCAGTGTCGGCTCACTGCTCTGATGTTCTGACCTCAGATCAGCTCTCAGCTCCCTGCAGGCCGAGCTCCGTCAGACTCGCACAGTGTTTCTGTCACTTTGTAGCGGTTCTTGTCCTGTCCTGTGTTATCTTCACACGTACACATATGTCCTGAACTTTTTCTGAAATTCTCGCTGTGTGCTGCAGGCGTAAACACAAGTGGCTGGAATTTTCACCCTGACTTTATACGCAATAAGAAGTATTCATGAAAATGCACCGCGAGCGAGTGACGCAGACTGGGTTGATGTGATTGGTTCCTGAAAACAGAATCAGAGTGAGACCTCCCTCTGCTCACCACCGCTCTGAAACACAAACCTTTGAAAGCCGTTGGGAATCCCCCTCCGTCCTTCCTGTGTCTGCTCTCCCTAATTACACAGGAAGTCACATTGACTTCACCACTGATAACAGTCTCCCTCTGACCAATCAGTTTCTACCAAACCTGACATCGCCCCCTCGACACTGCAGCAATCTGTGTTCATCAGTGTTTACGAGAAAACCACTCACAGAGCTTCTGTTCGACTGCAGCCTCTGTCCGTTCGTTTGTTTGTTTTTGTTGTGACTTTGTTGTTTTGAATGTTTAATTTAATATCCATCAATATATTTATTAGAGATGCAACAATACAATTAGCCCACGGTTCAATCCGTGACCCGCTTTTATGGTCACGGTTTTCGGTTCGGCCGTTTCCATTTCTACACGTTCCTGGTGTTTGGTGTGAAGTCTCAGTTTAATTAAGGCAGCGTTAGTAGTGGTGAAGTAGTGCCATGTAGAAATATACAAACGTTACAGTATTTAAAAATATATTTCAGTATTACACAGAAAAAGGTCGTAAAAGGTGGATATTTCGCTGTGTATGGTAGATTTGTTTTAAATGCTGCTTCTCCGCTCACTCTCACCCCGCCTGCATCATGCAGGGATCAGCTGCTGGCTGAGTGACAACCTGCTAACGTGACAGCCTGCTAACGTGACAACCTGCTAACGTGACAACCTGCTAACGTGACAGCCTGCTAATGTGACAACCTGCTAACGTTACAGCCTGCTAACGTGACAACCTGCTAACGTGACAACCTGCTAACGTGACAGCCTGCTAATGTGACAACCTGCTAACGCGACAGCCTGCTAACGTGACAACCTGCTAACGTGACAGCCTGCTAATGTGACAACCTGCTAACGTTACAGCCTGCTAACGTGACAACCTGCTAACGTGACAGCCTGCTAACGTGACAGCCTGCTAACGTGACAGCCTGCTAACGTTACAGCCTGCTAACGTTCCAGCCTCCTAACGTTACAGCCTGCTAACGTGAAAGCCTGCTAATGTGACAGCCTGCTAACGTGACAACCTGCTAACGTGACAGCCTGCTAACGTGACAGCCTGCCAACACTACTTTGCATGGAAACTCGTACGTTAAACCACAATTTACGAGCGTGTATTGAACCGTCTATGGTGTAGTGAATGGTACCGATTGGTGCAGCAGCTCCTGTGTCCTGTGAGGTCAAATCTCTGTTCTGAATGTAGTGTGGTGTGTCTGTAGAGAGTGATGTCACAGCTTCTTGTCCTCTTCCTCTGTAACAAGAAGGTCGATCTCTGCAGGGATCCTTTCTGTGAGGATGTCACACACCTCGAGGAGCAGTCGACCCTTCAGACATATAAAAATAAGATCCAGCTTTGACATGACGGCAGTTTTTATCATGTGATGTGTTTAATGTCAACATTTCACCCGCTGTGTGTTTGTCCGCAGGTGTTTGGCTTCATAGCCACGTTTCTGATGGCCGTGAGTTTGTGGACGACTTACAGTGTGACCTGTGGCGTTCATCAGACTGGTAAGACTGCTCATGGATGTATAATAATCACACGTGTTATATTTTTCATACTGTGATGAGTGTGAGTCGTTCACAGACGGCAGCTTCTCTCATGTTTTTGTAGATTCAGCAGAAACAGACTTGCAGTAATAATCTGCAGCAGGGACGGATGGCTCCCGTCACATTGATTTCATTCTCTCTGCCAAAGTGTGACGAATCATTGGACAGTCATAAGTGGACAGCTAGGCCTGTAATGGTTTTTGTATTTGTCCTGAACCGTTACAGGCGTTAGGGTTCGGTGCATGCAGTCACACGACGAATATGTGGAGATAAAAGTCACACGGAGCAGTATTCACACACCAGTCCAGGTGGCGGTAATCTGCTCGTAGCAGTTTGCTAACCGCTACTAAAAAACAAACAAAGAAGAAGAAGTAGAAACAACATAACACAGAGAAGAAGAGTATCAAGTAGCGGTAGCACCATGACACAGCGGAGCTACAAGACCCGTCTGCTTCTTTCTAACAGCTGTGTGGGATCAGTTCGGGTTCGCAGTGCGGTAGAACACGTTGGATGTTTTAATGAACTAGTGCAGTGCTCGTTCAGAATGTGCTTGTTGGTAATGTGTTTGGTCAGAACGTGGCTGTTCAGGAAGGGCTAGGTGCAATGTGTAGTGTTGTGCTCAGGGAAACAACTTCACATGCAATATAGCACTTCTTTAGGCGTTGGAAAATACACCTGCCATGACATAGCTGCCTGTTCTAGCAAGAGTAGAGGCTATGTGTCATGACAGCACAGATGATTGGGGTTGCTAAGATTTAGGTGCAGTGATTCAACATTAGTCAGATATGACATTATGGAGGGTGATCTTTTTTACAGAGGCTAACATTTAACATCAGTGCACGCATACACGTTATGTTGCTAACGTTAACGTTACATAACAGCTAAGCAAAGGGGAATCACACAAAATGCCATACGGGCTAGTACAGTGTTCTGTTAGCAAACGAAGTTACACAACATTGGCCAAATGATTTCATGCGGCTTTTGTTAACGACGGTTAGCTAACGTTAGCATAAATTCAAAAGCTTGGCAGACTAACGTTAAATATTCAAAGGGAACATGGGACAGTATTTACAGTCAAACGGAAAGTCGGAGAGTATTTACTAAAGATAGTGTTCATTTAGCGAAACGAAATGGTAACGTATCGTTGCGTGTGTGTCCTGTCCAGTCAACTCAGTGACACAAAGAACACTGGCCGAATGTCTCGGTGAACGAAGCTTTTGACTCAGTACACTGAAAAGAACTGCTTTGCTCTCCACTACTCTCTGCACGTGCGCTGTGCGTGTTGTTTCTGCTCGTCGGGTGTTTCCCGTAGGGTACGCTTCAGTAGGATTTCACCATAGCAAAACTATAACAAATATTTTAGCCACAAATCTGAGCTCATCCTAACTTCACAATCAGCACTGCACATCCTTGGGTCCTCAGCAACACACCAGCCAAGTGTGACGTCGATCAGATGAATGGTTCCGATCACCTGAGCTAGGCTAATGCGTCCTGGACTTTTAGTTGCCCTTATTTCCTGTTGCATCGAATTTGTACCGAACCGTGACCCCTGTGACCCCTAATTATAATTCAACCAAAGGAACAGATGCGTCGCTTTCATCAGCATTTATGAAACCAACGTTCATATTTAAACTCCACTGTTAAAGCTAAGTTACTTTTTTAATGCGTTTAACGGTTATTGGTCCCTGGTTATTTAAGTTGATGTTATTATTATTTTTAAATTCATTTAGTTAGATTTACAGCAAAGAGCTAAACACGCATACCACTGATCAAAGATGATTATGGAAAAACTTCTGTTTTTCATGTTTTCATGGCAGATTTTTGTCGTGTTTTCTTCGTGTTTGTAATTCATCGAGATTTGAAACTGACTTGAGGGCCTCTTCGAGGTTTGAGGGGGGCTGCATGTGGCCCCCGGGCCGCCAGTTGACCAGCCATCTTCTACAGTATAGGGCTGCAAAACGTTCTCATGACTGGTGATCACTACATAACCTGCAGGAGATATTTGACACCAGTTATACAACATATAAAAAACTCTAATAGCAGGGAGAGAGACTGAGAGTGTGCTGAATAATTTAATACCATTATAACGCTATGTGCAGTTTGTATCCCTGATTCAGATATCCGTCTCTAGTACTCAGTTAAAATAAAGACCAGCATGCAGCTGAGCTCCTTCATTTAGAAAATAATTTTAAAATACTCAAAACATTCTTGCATGTTTTCAAAGGTAAGTTTTCTTACTTCACAGGACTGACAACAATGCAGCAGCCAGTATGTCCTCCTTCTAACTTTAGATTCTGGTCCTGAATGGTCTGGATTTGTTTGGACCAGAGAAGGTAGGCGGTTTTAAGGCACCCCCACACGGCCGTTTTGGACGCCCCTCGGTTTGCCAGATATGAGAGCAGTTATCAGGTCAAACCAACAGGTGTTGCAGCGATGGAAGCGGGCAAGAGAACTGGTTCAGATAGAAGTGATTGTACCCGACCTAAAAAGCCTCTGCATGTTTCTAATAAGCTCCACGAGCAGAAACGTGCTCAAACTAGGATCAATATTGGAGATGCTTTTGAAAAATGGAGAGAGGTTAGAACACAGAAAGGTTTACAGACCGATGCAGAGCTGGATAAACACTGAAGCTTCAGAGTCCACCACATGGTGACCTGCGTGAGCATCCACTCTAGAGAGGAGGGGGGGGGGGGAGACAGCTCTCTGTAAGGTTTATAATTTGATCTGCAGTACCCATTTTAAACACTAGGTGTATTGCTCCTTTTATAAGATACTTACAGTATACTAAAGTGACATCTGACTGGTGAATAAATCTTGTAATATCGGTGCATAACTGAGATCAAATTAGCCAATAGTGATAGTCATGTGATATGCTAATATCAGCCAAATCATTCGGGCTCTAATAACGAGGACTTCTACTTTGGTCACTTTAGTATTCTGCAGTAAAGAGAGTCTTTCACGCTGTGGTACTTGAACTCTGTCCGCGTGTCACAGTGAAACAGTGGGTCAGTGTTTCAGTGAGGAATGCTATCAATGCTAACGCCGCTAATCAGCCGTTAAAGAGGAACTTTGAACATCGATTTGTTCAAACACTGAACGCCTCTGTTGGAAACTTCAGACATGATGGGACACGTGAGGGACGCTCTCATGATGTTCATTATTTAAATCAGAGTGGAACCTCCTGTTTTCTTTTTCCCATCTTCAACTTTCACTTTTTACCTTTTAATCCTTATCCTGTCTTACATCATCCTCTGCTTCATCCGTCTGTCTGTCTGTCTGTCTGTCTGTCTGTCTGTCTGTCTGTCTGTCTGTCTGTCTGTCTGTCTGTCTGTCTGTCTGTCTGTCTGTCTGTCTGTCTGTCTGTCTGTCTGTATGTCTGTGTAATTGTCTGTCTGTTTTTCCGTCTTCCTTCCTCCCTCCATCATCCTCATCATCATCATTAACCCCTCCTTCCTGTCGTCCTGTCTTCCCTCCAGGTGCAGCGGTGTAACAGTCGTAAAGGATCCAGACGGCTGTGTGGGCAGTTTGCTGTGTCCTGCTCTTTTTTTCTGCCCGGCAGCAACTCGGAAAGTCAAACCTGATTGGATTACAATTCTACGTCAGAGGTAAACGAACAGCTGACCCAGGACCAGCCCGTCACATTTTCAACAACCTGAAACGAAAAAATCCCGATGATCGTCACGGTGACGGCCTGAGTGGACTGTAGTTCCAGTTTCACTCCGACTTCCAGACTTCATTTTGTTCTCTGTTTAAGGTGCTCAGTGTCACATTTTACACATCGCCGTGTCGGGGAAAAAACATTTGTTAGAATCAGAGTTTCCCTGCGACACAAACAATCAGTCACATGGTATTAATGTAATGACTACATTTCCCATAATCCTCGCTGCTCCCCGCCCTGACTCTCCTCTTTGACACGGTCGTCTTTTCTCTCCTCCCACCAACTGCTTTTTAACGATTTAGCGACGCTCTTTTAGAAAAGTCGAAGCTGTTCTTGCTCTTAAAGAAGTTCCCGCCGTGTGCCATGAATGAATCCTCCGAGCGCAGTCACGTGTCTCTGTGTCGCGTCTTTGAAACACGTCCTCAGTCGTTTACAACGTTAGCTTCATTTGTTTTATATTCCATTCCATCTTTTTCTTATTCTACTTTAAATATTCCTCGAGCTCAGTCGAAGCAGTCTGGACCACTTTTAGAAAATATCACTTTTCTTAAAACCGCCAAAAACACATCGTGCACAGTAACGCCCTGTTAGCTTGGTATGCTAATGTCTGTTAGCAAACTCAAAAACTAGCGTTGTTAAAATGTCAACATTTAAGTGTGCTAACAAACATAAACAAGCTCATGTTTTTTTAAAGAAAACAACACGCATGCTAATGACTTTGTTAGCATGCTAAAGCATTTCTCAGGGCTAAAACTAATGTGTGCTAAAATACGATAGCATGCTAAATCAATGAAATGCAAAACATTAGCATGCTAACAATGCAAAACAAACAGAAACAAAAAAGAAGAAAACGTGCTCAATGTTTAAATTCTGTCTCCGATCAGGCTCGTCGGTTTCGGCTCTGCAGACGAGATCTACAGAAAAATACAGAATAAGAGCAGAAACATCCTCAAACAGGAATTTATCTGCTTTTACTTTGAAAGAGCTACTTCTTCCTTCATGTGGGTGAAACAGCCCCACGGTGAAAATCAGTTTACAAATCAGCAGCCATGAGTTCAGACTGTTTGCATCATTTATTACCGTTTACAACGTGTTGTTAAGGACCTACACGACTGTCCTTGGTGCTCTGAAGAACAAACACAAAGGAGTTAATTTCACACACTCTAAAAGCACATCAGTGACAGTTTGAACAATACTTAAAGGAGGCAGGGACTCTGTTAAGAGGGCAGCATGGTCCAGAAAACTACAGGGGAGGAAATCTGTCAATCAAACATCACCCAAATATCAATACAGCCAACCATAACGAATTAAAGGTCAAATATTCTCCTCCTCCTCTTCAGTGTAAATAAGTCTCAGAGCTCCTCATCATGTGTGTGAAGTGTCTTGTTCTAAATCCACTCTGATCCTGTATTTGATCATGCCTATAAACCCCTCTATTTCAGCCCTGCTCAGAACAGGCTGTTTCTGTGTCTGTAGCTTTAAATGTAAATGAGCTGTGTCTGACCACGCCCCTCTCTGGAAGGGCTTGGGTGGCTCGGGCTTTCTCGCTCCATGCCCTATTGTTTACGGTGAGAAGGCAGACTCAGAGGGCAGAACAAACACCTAGCTGTGGGAGTGTCACCCACCTGGGGGAGGGGTTACTGCCCTTTGTGATGTCATGAAGGGAAAATCTCCAAACGGCCTGTTTGAGCACACATTTTCTGAAAAGTGGAGCAGGCAGAAGACGGAGAGGATGGACTTTTCTCATCATTGGGGGGTTTGTAGACAGACTAGAGACACATATTAGAGTTAGAGAAACATGGTGAAGAGGATTTAGAATAATATGTGACCGTTAAAGAAGAAAATGTCAGAATGATTTGATGTATAATCCATTATTCACACGTACACGATCCACGTTAAATTTCATTAAACTTTCACACAGTTTTTACTTTCACACAAGTTGATTCTTCAGATAAATCTCTCAGCGTGGAAACACTTTGTTGATCCGTGTTTACAGATTTCCTGCTGTGTAGTTTCCTGACCAATCAGATGCTCTGTGACATCAAACAGACGTTCACACGTCGCTGGAAGAATTGAATGATTTTGTTTGTTTTTAATTCTACAAACATGCTGAAGGCCTGAACATTCGATCCAAACAAAGTCCAGAGAGTGCTGTGATCGGCCGGAGTAAAGTTATCTAAGCTGTTAAGTGAGACTGAGCAGCCTCCGATCATTTCTGCAGCTGGAGCCGGTCTGTCTCTGAGAAATATTTGTAGGAGTAAAAAGTCAAACGTGTTGTTTAAATATGTTGTTCTGGCAGACCGTGATTTACTGAGAGACGTTCCTGCAGCTTCTTGTTCAAAAAAGGAGTCTTCAAATGTCAAACTCGTTAATCCTCAGATTACTGCCTTACTGATGATCAGATGCCAAAAACAATGCTTCAGATTTTGCACTGACCCTAACCCTCTCACTCGATCTGAAGCAGGACGATGATTTATGTCTAATTGGCTTGAAATTGAATGTTTCACTCTGACTATGGACATGTTACAGTTTAGGTTAACTGAACAAACGGGAACGATTGTGTTGTCTTTCTTCTGGTGCGTCTCTTAAAGCCAGACACACTGTGGCGTTCTGACAGACGTCTGACTGACGTTTCACGTGTCACACTGTGAGATACGGCCGTGATCCAAACCTCTGTGGGAACGAACGACATGGCTTTTAAAACTGCACAAAGACTGTCTGCGGGAAATACCAAAAATAAATCAGACCTGTGACGGAAAAAAGAAAGTTTCGCATTCAGATCACAATGTGCACATAGATCTGCAACAACACTTTGGCCCCGTGTCCACCTAGCGTGTTTTTTCTGAGTGCCATGGTCTTTTCCAATTGGTTCCAATGATTAGAGAGCGTTTGCAGCAGCAGGCAGCCGCCCGGAGAAGAAGCACAGCAGCTTTTTTGTGCAGCCGCTCCGAGTGCTTCAAGTTCCTGAAATGCTCCTGAAATGTTCCACAGAGTTCGTAATCGATGGCTAAAGTCGGTACGAGATTTCTCTCACGATTGTCGACTTCTGTCTCAGACGCCCGCAGTGTGCCGGTCCTCCTCGTGACATTCAAAGCTGTTTTCTACACGGACATTTAAACATTTCACCTTCAGGTCTCTGTGATGGTCCAAGATGTTCATGCTGTGTATTTGCTGCTTCACCATATTATATTTTTATATTTGATTTGGACCAGTTTGACATGTGTGAGCTTTTTATCTGAGTTATAGATGCACTGATAAAAAGTCTTTAATGTGGAGATCGTTGAAGCTGAACGATGAAATCTGATGTAGAAGAAAAACACTCGACCAATCATCAGCTGGAAAAGATCTTTGAGAGTCATCGGCTTCTTTAAAGATTTCTATGGTAAAACATTTGTTATGACGGGTTTTTATCGGTGCATCTTTTCTTCTTTGACCCTGAAGGTTTTTTTATTGCTGCCTTGAAGTTTGGTGTGAAACCAGAATAAATCTGTTCCTCTGTGGCGACTTTTATCATCGCGTTTCATGTGTTTCCATGAAGACAGATTCCTTCTGGTTCCACGCCCGGCGACAGCAGAGCGTTTACATGATTTATTTAAGCTTGTGTGTATTTTCTGATGCTTGTTGATGCTTTTCTCACCAATGCTAAATGTCCTGATGGAAGGCTGTTTGTCCGCTGGGACAGAAAGTATTCTGCTGATCCACGACCGCTTTTAGAGGCTGGAAGAGTTTGTTACCTGAAGAAAGCTGGATGTGCAAACTCATTGAAAGGTCTAAAATCTAAGAGACATTAAATATCACAAACCAGTCATGGTGACCGTGACGTTTTGACTGCGGCCTCCAAAATGTAACGAGTTTATCCCCAGAGTCCGACTGGATGCAGGGTTGTCACAATACCGGATGTTAAAACTTTGATGTGACTCTAATAAAAAATCAAAACGATACCTGTTGGTTACCACGGCAACAAAAATAGAAGTCCTTTACGACCAGCATGTGGTCATTTCTTGTTGTAAGGTGAGCAGGTTTACTCTCACACACTGACATGTGACTCCAGTGAAGATGGAACATTGCTGCATTGCTAACGTTAGCCAAGTTTAGCAAACCTCTTAACATCGTTTTCAGACGGACAAATTCATCCCACAATGCACTGCATTGGTTCACTTCTCTTGTTTGGTCCGGATCGTGTTCTCACCGGCGAACGGTCCATTTAGAAACTCTTAAGAGTCTTTGGAGCAGCCACAGCCAATCAGGAGGCAGCTATTCTTTGATTACTTCTGACCAATCAGAGAGCATTTTCCTCGCTCAGCACCATGTTTTTAAGCGGACCAGAGTTCAGTTCTTTGGTCTGCACCAGAGTTTGTTTTAACGTTCACACCCCCCCAAACCAAACATGCACCACAGCTGATAGAAATAAAAGGCCTTTAATCATTTATGTGCGTGTGCATTTAACACTGCTCTATCGTCCCATTCTCGTGATTAGTAGAGAAATCCATTCCCGTCCCACGTGACCCATGGGACTCCTGAAATGTCAGCCTCTAGTCTGTACTCTATATTTGGGGACGGCTGGAGACACCGAACAAAGGAACACTTGACAACATGTTTACACCACGTGCAGGAGTTTGATACATAAAAACATGAAGTGACCCAGCATGGGGCGCCGAGGAATTCTGTTTTTGTTGCCGTGGTATCAAAAAGGTTCTGATACCGTTTGATTTTTACTAATCTCAAAGTCTTGGTATTGAGACAACAGTGACAGATGAGACTTAACAGAGTTTATATTTTTAGGGTTCTTTCTGTAACAAATGAAAAGAAGCTCAGAGTGTCTGAAACGTTAAAGTGACACTCTCCGTTTCTGGATCAGCAGCAGGAGCCCAGTGGACGCTGATAGTTCAGATTATATCCATTTGTCTCCAAAGTGCCTTAAAATTCTGTGTATGATCCTCGGTCTGTTGACCTGCAGGCTGACGGTCAGAAACGTAGGATCCTCGGCCTGTTGACCTACAGGCTGACGGTCAGAGACAAATGATCCTCGGTCTGTTGACCTGCAGGCTGACGGTCAGAGACAAATGATCCTCGGTCTGTTGACCTGCAGGCTGACGGTCAGAAACGTAGGATCCTCGGTCTGTTGACCTGCAGGCTGACGGTCAGAGACGTATGATCCTCGGTCTGTTGACCTGCAGGCTGACGGTCAGAGACGTGTGATCCTCGGTCTGTTGACCTGCAGGCTGACGGTCAGAGACAAATGATCCTCGGTCTGTTGACCTGCAGGCTGACGGTCAGAAACGTAGGATCCTCGGTCTGTTGACCTGCAGGCTGACGGTCAGAGACGTATGATCCTCGGTCTGTTGACCTGCAGGCTGACGGTCAGAGACGTATGATCCTCGGTCTGTTGACCTGCAGGCTGACGGTCAGAGACGTATGATCCTCGGTCTGTTGACCTGCAGGCTGACGGTCAGAGACGTATGATCCTCGGTCTGTTGACCTGCAGGCTGACGGTCAGAGACAAATGATCCTCGGTCTGTTGACCTGCAGGCTGACGGTCAGAGACGTATGATCCTCGGTCTGTTGACCTGCAGGCTGACGGTCAGAGACGAATGATCCTCGGTCTGTTGACCTGCAGGCTGACGGTCAGAGACAAATGATCCTCGGCCTGTTGACCTGCAGGCTGACGGTCAGAGACAAATGATCCTCGGCCTGTTGACCTGCAGGCTGACGGTCAGAGACAAATGATCCTCGGTCTGTTGACCTGCAGGCTGACGGTCAGAGACCTATGATCCTCGGTCTGTTGACCTGCAGGCTGACGGTCAGAGACCTATGATCCTCGGCCTGTTGACCTGCAAGCTGACGGTCAGAGACGTATGATCCTCGGTCTGTTGACCTGCAGGCTGACGGTCAGAGACGTATGATCCTCGGCCTGTTGACCTGCAGGCTGACGGTCAGAGACGTATGATCCTCGGTCTGTTGACCTGCAGGCTGACGGTCAGAGACGTATGATCCTCGGTCTGTTGACCTGCAGGCTGACGGTCAGAGACGTATGATCCTCGGTCTGTTGACCTGCAGGCTGACGGTCAGAGACGTATGATCCTCGGTCTGTTGACCTGCAGGCTGACGGTCAGAGACGTATGATCCTCGGTCTGTTGACCTGCAGGCTGACGGTCAGAGACGTATGATCCTCGGTCTGTTGACCTGCAGGCTGACGGTCAGAGACGTATGATCCTCGGCCTGTTGACCTGCAGGCTGACGGTCAGAGACGTATGATCCTCGGTCTGTTGACCTGCAGGCTGACGGTCAGAGACGAATGATCCTCGGTCTGTTGACCTGCAGGCTGACGGTCAGAGACGTATGATCCTCGGTCTGTTGACCTGCAGGCTGACGGTCAGAGACGGATGATCCTCGGTCTGTTGACCTGCAGGCTGACGGTCAGAGACGTATGATCCTCGGGCTGTTGACCTGCAGGCTGACGGTCAGAGACGTATGTTCCTCGGCCTGTTGACCTGCAGGCTGACGGTCAGAGACGTATGATCCTCGGTCTGTTGACCTGCAGGCTGACGGTCAGAGACGTATGATCCTCGGTCTGTTGACCTGCAGGCTGACGGTCAGAGACGTATGTTCCTCGGCCTGTTGACCTGCAGGCTGACGGTCTGAGACGTATGTTCCTCGGCCTGTTGACCTGCAGGCTGACGGTCTGAGATGCTGTCAGTGTGATAGAAACTGAAGGAAAAGGAAGTGGGTGATGTTCAAGGTGGAGGAGTGATTTTGTTTATTTTGAGAAGAAAAAGATGTCCACAGTATTAAAGCCACATCACTAAGAGCTCACATGACTTGTGTTGTTTTTTCTACATTTTTTTAACAATGTGTGTTTAAACAACAAGTTGTGATTTGTTGCATGTTGTAAATTAAAGGCTCACTGCACCACGTCTGTCTCAGGCTCTCACAGTTTGTACTCAGTGCAGCAGACGTCCAGTCAAATACATCTCTGGACTGTTTCTGAAGATCCTTCAGGTCCGCCTGTGACCTGACGGAGCTTCAGAAACAGTTTGGGTGGATGAGCAAGTCCTGGTTCAAGAGGATTTAAGGAAGAATGTGCGACACTTTACACATCAATATATCAGAACTCAAGTCTCTCCTGTGTAAATGTGTCTCTGAGTCATGACTGTCTACAATGAGTGAGAAGCTCGAGTCCCGCTGGCTGTGTTGTTGTCAGAGCCGTGTTTACATGGACGGGACGGCCGGCTCCTCCCCTTGTGTATAAAAGCTGTTTTAGTCAAGGACTAGAGAGAAGAAGAAGAACATACTCACTGATTATTTGGATGTCACGTAAGCGTTTTTAGATCACGCTCATTCTGTGTACATTTACATGTGAAGCTACGAGCTAACTAAAGAGCGCTAACATTAGCATGCTATCATAACAATGCAGGACACAGGTGATTGCAGCTCGAGCTGAGGACGAAATTGTCCGCTGCTTGCACTTAATTGTGCAACCAAATTGATAACTCCTTCGAGTGGAGGCGGGTTGGAGGTGAGTCGCTGGAGGAGAGCGGAGGCTTCAGTATGGAGGAGGTGTGTCCAAACAGCAGTTTGTTTTGGTTTCATGCTGGTGCTCAAGGGCGACATCTACTGGATCAAAAAGTCGCACATTCTTCCTTTAACGTGCTCTTCTCCTGAATTGTCATGATAAGCGTTTCAGTGACTCCAGAACATCAACATATTAGTTTCAAACTGTACTGTTTGTCTAAAGTGATAAATACAAACGATATAAAAACCGATGAGCAGAGCTGACGTCACTCTGTGTGGTCGTCTGTCCATTTATAAACTGTTAAAGAGTCTTTGGAGCAGCCTCAGCCAATCAGGAAGCAGCTAGTCTTTGATTTCTTCTGACCAATCAGAGAGCATTTTCCTTAAGCATCACACATGTTGTTAAATCTCTTGTAAATGTCCTTGTGTGAACACAGAACAAACTGTTCGATGATTCAGACCAGAGCAAACGATCGAGAGGTGAGAAAACGCCCTGAGAGTGAAGTGAGGTGATGTCAGGTCATGTGAAGAGTTGATGTGTGAAAGAGACCGTTAAAGACTCTTACAGTGTTTACATCTTTTAAACATTTTGTGGTTAAATGTTTAGTTCTGTGAAGAGTTTCATGTTTTTTGGGATCAAACCATCAGTTTACGAACACTGACGTCACGTTACGTGTTATTTTTAGACGTGTTAAAATATGAATCACATCATTCAGCAGCAATAACAGAAACTGCAGGGGAGACGTTAAAAATAAATGTACTGCCGAATGCTGTAAACACACGGCTCTGCAAGCTGATGGAAACCTGCAGCTCAGTGTGTGTGTGTGTGTGTGTGTGTGTGTGTGTGTGTGTGTTTGGGGAGGGTATGATGGGAAAGTATGAGTCATGGCCACCTCTCGTCCCCCTGTAGGCCGCTTTGTTTCCTGAACTCAGCAGCTGCAGCTACGAGTTAAAAAGCAAGTCTTTTTATGTCAGCCTGAGTAAAGGCTTCGGAGGCACACCTGATTAGAGTTGTGGGTCGTTAAAAACAAGTCCAAGTCAAGTGTCATGCCTTCTGAAACAAGTGAGAGCCAGTTCCTTCAGATGAGTTGAATCTCAAGTCTTTTAAACCAAGGCTATTAAAGTTTAAGTAAGTCCAAGTCGATACTCAAGCTCAGCAAAGTCCAAGTCAAGTCTGAGAGACAAGTCCAAAGAAATACCAGGTAAAGACAAGTCCAAGTCCAATATGAAGACTTTGAATACAAGTCCAAGTCACAGCTCAAGTGTTCAGAGACCCGACTGTTTTAAAATCCAAACTGGAATCTCGGGTCCTTTCAAAGATTTCTGAGCTGAGACTGAAGTCATAACTGAGTCTTTATAACCTTCTTTGAGTCTTTCATGCTCTTCATCCTGAACAATAACACAAAGACATGACAGCTGATGCTTTTCTTAAAGTCTTCTTAAATAAAATTTGACGCCGTTAGGATTCAACATCGTGATAAATCTTAGAGCTGATGTTTTGTTTCCTCTGAATGAGTCGGCGTGACCAGCAGCTTAATAAGCCTCTTGAATTCTTGACTAAAACGCTCTCAGAGATCGCATCAATAATTCAAACTGCAGCAGCACAGAACCAGAGGAGAAAAGACCCGAGAGTCAGACGAGGAAAAGGGCAGAATGGGCGTCTGTCGACAGGCAGCAGAGCGGTGAAGGCAAAGATCCAAAGTCATCTTACTCCTGAAGATGTTCAATGTCTTGCCAATTTACCTTCTTTAAAAGCTATTGGCGTGTTTGAATTGTAGCAATGCATCATGGTCTATCAGATCATCATGTTTGTAGCGTCATGAGAGAAGTAGTATCTGTATAAAGTTATTTTTCATGTGTTTCTTGTTTTTTAACTTTGCCCCATTTCCACCAAGCGGTCCGGTTCAGTTTGGTTCAGTACGGTACGGTACAGATTTATTACCGTTTCTACGACCAAAATAACTGATCCGTAACGCCCTACTTTTTTGGTACCCTTCTAGTGAAGTGCTAAACGTACCGATCAGACCCTAAAGGGCGGAGCTACACACACTGCAGTCCTTTGATTGGTGGAATTAATCTTCACTTATCGTGCGACAGCGGTAATAAAGGACAAAAACAACAACGCACCATGTTTAAATATCACGTGGATTTGGAGAGAGTCATTTCTGCTGTTTTTGCGGCTAATATCAGCGTGTAGCTCCGCCCCATGGATGACCTCGGAGATGCAGACCTTTCTAGGAATCACTGATTTTTGTTTACTGTGTCACGTTCTTCTTCTTTGTTGGATTTATTGGCGGTCTACACTATGTCACGCCGCTGTGATTTAGCGATGTGTTAGGGTAAGGTTGTCTGTGGAAACGCAAGAAGATCAGAGTTTACCGTACCAAACCGTCCTGAACCAAACTGGACCAAACCGTCCTGAACCAAACCGGACCAAACCATCCTGAACCAAACCGGACCAAACCGTCCTGAACCAAACCGGACCAAACCGTCCTGAACCAAACCGGACCAAACCGTGCTGAACCAAACCGGACCAAACCGTGCTGAACCAAACCGGACCAAACCGTCCTGAACCAAACTGGACCAAACCGTCCTGAACCAAACCGGACCAAACCGTCCTGAACCAAACCGGACCAAACCGTCCTGAACCAAACCGGACCAAACCGTCCTGAACCAAACCGGACCAAACCGTGCTGAACCAAACCGGACCAAACCGTCCTGAACCAAACCGGACCAAACCGTGCTGAACCAAACCGGACCAAACCGTCCTGAACCAAACCGGACCAAACCGTGCTGAACCAAACCGGACCAAACCGTCCTGAACCAAACCGGACCAAACCGTGCTGAACCAAACCGGACCAAACCGTCCTGAACCAAACCGGACCAAACCGTCCTGAACCAAACCGGACCAAACCGTCCTGAACCAAACCGGAGCGCTTGGTGGAAACAGAGTTTTGTGACTGACTTTTACAGATAATCCTCCCCGCCTCCCCGGGACATTTCAAATGTCGTATCACAAACTTTTAAAATCAAGTTGTTTTGAGGACGCTGTCGGACAAAATTAGGTGCATAAAAAACAAAGTATTAACTTCTGAGCAGGGGCGTCTGCAGGAATTCTGTGCCTCCATAAACAGATCTCACATTGGGCCCCTCCACCACAGCTTCAGCCAACCCTGAGATGTAGAGTGCTGCAGGGACGACATATTCATGTAGGACAACTGGACGTTAGCATCTCGACGGTTTCCCAGACCAAGACATTTAAGATGTTCTTGTTACCGCTAATAGTGTCATCGTGGGTATTTGTATATTAGGATCCACTCATATTCTTTCCTTTGTTACTCCTGGCCATTTTGGCCACCTTGTGGTTGTTGTGTTTTTCATCCACGACTCTGTTCTGTCTTACTGAGTTGCATTTTGTTATCTGTTTGTGTATTGTTAGCATTTTGTTTTGTCTTGTCTTTTTTATTTAGGCTGTTTTTCTTTTTCTTTCTGTTCTTTTCTTTTTTGAATTGTTGTCATGTTGCCATGTTGTAAATTGTCTTCTGTAAGAACCCATTTGAAAATGAGATGATGCATCTCACGGGGCTTATCCTATAAAAAATAAAATACAAATTTAGGGATCGAGACAGAGTCAAGACCAAGACCATAAATATCTCTGAAAAATCATCTAGTGCGCAGGGGGCGTGTCACTCACTTAGACGTAACACCGGGAAGGTTTCGGCCGTAACCGGGAGATAAAAATATCTCCATATCTACAAATGTTCTTTTAGAAATGTTTCCTTCAAATCACAGGTCGTGGAATAATAAGTCAAGGTGGCCTTGACCGGTCTTAAAATCCAGAGTCCGTCCAGTCTGAGATCGAGACAAGAGCGAGTAAAAATGCTTTCGGTTTCGAGGTGAGACCTTTCATAATTTCTGAAGCCTATAAAGGAACGACACCACCTCTGAGTTTCCAACCAGTAGATGAGTTTCCGTATGGCGTGATGTGCCCCCACAATACATCCACGCTTCTGAGATGTGTTGGAGTACGAGTGCAAAGAAGGATCAAAAGGTAATAAACTAGTAGTACCTAAATCTGTCATCACAGTTTGAGTAAATATAATAAGTACGACAGAATCATTGATCTCGTTTTTAAAAATCTGAAGACGTTGTTTTCTACAGAGCGAGTCTTTCACAGCTTTCTTTGTTACCATGGAGACGTGAAAACAGCTCTTCACTTTGAACCACATCCTGAGACCACAGAGTGGTTAAACACACACACCAACAAAAACACACAAAAACCGAGTGTCACATGTTCAGCGGCAGGAAGTGAAGCTGAAACCTGCAGCAGCTTCTGGCGGAAACTTCAGATTAAATCTGTAAAGAAAGAACAAACACTCTGAGAATGTACTAACATCATTTAAGTAAGGTAAGTATCTATTTTTCATCCTTTACTTTGATTAAAGGAGCAACATGTAACTCTGACACTGAGGGCCTGATTTACTAAAGGCTTGTGTGTCTTGTGTGCAAACTTGATACCACCGGCAAAAAAAAGTTCTATCTGATCTTCTAACAGCATGCAGTGAGGATTGCGTCTTTCATTTGAGCAAAACAACACGCATTGTCCATTCAGTACGTTTGCATTGTGATTTACCAAACCTGGCAAGAATTGCGGTGATTGTGACGGTGTCTGAATGTAACACCTTTGAAAGGAAGGTGCTAATCCAGGAGCCCAGTGTTACACACAACAGGCTGCAGTTAGGAGGAGACAGAGGCTCAATAAAAGAAGGCAGAAAGATCACTCCCCCCCACACGTGTTAACATGTTTATAATGACAGAAAAATAAATGATTTAGATTCAATAATAGTGAACAAAGAGAAACACCATGATTAAACTAATATAACTGAACATTCACAGCCTCTACACATTTATGTCCTATTTCCCTCTTCTCACCAACATTACATTTTAAACTGGGCATTTCCTTTGCCCCTCTCTCCCCCAGCTCGTCCCCTCTGGTGCGCTCCTCTCCCTATCGCGCTTGTCTCCTCCCTCTACAGCCCCCTGCTGCTGCTACGCTGTAGGGCGCTTGGATTGGGGGACCTCACCACTGCTTGCACCCCCGTCTTCGATACCTCTTGCCAGGGCATTTATGTCCGATCAGACACAGCGCTGGCCAGCAGTCTGGTGTGTGGGGGTGCCTTAAAACCGCCTACCTTCTCTGGTCCAAACAAATCCAGACCATTCAGGACCAGAATCTAAAGTTAGAAGGAGGACATACTGGCTGCTGCATTGTTGTCAGAGAAGCCAGCACTTCAACATAGCATGTTTCCTTCATGTCTGATCATAGAGTAAGCTCACTTTATCATTTCACTCTCTACACATCTCACTGATTGGACCTTAACTAATCTTGTGAAGTTAATTTGCAATATATTTTGTTAGTGCTTCTCTGTTTACATGTTTACTGTAAAGGCAGCTAAATATGTGCAGGAGTCTGTGACACACTTTAGCAGAGAGGACGATGAAGAGAGTCGTCTTGTTTGTAAAGTTCTGAATGGTATGATATCGTTGTGGGGGAACATTATCAGAAGTTTTACTTCTTGTTAAAGGGTATAATTGTCTTCACTGCAGTAAAAGATCTCATAACTTCTTCTCTCAGGTTTCAGTTTCACGTGTTAAAAGCAGGTGAGCGGGCTGCAGTGAAAGCCTCAGCTCCACCACAGGAAGCCGCCGCGCTCACCAAACCTCAGAGGGTTTTATGGTCATTTAAGATCTTTATTTGTTTATGATTGAGTGTACATTGTTGTTTTGTATTGAATTGTTCTCCTCAGGCTTTGTCATGATTTTTAAACTCATGTGGTCGTTAACGTCTCCTGCTGTGGTCGTTGTCACGGTAAAGTGCTCAGATGAAAGTCACTGCAGAGCTGAACTTTCCCTCCACATGTGACCCAGAGCAGCTGACACCATGTTTGTGTTTCTGTTGCACTTCAGTGGTTTCAAACTCTGACGCTGGCTCATAAAACTCGTCTCAATGACTGACAATCAAACAGCATCCACATCAGAACCAGGACTAAAGAGGGCCGGTGTTCCTTTTGTATCATGAATGCAAACCTGCTTTCATTCTCTATAACAGCCTCCCCCCACACACACACACACACACACACACACACACACACACACACACACACACACACTGTGCCGCATGGTTTGCTCTTTGCAGCCAAATTAACGAACAGTTATTACAAATCAAAAATAACAGCCGTGTTTAACGTTTTCGTATTTAATCAGGTGTGACAGTGAAACAAATAAACAAGTGCGTTCAAACATCGTCAACTTCATTTCCCTCTGTGGTTCCTTTCTCCAAAACCTGAAATACTTTTACGTTCATCTGTATTTTCATTGAAACACGGTGCACACTCCGCGTGGTGAACATCTTTCTCTCAGCGCTTCGTCAGGATCCTGATCGAGACAGAATCTGGATTTGGAGATCAGGAGTAAAACAAACAAACAGTGAATGGGTCGTCCTTTGTTGTGACTGAGCCCGTTGACTTTACAGCGAGACATGTTGATAAAAGAGGGGCCCCCCTGACCTCGGGGGGTGGGGGGCCCCGTGGCCTGAGCCTGTGGTCGATCCGTGCTGTGATTGTTTCCTGGAGCGTCACAAAGACAGAGACATATTTTAGGAAACCTCATGAAAGAGAAATCACCTTTTGACTTCGTCCAGTTTATTTTGTTTTTACAAAGAAGAATGAATGAATCGTTAAATTGATGGAAACAATAGAAACAAAGTGAACCTCTGGCTCCCCCTGCTGGACAGAACAGAGACCTGCTGTGTGTCTGATGTGAAAACAGTGAGCAGATTAAACTGTTTGGATTCCTCTGGTTTGATTTATCAGAACAATCAGAGGTTTTGTGTTTACAGTTTAAAGAAAAGGAAGAAATGTGTTTTATTGTGAAAAACCGTACCATGTCCTGTTTCCAAACAACGTTTATTCTCTATTTTGGTTTCTACAAAGTGAATATTCATTTACGTTCAGTTTGACGTGTTTCAGTCATTTTAAAGATGAATTATTTATCTGAGCTCACCTAAAGATCAGTCTGTGACGGGGAGGCGTGTTTAAGGTTTAAAACAAGCGTCCGCCTTAGTCTCCATGGAATTAACTGAAGCTGAGAGAAAGTCAGAGAATTGAAATTGTTGTCAATGCGACAAAAACTGTTTTAGACATTGAGGGAAAAGAAGTGCTGAGAGAGAGAGGGGGGGGGGGGGGTGAGAGAGAGAGAGGGAGAGAGAGAGAGAGAGAGGGAGAGGGAGAGAGAGAGCGAGAGAGAGGGAGAGAGAGAGGGAGAGAGAGAGGGAGAGGGAGAGAGAGAGCGAGAGAGAGGGAGAGGGAGAGGGAGAGAGAGAGGCCTTCAGGGACCTCTCAGAGTCTAGACCGGATCAAGCACAGAAGTTGTCCGTCCTTCCATCCAGCTTCAGGTATGCCTCTGATCTCGTTCTGCCTGTACATTGAAATGACACTAAGACGTGAAACTACACTTGTGTTACAGGATCCAGAAACATGTCTCGCCTTAAAAACAGCAGTTTGCACGTGAAGGTCACTAAGCCCGTTCTGCTCCACTTTTTTTTGTCTGATTGAATCTGACTAAAAATATTACAATTGTGAAATTGACAGAAATCCATCGTAGCAACGGAGAACTTTAATCCCTGTGGTTGTAATGTTGTGAAATTGATGCACAATAATGGTGAAACGGGGATTATTCCTCAGACTATCAGTGGACTGTCAGACAAGAATCCAGCAGCAGACCTGGATATGTGACCTCAGAAACCTGACTCATTGAGCCACCATTGATCTTAACATCTCATGCAGTTGATGCAGGATGTCGACCAGAAGAGAAACGTAGAAACACCGTTTATTAACCATCAGAGTCAAACACAAATCCTGGAGCCAACGCGCAGTGTGTTGATAATTAGTGTGAAAGGACACTTCCTGTTCACACATGCAGCTCAGTCTGATGAGGTCAGGACATTTCAGGAGAGCAGGGCATGTTTTAAAGAGGCTATAAAGAGAAGATGATTTTAATACATGTTACATATGATCAAGTTCTGGTTTGTACTTTTTATAAGAAATAGAATCAAAATAATCATCACATGAGAAGAATAGCTGCAGCATTTCTTGGTAGCTTTTGATCTCTTAACATTTCTACCAGCTGCTTCATGTTTGACCTTCCCCTCCTGTAATGTGTGGAGAACACATTCATTAGAAATATCACTGAAATGAACTTTGATGTGATTCCTCTGTCAGTCCCTGATGGATGAAGCTCTCCTCAGCTTGCAGAGCTTCTCCACGCACAAGATGGTGGAGGTTCCTCCTCTGTGGATCATCAGGACACAGCTGCTCCTCTCTGCACCACCAGCGTCCTGATCGCTCACATTATGACGGAGATCACCATCGCCAGCTAATGAGAGAAGAAGAGAGGTCACAGAAATCATGAATCATGTTCTACACAGACTCCCGTCATCAGCTGGAAGTCATCAGATTCCCCCACAGCGCTGTAACTAAGCTCCGCCCCCACTCCACCTTTGTACTTCATTAATTTACATAAGGTTATTTTTCCGTGAAAACATTGCGTAAAGATTGGAAGTGTGGCTACAAGCCAGCCTTTCTGTTAAACATACTGTGTGATCATATTGACTGTTTGGTAGCCATAGGTAAACTTGTTGACAGAAACGTGTGCTAGCTTGAAGGTAACTTTTACAGCTTTCTGCTTCATTATTATCTCAGGCAACATTAAAGTGACAGCTGGTCAACAAATGTAATAAGGTAGCCCAGAGGGAATATAACCTTCATGAACATCAGCAGCAGCTAAACATCAGGTTCATATATTGATAATGTTACATATTTGATGATAGAAGATGCTAACATATTGTCATACTTGATGACTGTATTATTTTGCTCTCTCAGGCTCTTACCCTGAGAGCTACTTGCATAGTGACTGTCCATCACATCACCCCTGAGTGGAACATGGTCAGCCCTGTTCTGCAAATTCAACCCATTTATAAAAGGGACTGAAGGTTGTGAGCATGGGCTTTTCATGTTTCACTGAAGCTTTATCCAAAAGTGCAAACAGAACTGAGATATCTTATTGTGTGCACTGCTTCTTTAGTAGGCCTAGTGCTGGCCGATAAATCCATTTCTTAGATTCATTTGAATTTATGGTTTTAAAAAATGAAAATGGATTTTCACTTGAACATGGATCATTACGGTAAACAACCTCCGCTGCTTCTCTGAGCTCCCGTAGTCAGTAACGCCTCCTCCCCCGGAAAGTTGTCTCTCAAGACAGTGAGTGAAAACGTCAACATCGCAGCATGCGCTAATAAAAGTGAGAAGTTTGTTTCCAAAAAAGGCCCAGTCTCCTCAGTCGTCTGCAGCGTCGGACCTCGAGCAAACCACTGTCCGATTTAAAGTCTGTCTAAAGTCTGTCGCAACTAAAGGCAGCAGCACAAACAGAGACAGCCGAGTGGGAGAAGTGTGTGGCCCAGCGAGCACAAGACCGCGGCAGTCCTTAAACACCCGCTTCATTCAGGAGAAATCCCGGAGTTCTTCGGCTGTATCTGACTAACATGACTCAAAATAAGCCATGAAGTCAGTAAAGTAGCTGTCATGCTCTGTGTGTTGTTCTCCGATGTGCAGACACGGACCCGACAGCGCGTCCCTTTTTTCACTCGAGTCCTCCAGTGTTGTAAACTGAGCACACTTCATAATAACACAGAGCCATGCATGTGTTGTATTACGACGTGATGTACAAGAGGTAACCGTGCTCAGGCCGGTTAGTCCTGGAGCAGTGAGAGTGCTGGTGTCTTGATGATTCTATTGGACAACGTTAGCCATCCTCTCCTCCACATCATGGCAGGCCAGAGAAGAAGCTGCAGTGGACGCTTCATTTCACTGCCCTGCAGGACTGAGAGGTTCAGGAGATCCTTTGTCCCCACAGACATTAGGCTTCATAACACACAGGCCAACGGTAGCAGCTCATGACTGGAGCTGTGGGTAAACCGTCACTGCCTGCCTTTCCTCCTCTTTCTCCTGAACACTCTCTCACCCCGGGGATTGGTGCAATAATAACAACTATTTAGGACTGCAGAGACTTTTACTGTTTTAATGATCTGTTCATTTCATCTCTGCAGGTTTGGATTATTCCTGACTCTGTTTGGAGTCCTGTTTTTAAAATGAACATCGTCTTCTTCACTGTTTGTTCAATGTTTGAACTTCTATGTGTGAGCTACGGGATACTCCTGAATTTAATCCAGGGGATGAATCAAGTCTCTATCTGCTCCGGAGCAGGTTATGATCGAGGTAAAAGATCAAGCTGTGGAAATCTCCGCCCACTGACCAATCAGACCAATCGCTCTGTTTGTGATGGTCAGAGCTGCAGCTGAAATAGAACTTCTCAAACTGTTCTACTCTCCACATGAAAGAGTCAGAGCAACACATTCAGTTCAGAGAAGAAACAGGAGTTATTATGGTCAGTTCTAAGGTCAACTAACGATGGGAAGAAAATAGAATAAGCCGTAGTTTGGACATTAATACTCTCTGATGTTTCTTTGTTTCTGCCAGTTGTCCTTCCTGCATTTGTTCCTGCAGCGGTGTAACTTTAGTCTTTGGGAGCCTGTTTGTCTTCAACTTCTTCATATTATTCAGATAGTTTGTTCAGAGTTTGTTAGATATGACGATCTGCTGACAGCAGACTCTGTGATGATTGTGATAGGTTATATGAAGCTAGCTCCGCCCCTTTTATGTGAGCGTGCTCTCTGAAACTCTGGGTTTATTTCTCAGGTTGATAAGCAGCTTCATGTGACTGTTCAGCACCATCTCTTATGTCAGGGTTAGTGAAGCCAGATCACAGGAAACAAACCCTGAGTATGTTGAACTCTCTTCGTAGTGTAGACCCCAGAAAAGGATTTCTCCAACAACAAACAAGAATCTGAATATATGTATGAGCTGATGTGTATCAACAATCAGTCCCCTGAACCTCTCTCCAGATGTGTTCAAAGACAGGACGGAAACAGGGAAACAAGAAGCACAGTGAATGGAAACTGTAGCATTCACCAACGTAGATCTACATTTGAACATTCAGCTTTCTCCATCAAAGGCTGTAAACTCTGGAACACATTAAACACCTGAAATCACATTCATCTCACACTTCAAATCTTTTACAGGAACAGTGAAATGAGAGCTGTACCCACTTTAAAATTCTATCTTAAACCTGTAATTTAAACTGCTTTAAAGCATTTGTATTGTCATATTGTGGTTCATGTATTTGAATGGATCCTCATAAAGTGTTGTGGGGTTTAATGTGTTTCTTTACACAAAGGCCCAACTAGAGACACGAGCTGGACATTAGAAACAGCTAAAAACTCTTTATGCAGCACATCAGTTTCATGCTTTATATTGACACTATGTTCAATCACATTGTTCCTATTAAATACATAAATTCAAATATGTGGAGGGTTTACTAAAGAACACTGAGAGACTGACCTCAGAGTCTCCAGTCGATAGTTTGGATTCTCCTGAAGATCACGCAGCAGCTTCTCTCCTGAATCCTGCAGCCTGTTGTCTCTCAGGTGCAGCTCTCTGAGATGGGAGGGGTTGGACTTCAGAGCTGAGGCCAGAGAAGAACAGCTGATCTCTGACAAACTGCAGTCCCTCAATCTGAATAAAGAATAAAAGATGTAAATGTAGATGACAGTGAGCTTTATGCATGAATGTGTGATGTTGTCCACATGAACACTCTGATGTGATCATCATCTGTTCATTCCAACATTGAAGGACTTTATTAGGATGCATTAATACTTTAGTTCTTCCTGATCGTTCTTAGATTCAAACACTCAAAGCTCCTGTGAGGAACTTTCATTACGTGTCTGTTTTGGCGCCCCCTGTGGACAAAGTGAAACCTCTTCTCTCTTTACTGATCTTGTCCTGTACAGTATTCCCTCACAAAAAACTCCTCCTGCTTTCTTTGAACTCTACAAAGTACAAGTCAGTGTGAATCTCTTCTGTAGGAAATGTAAAGAAAGGCTTTTCCAGACAGCGTCCTGTGATTCTCCTCATGTGACAGCGACCAGCTGGAAACAGGCAGACTTTCAAAAGGACTTTATAATGTTGTTGGTCTCATTGACTTTAGCCAATCATCAAGAGAAATCCAGATTACTTTCAGTGTGTTTCATCAGCAGATCAAACCTCCTCACAGTACGTTTAAATCACAGAGTTTGTTTTGATATATGATCATAAAAAAACATGAACGGTATGAAAGAGAGGAAGAATGATCCATAAACACATGTACTTCAAATCTCTTGAAAAGTGGACTCTCATGAAGAATGATTAGGTCCAGCATATATGACAATAAAAGAAGACAATCCACAGCCATCCAAACACATGTCCCGTCATTATTGGATCTGTTACTAAAGGACAGTTCATGGAGGTTTGTCAGAGTCCTCTCTACAATCCTAAATGTCTTTGTGCTGCTCTTCACTGGATCTGTGTATTTCATATGGAGCTTGTTTGGAAGTTAAAGGTGATGAGAGGCTCATGAACTGTTTGTGATTATCACCACACATTCTTTAAACCTGTGAGCCGTACAGGAAGCTGTTCTTAGATCAGAGGCACGACCATCTAACAATCTAATGAGTCATGAAGGCAGGCAGGAAAAACACAACATGACGCCCAGAAACATGTGATTAGCAGACCCTCTTCAGTGGACTCAGGAGGTCAGTGGGGGCTGGGAGCAGAGCTGCTGCTAATGTTAGCTTGTTTCATGGTGCTCAGCTTGTTTTTAGGTTAGGATTCACACAGTGTTCATCATTCCTGAGGTGTTGAACAGAAGCACAGACTCAAAGAAAGAAAAGGTGTCTGACCTCAGAGTCTCCAGTCTGCAGTTTGGACTCTGCAGTCCCTCACACAGCAGCTTCACTCCTGAATCCTGCAGCTTGTTGGTACCCAGGTCCAGCTCTCTGAGATGGGAGGGGTTGGACTTCAGAGCTGAGGCCAGAGAAGAACAGCTGATCTCTGACAAACCGCAGCGCCACAATCTGAATAAAGAATAAAAGAAGAATGAAAATAATGTCTAATCCACTCACATGTGTTCAGGTTGTGATGAGTATCTCAACATCACTTTGTCCTGATGAATCAAGTTTTCTCTAAATGATTAGAGGATCATTTCTGATTGTGTATTCACTAAATCTAAATCCTCCAAATGTCAGCACAACATTCATCCAGCTGTTCATGTGCACAGATGAAGAACAGGCTGCTGATCTCAGTCAGCTCTGTGATGTTAGTACATTTATCAAATCAGACATTATTGAATCACAAGTCTTCATGATTTCACTTCTCAACAGAACCAGAGGAAACCAGAGGCTTCATGTGCACCTTGTTTTCAATCTTCATGAAGAGTTTGAAACTTTTCTCCACATGATCAGAAATCTCTGCATGAAGATGATTCCTAAATCTGGAATACTTTGACAGGATATAGAAACATTTTCAAAACTCAATCTAAACTTGTTCTAAATCAGCGATACTCAACCCGTGGCTCTCGGGCCGCATGTGGCTCTTTAGTGACTAGTTGTGTCTCTTTTAAGACCTAATGGGAGAAAAAACTCGCTCACCTCCATTTTAACTTCAACAACTGGGTGCTGAATCCTGAAAATGTTCAAACATGATTATAATACCATTTTGGAACGCTGTCCTTTTAGTTTTTCTCTTTTCAGACCGAGCCTTCTTGAAAACAAATCCCTTACATTCATTGAAAAAGGGAAACACCGAGTTTTACAAGTCACATATCTGTGTTTCCATGGCGATGAATACACCCCCTCCCTAAAGTATATCTGCTGACCTTTTTATATCATAGCCTTCACGTACACACGAGAGAGACAGAGAGAGAGAGAGAGAGAGAGAGAGAGACAGAGAGAGAGAGAGAGACAGAGAGAGAGAGAGAGAGAGAGAGAGAGAGAGAGAGTGAGAGAGAGACAGAGAGAGAGAGAGAGAGAGAGTGAGAGAGAGACAGAGAGAGAGAGAGAGAGAGAGAGAGAGAGTGAGAGAGAGACAGAGAGAGAGAGAGAGAGATCTGTGGGTACGTCCCTCCTCTGATTCAGATGTGATGTCTCGTGTTAAACCTGAAGCTTCTCTTTGTTTCTATATTTCTCAGCAGCTGATGTGTCGATGCTGTCCTGCACTCATGCTTTAAGATAAGTGTTGTTGAAAATGGTAAAGGCAAGGCAAGTTTATTTATATAGCACCTTTCATACACCAGGCAATTCAAAGTGCTTTACATAGACACAAACATTTCGACATTTCACAAAATAATAATAAAACAATATACAAAATTTAAGAAGCTAATACAAGTTGAGATAAAAACAGTGGGTGGAAAGGTGGTTTACTCAAATGCCATGTTGAAAAGAAATGTTTTGAGCCCGGTTTTAAAAGTGTCAACTGTTGTAGCACGCCTCAGACTCTCTGGCAGTTTGTTCCAGAGGTGGGGGGCATAAAAACCAAAAGCTGCCTCAGCCTGTTTTGTTCTTACTCTGGGTACAGCGAGGAGGCCTGCCCCAGACGACCTGAGCGGTCTGGGTGCCTTATACAATGTGAGTAGGTCTGAGAGGTATTCAGGGCAGAGACCGTTAAGTGATTTAAAAACAAGTAACAGGATTTTAAAATCTACTCTTTGGGACACAGGGAGCCAGTGCAACATTTTGAGAACTGGTGTGATATGCTCCATCTTCCTGGTGTTAGTAAGCACTCTGGCGGCAGCATTTTGGACTAGCTGTAGCTGTCGCATAGATTTTTTGCTGATACCTGTTAGGATGCTGTTGCAATAATCCAGTCTACTGAAAATAAAAACATGCACAAGTTTTTCACAGTCTTGTTTAGATATACATTTTTTTTAATTTTGCTATGTTTTTGAGGTGGTAGTAGGCTGTTTTTGTGATTGTTTTTATGTGACTGTTAAAAGTTAGATCAGAGTCCAGAACAACACCCAGATTTCTTACATGATCTGCAGGCTTCAACCAGATTGTTTCCAGATAAGCAATGACTCTTGATCTCTCCTGTTTCGGCCCAAATACAATTATTTCAGTTTTGTCTTCGTTCAGTTGTAAGAAAATTTGGCACATCCAGTCCTTGATGTGTTTGATGCAGCCAACCAGGTTATCAATGTTACTGAGGTCATGTGGTGAAACTGTTAAATAAAGCTGCGTGTCGTCTGCATATGAATGATATGATATGCTGTAGGACTTAATCATCTGAGCAAGGGGGAGCATATAGATATTAAAAAGGAGAGGCCCGAGAATAGACCCTTGGGGGACCCCACATTTAATTATCTCACGCTCAGACACATGACCACAAACTGAAACAAAACATTCTCTGCCCTGAAGGTAAGATGCAAACCAGAGCAGTGCCATGCCAGTGAGTCCTACCCACTTTTCTAATCTTTCCAGCAGTATCTTATGGTCAACAGTGTCAAATGCTGCAGTAAGATCTAGTAGTACCAATATTGAAATTTGGGATGCATCACAGCTGAGATGGATGTCATTTAGTACTTTAACAAGGGCAGTCTCTGTGCTGTGATGAGGCCGAAATCCAGATTGATAGACATTGAAAAGGTTGTTTTGTGTGAGAAAAGTCTCTAACTGTTGGTAAGCGACCTTTTCAATTATTTTTCCTTTGTAATTAGTTATGACAGAAGCATCCAGATTTGTCTTTTTTAAGAGGGGTTTAATAACTGCTGTCTTCAAAGCATTTGGAAAGAAGCCAGACTGGCGGGAGCTGTTCACAATTTGCAGTAAATCTGGTGCAATGCAGTGAAAAACATCTTTTAAAAAGCCTGTGGGCACAATGTCAAGGCAGCAGGTAGTAGACCTGAGTTTGCGTACAACTTCTGCTAAAGTTGCACAGTCAATTGGGTGAAGGTACGCTAGCTTGGCTAGACCAGTGGGAGGCTTGGGTGGCACAGATAATTTTGTCTGCATGAGGTTCCCAGTTGTTTTTCTAATTTTCTGAACTTTATCATTAAAAAAGGATGCAAAATTGTGACATGACTTGTTAGATTGCAATTCAGGGGGCACTGAAGCTGGTGGATTTGTCAATCTATCGATGGCCGCAAACAAGGCACGTGCGTTGTTGCTCTTGCTACTTATAGTTTCAGAGAAAAAATTCTCTCTTGCTCTTTTAAGTTCCAGGTTATACATTTTTAGACTTTCCTTATAGATCTCATAATGCACCTGGAGTTTGGTTTTCCTCCACCTCCGCTCAGCCTTTCTGCACACCCCTTTTTGTGAATTCACCTGCACAGTGTTCCTCCATGGGGCTTTTTCCTTGCCATCAATGGTTTTAGATTTAAAGGGTGCAACTGCATCAATTATATTCAAAACATTGGAACAGAAATTGTCAACAAGGTCGTCAACAGGGGCAGTAGGCAGTGCTGGTAGGGGTATAAAGGCCTGAGAAAATAGTAAACGGGTATTTTCAGTAATGTACCGTTTCTTAACTACCTCTGTTTTCTTTCTGTGGATATCTGCAGAGATAGTAATTTGAAAGGAAACACTATAGTGGTCTGAAAGAGCCCTATCTTTTACAATAATATCAGAGATTTTGAGGCCTTTTGAGATAACTAGGTCCAAAATATGACCTCTCTTATGTGTTGAGGTACTTACATGTTGTGAGAGGCCAAAGTTATGTAGAGTGTAAAAGAGTTCTTTCGTCCAGCTGTCTTTGGGATTGTCTATGTGAATATTAAAATCAACCATTACAACAACACAACTAAAATCAATGCAGATGACGGACAGAAGTTTAGTAAAATCATCAAAGAAGTGTGCATTATACTTGGGGCTCCTGTTGATAGTTACCAGGAGTGCTTGGCAGGAGGATTTCAGCTGAAGTGCTAAATATTCGAAGGAATCAAACATGCCAAGGGACAGCTGTTTACATTGGAAGTTATTATTAAATAAAGCAGCTACTCCCCCTCCCTTTCTAATTGCTCTAGGCTCACTGAAAAAACTAAAGTTGGGGGGGGGGGCAGTTTCAAGGAGTACTGTTGCATTATTATCCTCCTTCAGCCATGTTTCAGTTAAGAACATTGTTAGTACGTATTTTCATGGATTCGTTCATCTTGATAATTTTGTGGATATATCTTTGAATTGTGTCAACCATCTAAGAGTAATTCTTTTAGGTTTGTGAAGCTGTAATATATATGTGTAAGACATCTCACAGCAGCAAAGTTACATTGGGATTGGAGCCAAGTGTCTGTTGTGAGCTGAAAATGAAATGTGACTCTGAAACTGAAGAAATGTATATGTCTGATTTACGAGTCAAGTTGATGTCTTCATTCTGGCCTTATAGAGAAGTACACAAATGGAATTTGTGGGCTGTAACATTCTAGCAGAATATAAGCAACTCTGTGTAGATGAACACTTTGCCAGTGATCGTGAGATCCTGGTCAGCATGGAACAGTGATTGTAATACTGGTCAGCATGGGCCAACCATTGTGAGATCTTGGTTAGCATGTGTGAGCCATGGTCAGATATTTGTCAGGAATTGTCTGCGATATGTATTGTGTTGTTATGTTGTTTGACCACGGCTAAATAAATCTAAGATGATCCACAGTCTGTTTCACGATATTCTCATTGTCCATTTAACACAGAAACATAACCCCCACCTAACAAACATGAAGTCTAAATTTTCTTGGATAATGAGATCACTGATTAAAAATGACTTGCCTACCAATGACCTGATATATAATAAAGATACATTAACTGTGCTAGAGGCATTGCCATACACAGTCTGTTGCTGGCATGCGACTGGAGTTAAATTAGATAATGTAATGTTGCGTTTATGGTACACTTTCTTCCTCTTTGCACTAGTCAGAACAGGAATAGCAGACAGTGTTATTGTTGTTTGAGGTCTGAGGTCTGTAATAATAGTGCCAATAGCGAGTGATGTGTATAGTGTTGGTGACAGAGAAGGGCAGCAGGGGGCGCCTATCTGGTCAGGAGGTTCAGTAGGAGACAGCGGTGAGGGGCAGGGTCTTTCAGGTGGGCTTGATTGCAGAGTAAACAGTCAATCAAGTGTCACAGTCTGCACAGCATGCTGCATGTTAGCAGCTAGCGTCCGTGAGCCCAGATTGTTTGGGTGAATACCGTCACTGTTAAAGAAAGACACGCGATTCCAGAAGAGATTAAAATTGTCAATGAAGCCCATATTATGTGCTGCGCAAGAGGACAGCAGCCAAGAGTGAAGACTGAGGAGTCGGCTGAAACGACCAGCTCCCCGACCTAAAGTTGGAATGGAACTGGAGATGAAGACAGACTTCCCGCTGTGCTTTAATAAGTTAAAATCCACGACCCATGAAAAAAGTGTATCAAATGTAAACAAAGACAATTGCAGACAAAACCAAAGACAGATGGGAAACAGAAATGACAATAAGAGTTTTGGAAGAAGACTGGGAACAAGCATGTCAATTCATCTTTAAGACAACACTATCTAAATATTGGAGAGAATCTGACTGGAAAATGAACATGAGGGTTTTCATAAGAGCAAAAATCTCCTCCAAAGACATTTGATCAGGAAGTAGAGACTGCTGGAGGAAGTGTGGGGATCAGGAAGACAATCATCAGCATATCTTTGACTCTTGTCCCGTGTTGGGAAGGTTTTGGGGATTTGTTCAGGAGAAGATTACAAATATTTGTATTTACAGAAACGGCTTCATCCACTTAATATTCTACATGTACTCTCGGGTTGGATGGCGTGCTCTGGCGACCCGTAGGCTCTTACACTGGTACACCTTTATATACAGTAGAAGGCCATTCTTGGTCTGCTTCCTCTCTATGTGTTTTTATCACACAGAAAAGTACTGGACAGTATTCTTTGTGTTCTCAGGACCTTTTTATGCTCTCTGTCCCAAACGCTCAAACAGACATTGGGAAAAGGGCTTTTGTGTTTTCTGCAGCCTCAGCCTGGAATCTGTTGCAGAATGGTGTCCTTAAATGTTGTTAATCTAAAATGAAAGACCTGGAAGCAGATTCTACAGGATGCTGATGGTTTTAGTTCCACTGCTTGAGCTACTGACTCCCAGATTTGACTCATAGATGGTTCTATTATAATGCTAAATATTGTGTTTTGTAAATGGTACTTTGTCTCCCTTTGTGTCTGTAACTTTGTGTTTGATGCTGCTGCCTGTCTCGGCCAGGTCTCCCGTGAAAAAGAGGTTCTTCATCTCAATGGGACCAACCTGGTTAAATAAAAGCTTCAATAAAAATAAAATAAATAGTTGGTATGGCTCCAGCAGGAATAGAGAAGGAAGGGGATAAATACTTGTACACAATAATACACATAGCTGCATGAAAGCAAATGACAGGGAGCTGGTTGGATGATAAATCTCCATCTATTAATGCATGGAAGTTAACAGTTGAAGAAATTCAAGAAATGGAAAGAATCACGTATAGGCTAAGAAACAGAGAAGATGACTTCATGAGTAACTGGAGTAAATGGGTAAAGGAAACCATGGAGTGGAATAATAACATGTATATACATTCAGTTCAATTAACAGAGGACTGAAGGACCCCCCCCCCCCCCCCCCCCATTCTATTTCTGTTCTTTCTTAATCTTAATTTAATGATCTGTTTCTCTTCGTACCGTTTCCTCGGTTCTTTATTATTCTTTTTGATATCGTATGTATTCTTGTATGTTTAAAAAAAGATTTATAAATGTGCCAGGATGAACAAAATATGTGATGAAATGTGACAACTTGTAATGTAGAAAAACAAGCTGCAATAAAGTCTAATAATAATCATAATAATACATTTGCTCAGATTGTAATTCAGGATAAGAGTGAAAATGTAACTACCAATACTGAGCAGCATGGATCAAAGGATGTGGGTTGATTTCAAATCAATAAATGTTAATGATAGAATACTAATTCAAACAACCTGTTCTTGTTTTGGTTTGTCTCCAACTTTCAGTTTACAAAAAACCCAAAGATGAAGTGCTCTGTTGTTGCTCTTTATACTGTTGGACTCTATTTCTGAACCTTGTTGAACAGCTGAGAGCTGGGGGGGGGGGGGCTGTGTGTGTGTGATTGTAAGTATGTCTGTTCAGTAATGCTGTTTTGGATGTTTGTGTATTACTTTATATTTGTGTTAGGACCCCCTTAAAGATGAGACCAGGCATCTCAAGCTGCTAACCTTTAATACATTCAAACTCAGTTTCTATTATATTCATATCTATATTACAGTCAGTGATCTGACCTCAGAGTCTCCAGTCTGCAGTTTGGACTCTGCAGTCCCTCACACAGCAGCTTCACTCCTGAATCCTGCAGCTTGTTGGTACCCAGGTCCAGCTCTCTGAGATGGGAGGGGTTGGACTTCAGAGCTGAGGCCAGAGAAGAACAGCTGATCTCTGACAAACTGCAGCTCTCCAATCTGAATAAAGAATAAAAGAAGAATCAAAATAATGTCTAATCCACTCACATGTGTTCAGGTTGTGATGAGTATCTCAACATCACTTTGTCCTGATGAATCAAGTTTTCTCTAAATGATTAGAGGATCATTTCTGATTGTGTATTCACTAAATCTAAATCCTCCAAATGTCAGCACAACATTCATCCAGCTGTTCATGTGCACAGATGAAGAACAGGCTGCTGATCTCAGTCAGCTCTGTGATGTTAGTACATTTATCAAATCAGACATTATTGAATCACAAGTCTTCATGATTTCACTTCTTAACAGAACCAGAGGAAACCAGAGGCTTCATGTGCACCTTGTTTTCAATCTTCATGAAGAGTTTGAAACTTTTCTCCACATGATCAGAAATCTTTGCATGAAGATGATTCCTAAATCTGGAATATTTTGACAGGATATAGAAACGTTTTCAAAACTCAATCTAAACTTGTTCTAAATCAGCGATACTCAACCCGTGGCTCTCGGGCCGCATGTGGCTCTTTAGTGACTAGTTGTGTCTCTTTTAAGACCTAATGGGAGAAAAAACTCGCTCACCTCCATTTTAACTTCAACAACTGGGTGCTGAATCCTGAAAATGTTCAAACATGATTATAATACCATTTTGGAACGCTGGGATTTTTTGCAAGTCACATCTCTGTGTTTCCATGGTGATGAATACACCCCCTCCCTAAAGTATAATTGCTGACCTTTTTTATATCATAGCCTTCACGTACACACGAGAGAGAGAGAGAGAGAGAGAGAGAGAGAGAGAGAGAGAGAGAGAGAGACAGAGAGAGAGAGATTTGATTTTTCAAAACACTATTTACATAAATTTAATTTTTACAGTTCAATAAAGTGCTTATGTGTTAAAATCCTAGTATGTTTTTAAAAAGAGTTTATCTAATAAAAACTTGTGCAAAAACCAACTCTTCATCAACAACTGAACAGACAATACTATTAAAACACCAACGCTGTTTAAAAGCGTCCAAGTCTCCAATGTGTTTATAAAATCTAAAATCTAGCCAGAGTCTCGCTCGGATGTTGACCAGCCACATCTCCTTGGCCTCCTGCCCCTCTCTGTTCTCCACTCTGTTTCTCCTGCTGATGTAAATGGCCATTTTAGCCTCACCTGAAAGGTAGTTAAGGAGCTGCCACTTGTCTTTTTGTTCTTTTCTGTAGGCAGCTCCCATGATAAAAACCCTCTCAGTAAAAACGACATCAAAAGAGCTAAAAACCAATGTTAAAAGAGAGAAGAAGCTTGTGAGTCTCCTGCACTCTGTAAAAACATGGTAAACAGTCTCTGGAAGGCCACAAAAAGGACAGGTGTTAAGAACAGCAGGATTAAGAACAGAAATAAAAGCATTGGAGGCGATAGCACCATGTAAAATCCTCCACTGGAGGTCAGCAGTCCGTTTTTTGAGGGGAGGTTTATATAAAATCCTCCACTGTGGGCCGCCACCTTTTGCTCCCAGTCTGTTTGACCACACAGTGGGGGAGCGGTTGCACAGTCCAGCCTTGTTGATGGTTTTTACACAGTTAATGACCACGACTTTTTGTTTGCCTTCAACAACGTCATTTCGTCTGAGTGTCTTGTATCCAGCAGGGGGCCGGTGAGTTCCCCCAGGCCCGGGCTCAGGGTGAGGTCAGGGAAAGGGTCTGCAGGGTCCGGACTGGTCTTTTTCTGCCCGTACTCCATGAGAGAGTTCCTCTTTTTTCCTGACAGCTTCTGGCGCCACCCGGACAGACTGCATACCCAGAAGAGAACCCAAGGCCCGGGCATCATCCAGGGCCGGCCCCACTGCATCCACCAGCTGCTGCAGGCACAGGGTCTTAGTTTTTAGCAGCGCCACCGTCAGGCCGGGGGTGACGCTGCTACTGATGTCCAGCCTGGCCCTGTGAATCAATGGTTCTCTCAACAACCAGTACAGAGAGTCAGACTTTGGGCACCTTTTACAGTTAAAAAGGGCCCAAGACTTAAAAACACCCTGGTAAAACGGAGGCAGCCCACTTAATTTTAAAAGTTTAGAATCAGTTAAAAACAGAGCAGCATCCAGCCCCAGGGAATTTGCACGTCTGAGAATGCAGCTGGCCACATCTCTCCACACTAAATCAGCCGGACCAGTGAGATATTTCTGTAAAAACTGTAGTCTAAAAGTAGCTGTCCGGCTGGCCAGGTGGACGAGGCCCTGTCCCCCCTCCTCTCTGGTTAAAAAACAGCACCCCCTGTGGCACCCAGTGTAGACCATCCCAAAAAAAATCCACCATTTTTTTCTGTGTCTGGGCAAGCAGGCCTGGAGGGGGGTCTACACAGGTTAAACGGTGCCACAGCTGGGATGCAACAAGGTTGTTTAAAACCAATACTCT
Organism: Tautogolabrus adspersus; assembly: GCA_020745685.1. Lineage (NCBI taxonomy): Eukaryota > Metazoa > Chordata > Actinopteri > Labriformes > Labridae > Tautogolabrus > Tautogolabrus adspersus. The sequence continues at coordinate 31,047,456 of CM036542.1, forward strand.
ACCTTTAAAAGACATCTGAGGGAGCAGCCATTTCCACTTGGAAAGTTTCCCCTCAACTTTTTCAGCCACTCCCTCCCAGTTCTTCTGGACTACGTGCTCCTTTCCAAGGAACACGCCGAGGTATTTAAACCCATCTTTCTTCCAGGGTAAGGCCTGGGGAAGAACTGGGAGGCCTTTACGCCACTCACCGACAGCGAGAGCTTCACTTTTCATCCAGTTCTCCCTCGCTGCCGATGCTAAACTAAAATTTTTCACAGTGTTGGTTAAAATGTCTGCATCCCTCTGGTTTTTAATAAAAACAACAATGTCGTCAGCATACGCGCTTAAAACAATGTTTCCATTAAAACCCGGTAAAAACAAACCCTCTAAGTCGTAGCGTAGTTTGTTGAGGAGGGGTTCCAGGGAGAGTGTGTAAAGCATGCCGGACAGAGCACAGCCCTGCCTGACGCCTCTACACACCCTAAAAGGAGCACACAGACCGCCGTTAAACTTCAGCACACTCTCAACCTCACTGTACAACACTTTGATCTTGGCTATAAAACCAGCGCTGAACCCAAACTTCTCCATGACTTTCCAGAGGAAGTGGTGTTCAACGCGGTCAAAAGCCTTTTCCTGGTCTAGAGAAATCAGACCAGTGTTACAACCCAATGAGCTGGAGACGTCCAAAACATCCCGAACGAGGTGGACGTTGTTCACCATGGACCTGCCGGGCACACAGTAGGTCTGGTCCCGGTGGATGACCTGCTCCATAGCCCTCCCCAGCCTGGAGGCAAAGACCTTGGACAGGAGCTTGTAATCCACACACAGCAAAGACACAGGGCGCCAGTTTTTGATGTCCTGCAGGTTTCCTTTTTTTGGGAGCAAGGTAATTACAGCTCTCCTGCAGGACATGGGCATCGAACCAGAGGCCAGACTTTCATTAAAAACATCTAAAAGATCATCTGAAAAGATGTCCCAGAAGGCTTTATAAAATTCAACACTCAGGCCGTCTATGCCGGGAGCCCGCCGCCCCTGCATGCCCTGCAGAGCGGCCTTCAGCTCCTGCATTTTTAGCGGCCCGCTGAGCTCCATGTTGGTCTCCTCAGAGACCTGAGGCAGTCCATTGCAGAACTCCTCAGTTAGAGTATAGTACTATAAATCTTTGATTTCATCATCATCATCATCATTATCATCATCAGCAGCAGCATTTTTACGCAGTTCCTGTCTCAGTCTGTACACAAACTTCTTTAATCTATACGTTTCCTGATCAGTGAAAGATCCTTTCCCTTTATCTCTAATGTGCTCTCTGGCTGACTCAAAGAAAAGTCTTTTGTCAGGGAAATAGTTTTCTACTTTAACATTCCACATATTAAAAGTTTTCTGTAGAAACCGTTTGAATTTTTCCACACTGTAGTCTCTCTTGTTTTTCTGTCTCTGAGAGTATCTACAGTCAGATATGTCACTGTCAGTAACATGAGGACAGTCCTCATCAGCACTGACCTCTGACCCTGGATCAGATTCTTTTGATTTGTTTGCTGTTTTTCCTTTTGCTTTCTTTGTTGTTCTTTTCTTTTCTTCTTGTGAACTATTTTCACCATTCTTTGATTTCCTTTTGGAGCGAGGAGTACTAAGAAAAGACTCTTCTTCCTCCACCTCCATCTCCAAACCTGTCTGTTCATTAACCCCACCCCCCTGTGTCTCCTCACCTGTCTGTTCATTAACCCCACCCCCCTGTGTCTCCTCACCTGTCTGTTCATTAACCCCACCCCCCTGTGTCTCCTCACCTGTCTGTTCATTAACCCCACCCCCCTGTGTCTCCTCACCTGTCTGCTCCTTACCTCCTCCACCCTGTGTCTCCTCACCTGTCTGCTCCTTACCTCCTCCACTCTGTGTCTCCTCACCTGTCTGCTCCTTACCTCCTCCACCCTGTGTCTCCTCACCTGTCTGCTCCTTACCTCCTCCACCCTGTGTCTCCCCACCTGTCTGCTCCTTACCTCCTCCACTCTGTGTCTCCTCACCTGTCTGCTCCTTACCTCCTCCACTCTGTGTCTCCTCACCTGTCTGCTCCTTACTTCCTCCACTCTGTGTCTCCCCACCTGTCTGCTCCTTACCTCCTCCACTCTGTGTCTCCCCACCTGTCTGCTCCTTACCTCCTCCACTCTGTGTCTTCTCATCTCCTCCACCCTGCGTCTCCTCACCTGTCTGCTCCTTGCCTCCTCCACCCTGTGTCTGCTCACCTGTCTGCTCCTAACCTCCTCCACTCTGTGTCTCCTCACCTGTCTGCACCTTACCTCCTCCACTCTGTGTCTCCTCACCTGTCTGCTCCTTGCCTCCTCCACCCTGTGTCTGCTCACCTGTCTGCTCCTAACCTCCTCCACTCTGTGTCTCCTCACCTGTCTGATCCTTATTCCCACCACTCTGTGTCTTCTCACCTCCTCCACCCTGTGTCTTCTCACCTGTCTGCTCCTTACCTCCTCCACCCTGTGTCTTCTCACCTGTCTGCTTCTGACCTCCTCCACCCTGTGTCTGCTCACCTGTCTGCTTCTGACCTCCTCCACCCTGTGTCTTCTCACCTGTCTGCTTCTGACCTCCTCCACCCTGTGTCTCCTCACCTGTCTGCTTCTGACCTCCTCCACCCTGTGTCTGCTCACCTGTCTGCTTCTGACCTCCTCCACCCTGTGTCTTCTCACCTGTCTGCTTCTGACCTCCTCCACCCTGTGTCTTCTCACCTGTCTGCTTCTGACCTCCTCCACCCTGTGTCTGCTCACCTGTCTGCTTCTGACCTCCTCCACCCTGTGTCTCCTCACCTGTCTGCTTCTGACCTCCTCCACCCTGTGTCTTCTCACCTGTCTGCTTCTGACCTCCTCCACCCTGTGTCTGCTCACCTGTCTGCTTCTGACCTCCTCCACCCTGTGTCTGCTCACCTGTCTGCTTCTGACCTCTCCTGTGTCTGCTCACCTGTCTGCTTCTGACCTCCTCCACTCTGTGTCTTCTCACCTGTCTGCTTCTGACCTCCTCCACCCTGTGTCTGCTCACCTGTCTGCTTCTGACCTCCTCCACCCTGTGTCTTCTCACCTGTCTGCTTCTGACCTCCTCCACCCTGTGTCTGCTCACCTGTCTGCTTCTGACCTCCTCCACCCTGTGTCTGCTCACCTGTCTGCTTCTGACCTCCTCCACCCTGTGTCTGCTCACCTGTCTGCTTCTGACCTCCTCCACTCTGTGTCTTCTCACCTGTCTGCTCCTGACCTCCTCCACCCTGTGTCTGCTCACCTGTCTGCTTCTGACCTCCTCCACCCTGTGTCTTCTCACCTGTCTGTGTCCCACCTGCACTGGATCCCTCAGCTTCATCTTTGTATGGACATGCTCTAATCAGATGCCCCTCCCTGTTACAGTGAAGACATTTCATGTTTTCAGAAGTGACATGAATCACATAATCAAAGTCCTCCACCCTCAAGTTGAAAACAAGATTAAGCTCCTCGTTTCTTTTGTTTAAGATCATGTAGACCTGACGTCTGTGTGAGACCACATGACTGAGCTGCGGGGCTTTACAGCCCGACGGCAGCTTCTTAATGGGAGAGACTATTTTCCCGTGTCTGGATAACTCCCTTTGCAGGAAGTCATCACTGATAAACGGCGGACAATTAGACACAATAACCTTCCTAGAAGGCAAAGACAGAGACGACACGGGAACGAACGTGTCATTTATGACCACTCCGTTTTCTACCACCGCGTTCGCCTTGTCCACGCTGTCTAAAAACAGCACCACCGCTCCATTCATCCGGGCCGCAGATTTTACACTCTGGGGTCCCACTACCTCAGCAACAGCCAAAGAACATTCATTCACGGAATAACGAGAGGCCCCGGCGATCTTTACACCGTGCCTTCTCGTTAATCCCGTAAAATCGACACCCATTTCCTCCTCCACACGTGCACACACACCTCAACACGCCGACCAGCAAAACGCTGGTCGGCAAAAACACACACACACACCCCGCAACTACACTTTAAACAGATCCCAGTAACAATAAACACTCACCCAACACAACTAAACCATAGATTAGTTTAGAAAAAGTTTTAACGATTAACACTCACTCAAGAGCTCCGCACTCTCTCACACACCAACTCTCAGCACCTCCACTCAGAGAGAGAGATTTTTTAAATTTCTTTTAATTGCTCAAAGCATTCTCAAAAAAACATAAATAACAAACAGCAAACACTCAAAATAAAACCAAAATCAAATAAAACCAAAATCAAATCAAAAAATTACCAAAAACCAAATCATCATTCTCAACAGAACATAAAACATGTTTGATGCACCAAGTGTCTTCAAACATTTTCAAATTGTTCGTCAAACTGAAATATTTGAAGTCTAGCTTCAGACGAGCTTTCAACATACAAACAAAAATACTCTTTATATCTGAATCCAAAGATCCTTCCACCTTTTTCCTCCTGCTCAGGTACACAGCCATCTTTGCCTGACCTATCAGGAAATTAAAAAGTTGACATTTTGACTTTTGATGTCTGCTGTACTTATACCCCAAAATGAACATTTGGTGGGAAAAAACCCGAATCAACATTTGAAACAGAGACACAAGACGACCACACTCTAAGAAACAATGAAACACAGTTTCTCTCTGCGGGCAGAACGGACAGGTATCTACAACATCAGGATTAATCACAGACACAAAACTATTCACAGCAATACTTCCATGAAGAACCCTCCACTGTAAATCACCAACACACTTTGTTAACGGTGCTTTATACAGAGCTCTCCACTCAGGCCTCTGAGCCTCTGACAGAGCCAGGTGAGCTCTCCACTCAGGCCTCTGAGCCTCTGACAGAGCCAGGTGAGCTCTCCACTCAGGCCTCTGAGCCTCTGACAGAGCCAGGTGAGCTCTCCACTCAGGCCTCTGATCCTCTGACAGAGCCAGGTGAGCTCTCCACTCAGGCCTCTGATCCTCTGACAGAGCCAGGTGAGCTCTCCACTCAGGCCTCTGAGCCTCTGACAGAGCCAGGTGAGCTCTCCACTCAGGCCTCTGATCCTCTGACAGAGCCAGGTGAGCTCTCCACTCAGGTCTCTGAGCCTCTGACAGAGCCAGATGAGCTCTCCACTCAGGCCTCTGAGCCTCTGACAGAGCCAGGTGAGCTCTCCACTCAGGCCTCTGAGCCTCTGACAGAGCCAGGTGAGCTCTCCACTCAGGCCTCTGAGCCTCTGACAGAGCCAGGTGAGCTCTCCACGGAGTGTCCACTCGATCTTTGAGTTTGTTCTGATTAAAAACTTTGACTGACAGGTAATATATGATCTTACCTGTCAATGTGCTCAGTGTTTTACCAACACCATTACACAGTTTTAACAGAACACCAACATTATCATTGAACACAGGAACAAGTGTCACATCAGGAAAAGAGTCATTCATGTCAGGCTGAATCAGTCCATCACAATGAGCAGCAAGCAGCGACAGTTCAGAGCGAGTCAGCTGCTGCCAGGGCCGCTGGAAGTAATTTTACACAGGGGGTGCTGTGAAAAAAAATGTTGTTTGTTTGTTTGGACAAAAAACCTATGAGCCTATAGGCCTATTTAAAATACATAAAAAAAATAGATTGAGATTCACTACGTTATTGTCATATACACTTCAGTGCACACAGCGTCTGTAACACACAGACATCATCAGTTCTCAGAGGAATATATGCGCGCTATTAATTAAACTTCACAATAACAATGCAATAGATTTGGTCAGCTGGCATGAACCTGAGTCACTGCCCCATCTACGTTTATGTCACACGCGACTCTATTAGCTCAAAAATCCTTTTACGCACAGCACAAGGAAATAATCTCTGACCATTTAAGCACGTTATTGAACAGCTCTCCACATCCATTACGCACAGAACACACGCACAATATAACACTTTCTGTCTCCATCTCCAACCTTTTTACGCAAACCACAAGGAAATAATCTCCGACTATTTAAACGTTATTTAACAGTTCTCCACATCCATTACGCAGAGAACACACAATCAAAATAACACTCTCCATCCCCACCACCTTGCATAAATGCTATAGTGTGACGTTAAACTGCATGAATAGATATGAAAGTGCGCGGCGGCACCATGCTCTTACTTTGAGCAGCAGGCAGGGTGCCCTGGTTACAGGTGTCCAAATGTCGAGGTGCGCTCTGGGGTCGTGGAGATAAAGTCTCTCATGAGTGGACGAATGTCCAGGGAGTTCAGTGTCTGTGTGGGCATGCATCAGCGAAAGGTGTGTGAGTCTTTTCTGGGTCATGGTGCTGCGTACCCATGTCTTCAAAAGACGCAAGGCTGAGAAAGTGCGCTCGGATGAGGCCACGGAGATGGGTAGGCACAGACATAACTCGATCAGTTTTCTGTCTCTGAAAACATGGCTCTTGTTTGTGACTGGTCAAACATGATGCTTCATCTTAGACTATGTAAATTTACTAGCCTACTGCTGCCATGGATGTATGCTGCATGGAACGAGCGGCCGCGGGAAACCTCTTAACTCGGCGACAACTAGCCTGCCTGACGTTGACAACGTAACTTCCGTGAACCTGTGTTGATTAGGCCTTAAAATAATTAAATTAAAATACAAAATACACGTAATAGCCCACGTGTGTCAAAATCATTTCCCAAAATATTCATAAAGGATTTAAAAATTGTGTAAAATATTTTTAATACATTTTTTTTAAATCTCCCTCTCGCCACTAGGGGGTGCTGCAGCACCCCCAGCACCCCCACTTCCCGCGGCCATGGCTACTGCTTCCATCCTCTAAGCAGGAGGCCGATCACTCTGACTGACCTGGTCCCCAAACGTGAGGCCAGACCAGCTGCATTGTCCAGGTGAGGACCGCACACCTCCACCAAATGTCCAAGCGTGAGGGTTTTGGCTTCACACAGTTTTTGAAGTAGGGACGGCCATGCTTCACACTGAAGACGAGTCCCGTACACCACAGGTTCTTTGAGAAGCCAGTGAAGAGAGGAGCAGTTCTTCTGTCTCTCTTTGTGGAACAGTCCCCACACTTTGAACGCTCCTTTATAGAAAACCGGGAGATTTGTCACCTTACATCCATCGATATTCATTAAAAACAGCGACTCAGCCAGACCCAGACCACCACACCGCTCCAGTATGGCTCGAGCGATGGGTCTCCAGACCAGATCAGCAGGTCCACTGAGAAATTGCTGGATGAACTGCAGCCTGAAAGCAGCTCCTCTGCTCGCCAGATGGACCAGTCCGTGACCCCCTTCCTCTTTGGGCAGGAAAAGGACGCAATGCTGAACCCAGTGCAGGCGGTCCCAGAAAAAGTCCACCATGATAGACTGCACTCTGGACAGCAGGTTCACTGGAGGGTCCGTGCACACCAGCCGGTGCCACAGCATGGAAGACACAAGATTATTAATAACAAGGATCCGACCTTTAAATTACATTTTGGGTAAAATCCATTTCCATTTCTTTAGTCGGCCCTCAACCTTCTCCAGGACATTGTCCCAGTTTTTACTGGAGAAGGTTTCATTTCCAAGGTAGACTCCAAGATATTTGAGTCCCTCTTTCGTCCACACGAGGCCTCCAGGTAAAACCAGCCTCCTGTACAGCCCATCCCCCACTGCTAAGGCTTCACTTTTGGACCAGTTGACCTTAGCAGAGGACAGTTTACCAAAAGACATTACAGTTTCATTTAAAACATTAATATCATTCTGATTTTTAACCAGAACAATGACATCATCTTATCATATCGCGTGCGCCGCACTAGTGGTCGCACGTTACAGCAGCTCCTGCCCGTCGCTGGGTTTTTCCTTGTTTATTGTTTTTTTTCTTTTCCTAAACCTGTTTCTTTTTTCGTGGATTAATGCCATAATCGACTGCCACAAGATGGACACAACTCTGGTTGAGTTTTCTCTGGTTTTTCTGCTGTTTTTAACTCTACTGTTTACGTCTGTGACCGCGGAGGTCACGTGCAGCAGTGACTCTATTGTTTACACCCGTGATCAGCTGTTAGCCTTCCGTAGCGCAGCTAAGCTAACCGGCGAAAGACCCGATGTTCCCCGCGAGCTGAAGAGAAGGAGACGGGGATGCCGTGCCGGGGTAAAGTGCCGCAACAAGAGAAGACGTTTTAAACCCGTCCTACCATCAGTCGTCACCGGGAATGTAAGATCTCTTCCCAATAAGATGGACGAGCTAGCGGTGCTAACCCGGCATCAGAGGGAGTATCGGGAATGTAGCCTGATGCTGTTCACGGAGTCCTGGCTAACGGAGCTAACACCGGACTCAAACGTTGCACTGGATGGCTTTCAGCTGGTGAGGGCAGACAGGACAAAGGAGAGTGGTAAGCGAAAAGGAGGAGGGCTGGCAGTGTTTGTGAACGATAGATGGTGTAATCCAGGGCACATCACTATTAAAGAACAACTCTGCTGTGAGGACATTGATCTGCTAGCGGTTAGCATGAGGCCGTACTATCTGCCGCGGGAATTCTCGCACGTTATCGCGATAACTGCGTACGTTCCCCCCTCTGCTAATGCCAGCTCGGCGTGTGATGTCCTGCACTCGCTCACAAACAGGCTGCAGACACAACACCCGCAGGCTCTCTTCATTATCACTGGGGACTTTAACCATGCCTCTCCGTCCTCTACTCTGCCCACCTTCACACAATATGTCACCTGCAACACCAGGGACAATAAAATACTGGACCTTTTCTATGCCAACACCAAGGAGGCATACACCTCATCTGCTCTCCCCCCCCTTGGAAGATCAGATCACAACCTGGTGCACCTTCTGCCTGTGTACAAACCTCTGGTACACAGACAACCAGCTGTGACCCGCACTGTTAAAAAATGGTCCGAGGAGACGGAAGAGGCTCTCAAGGACTGTTTTGAGACAACTGCATGGGAAGTGTTCTGTGATGACCACGGGGAGGACATTGACAGTCTCACACACTGCATCACTGACTATATAAACTTCTGCGTGGATTACACAGTACCCACCAAGACTGTACGCTGTTTTGCCAACAGCAAACCGTGGATTACTCCTGAAATAAAGGTCCTCCTCAAGGACAAAAAGAGGGCTTTTAAGTCAGGAGACAAGGAGGAGATGAAGACTGTGCAGAGAGAGCTGAGGATAAAGATCAGAGAGGGGAAACGCAGCTACAGGAGGAAGATGGAGGAACAGCTGCAGCAGAAGAATGTCAGTGGAGTCTGGAAGGGCCTGAAAACCATTTCAGGTCACAAGGACTCCAACACTGAACTGGTTAGGGATCAGGAGTGGGTGAATGACCTGAACACTTTCTTTAACAGATTTGAACAGCCATCCACCCCTCCCCCGACTCATTCCATCCTGATGCAACCACCACCACTGTCTGCCCCCACCCCCATCTCGCCCCCCTGCACACCACTCTCTGCCCCCAACCCCATCCCAACCCACTGCACACCACTCTCTGCTCCCCCCACTATCAGCCACCCCCTCACCCCCACCACTACCAGCACACAGCCCCCCTGCGCCAGCCTGTCCTTTACAACAGCCCAGGTGAACAGAGAACTGAGGAGGCTAAAGGTCAGGAAGGCAGTAGGTCCAGACGGCATCAGCTCCAGGCTCCTCAAAACCTGACGTGCTGGTCAAACACAAGAGCACATTCAGTGCTAGACTGATCCCTCCACGATGCACCACAGAACGCCACAGGAGGTCATTCCTGCCTGTGGCCATCAAACTTTACAATGCATCTCTCTAAGAGGCGCACATTGTATACTTGTACACTGGACTTATTTACTTATTTACTATTTATTTAATGTGCAATCTGTTTTTCTTAACCGGCCAACTGTGCAATATATTTATAATTTTATATACAAGCAATTATCTACACACTTATACATACACCGTGCACTACCTGTTAACACCTGTAAATTCATCATGTAAATACTTTATCTCTACCTTGTACATATGTTATTATAGTGTTACTGAGTACTTACCTCTGCTTATTTTATTGCTATTATTATCTCTTTCCTACTGTGTATTGAAGAGCTGCGCTGGCACCCGAATTTCCCCCCGGGGATTAATAAAGTATTTCTGATTCTGATTCTGATTCTGAACCTGTGCAGACCAGCTTTGTGGGGTTATGGAGCACATGTTCAACTTGAGCCTTGAACTGGGGAGAGTACCACAGCTCTGGAAGACATCCTGCGTGGTACCGGTGCCAAAGACCTCCCGCCCCAAGGACTTCAACCACTACAGGCCGGTGGCATTGACATCACACCTGATGAAGACCCTGGAGAGGTTGGTCCTTCACCATCTGCGCCCCCTGGTGAGCTCATCGATGGACCAGCTGCAGTTCGCTTACCAGCCAGGCATCGGTGTGGACGACGCAGTCATCTACCTTATGCAGAGATCCCTCGCGCACCTGGAGAAGGCTGGGAGCACTGTGAGGATCATGTTCTATGATTTCTCAAGTGCTTTCAACACCATACAGCCCAGGCTCCTGGGGGACAAGCTGCAACACACAGGAGTTGACCTGCACCTCACATCGTGGCTTCTGGATTACCTGACCAACCGGCCACAGTTTGTGAGGACACGGGACTGTGTGTCCGACCTGGTTATCTGCAGTACAGGGGCCCCGCAAGGGACCGTCTTGGCTCCCTTCCTCTTCACCCTGTACACTGCAGACTTCTCCCATAACACAACCAACTGTCACCTACAAAAGTTCTCTGATGACTCTGCTATTGTCGGCCTCATCACTGATGGGGACGAGGGGGAGTACAGAGAACTCAACCTGGACTTTGTGGACTGGTGCCAGCGGAACTGCCTCCAGATCAACGCGGGTAAAACCAAAGAGCTGGTGGTGGACTTTCGAAGGCACAGACCCACTTCTCCCACACCGGTGAACATTCAGGGAAAGGACATTGAGATAGTGGACTCTTATAAGTACCTGGGTGTTCACCTGAACAATAAACTGGACTGGACTGATAACACACACGCTCTCTACAAGAAAGGCCAGAGCAGACTTAACCTGCTGAGGAGACTCAGGTCCTTCGGAGTGCAGGGAGCACTCCTGAGGACCTTTTACGACTCTGTGGTGGCATTAGCCATCCTTTACGGAGTGGTCTGCTGGAGCAGCAGCGTCACGGCTGCAGACAGGAACAGACTAAACAAACTGGTGAAGAAGGCCAGCTCTGTCCTGGGCTGCCCCCTGGACCCTGTTGAGGTGGTGGGAGACAGGAGGATGATGAAAAAGCTATCATCCCTGATGGAGAACGTCTCCCACCCCCTGCATGGTACTGTAACAGCACTGAGCAGCTCCTTCAGTGGCAGGCTTCGCCACCCGCGGTGTCTGAAGGAGAGATACCGCAGGTCCTTCCTTCCTGCTGCAGTCAGACTGTTCAACCAAGCCTGCTCCCAGTAGATCACAAAACTCACCCACAAACTGGACAATTCACTTAAACCTCTGTGCAATAATTAATGCTGTATTCTGTCATCACTACCTGATTTATTCGCATTGCAATAATAATTTATGGGACTACTTGTGCAATAACATGTTCATCCTCATATGCACTGTGTGCATGATAGTATTTTGTTTATACAGACTGTTACTGGCTTTTTTTTTCTTTATAACTCTTGTTTTGATATATCATGTTCATCCTCATAACATGTAACATGCAATAACAAGCTCATCCTTATATGCACTGTGTGCATGATAGTATTTTGTCCATACAGACTGTTACTGGCTTTCTACATAATTGTTTTGATGTATATTTTTTACACTTTTTTTGATATTTTTTATTTAACTTATTTTTGCACTGTGTGCTTTTTCTTCTGCTGACTATCCTGCTTTGCTGCTGTAACACTGTAAATTTCAGACAATTTAAACAATGTTTTACACCCAGGAAAAGAGAAACCAGACAGATGAACTCTTAATCTGTGCAGTAAAGGCTCTATGGCCAAAGAATAGAGCATTCCTGACAGAGAGCAGCCCTGTCTGACTCCCCTCTGCACTCTAAACGGAGCACTCAAACCACCATTCATTTTTAGTACACTCTCAATGTCACTGTACAAGACCTGGATCTTGGCTACGAGACCACAGCTGAACCCAAAAGCTTGGAGCGTCTGCCACAAGTATTGGTGTTCAACCCGGTCAAAAGCCTTTTCTTGGTCTAGAGAAATCAGACCAAGCTCACAGCCCAATGAACCAGAGAGGTCCAAAATGTCCCGAATTAGAGTAACATTGTCAGATATCAACCTGCTGGGTACACAGTAAGTCTGGTAAACATGGATGACCTGCTCCATCACTCTCCTCAGTCTCATGGCCAACACTCTGGACAACAGTTTATAATCCGTACACAGAAGAGAAACAGGGCGCCAGTTCTTGATGTCCTGGAGGTCTCCTTTCTTTGGGAGAAGGGTGAGAACAGCCCTCCTACAGCTCAGAGGCAGCCGCCCCTTATTAAGACTGTCTCTGAGAACACACAAAACATCTTCACCTATTACAGGCCAAAAGGTCTTATAAAAGTCTGCAGGGAGGCCGTCTATCCCCGGAGCCTTCCCGCTCTGCAGACTCTGCAGGGCCTCCTGCAGCTCCTGAGCAGTCAGCTCTGCCTCCAGCTCAGCATTGTCCTCCTCAGAGACCTTAGGAAGTCCCTCATAAAAGGACGGCGCCACCTCTGGTTCTTCCTGGAACTCCATCTTGTACAGATTTTTATAAAACCCAACAGCACACTGCCGAATCTCATCCGACTCCTGCAGCAGCTGCCCGTTGTCGGACCGCAGGGAGTGTATTAGTCTCCTCTGACCATTCTTACGTTCCAGACCAAAGAAGAAGTGAGAGGGAGCGTCCATTTCAACGACATTCTGGAAACGTGACCGAACCAGTGCACCCTGAGCAGAAATACCCAGCAGGTCAGACAGAGCTGATTTTTTGTTTTTGAGAACTTTAAAATGTTCTCGTTCTCCTGTGGAATCTGCTAACTCCTGCAGCTCCACCACTTCTCTCTCCAGAGCTCGCATAGATCGGGCCATGTCCTTAGTGACATTGAGAGTGTACTGTAGGCAAAGCTGTTTGATTTGGACTTTACCTACGTCCCACCACTGCTGTAAAGAGCTGTACTCACTTAGTGTTTCTCTGTGATTACTCCAAAAGGACTTGAACACATTTTTAAACACACCATCAGACAACAGTGTTGTGTTAAAGTGCCAGTAAGCACTCTTACATCTGACATCTTTAATAAACACTAAACACTGAACAAGAGAGTGGTCGGATATACCAACCGGACTTATGGTACAACTTTTAAACACATTACTATGATGTTTGAAACAATACACTCGATCGAGTCTGGCCAGAGATAACAAATTATCCTTACAGTGCGTCCAGGTGTACTGTCGCTGACTCTGATTAAAATGTCTCCAAACATCACACAACTCAAAATGTTCCACAAGTTTCATTAAAGAGCTCTTAGAAGCAGCGTGGGGTTCTTGGTGGTTCCTGTCTAACACAGGGTTAACAGTGCAATTAAAATCACCTCCCAAAAACAAATACTCTTCACTGTTACAGTGACTGAGCACGTTTCTCAACATGTCCAGAAACACGAGGCGCTCTGAACCCACAGTGGGAGCATACACATTTATAAAGACCATTTTCACTTGTTCTAATTCAGCACAGATTTTTAACAGCCTTCCAGGAATCACTTCCTCTACAGCACAGGACACAGGTAAGAAATCTCTGGAGAAGAGAAACCCAACCCCCCCCCACTGTTACTGGTCTTATGACTGAGAAAAACCTCCCCACTCCACTCCCTCTTCCAGTCACTCTCATTGTCAGGAGTACTGTAGGTTTCCTGAAGAAACATGACATTAAGGTTCTTACTCTGACACAGAGAAAACAGAGAAGCTCTTTTGACGTCTTCTCGAGCACCGTTAATATTTAAAGAGCCCAGCTTTATGTCACACATGTTTAGATTAAAGGTGCATCCAAACAAAAGAAAGAAAAAAGAAAACACAATCAACTTATTCATTTTTAGCTATTTGAGCTCGAACTTTACCCAACATTTTCTTAAGCCTGAAGACCTCCTGCTCAGTAAAAGAAGGCTGCCCCAGACTCCCCGAGTTCTTCATGAAAAACCTGACAGAGTCATGAAAAAGCTGCATGTCAGGAAAGAAATCCCCGATCTTAACAGCTCTCAACCCTTTGGTTTCTTTTAAAAACGATTGTATTCTCGTAAAAGAGTAACCACTCTGCATTTCTACATGCATAGGTTCCTCAGAGTCACTCTCCTGTGAGCTCTGCAGGTCACCCTGCGTGTCCTGCGTGCTCTCCAGGTCACCCTGCAGGTCACTCTGGGGGTCAAACTGCAGGTCACTCTGGGGGTCAACCTGCAGGTCACTCTGCGGGTCACATGTTTGCAGGGTATTCTCCTCTGACTGAGAGGAGGAACACTGAGGGTCTTTCTTTGACACTTTATTCATTTGAACACTGTTAACTTTACTTTCTGTACTTTTTCTTTTTCCAGACATCTTTAACAGATCTTCATCATTCACACACTCTTCATCCAAAACAGACTCTGCCACTCTGGTCGCAGTCTGTCCTGTCTGCTCTTTGACCTGCTGACTCTGATCAGGCAGCACATCCTGCTGACTCTGATCTATGTCATCGATGTTAAAAACTACGTCATTAGATTCACTGTCATCACTTTCATTCTTGTTCTCATTTTCTTGTGTGTCTGTCTGTGTGTCGTTCTGCGTGTTTGTTGTATCGCTCTGCGTGTTTGGTGCGTGATTCTGTATGTTCTGTGTGTCACTGTGCGCTGCGGGCCGGCCGTCCTTACTGACAGGCGGCTCTGCAGCAGGCGCAGCAGCCCCGCGGTCACCCGCTCTGTCCGGGCACGAGCGGACCAGGTGTCCCTCTGCTCCACAACCAAAACATTTTAAAGTGTCAGAAGAGACATGAACAGTGTAAACAAAATCATCTATACGAAAACTGAACACTAAATTCAGCTCCTCGTTCTTTTTGAGGATCATGAACACTTGCCTCCTAAAAGACACTCTCAGCACGCACTCAGAGAGAGAGAGAGAGAGAGAGAGAGAGAGAGAGAGAGAGAGAGAGAGAGAGAGAGAGAGAGAGATCTGTGGGTACGTCCCTCCTCTGATTCAGATGTGATGTCTCGTGTTAAACCTGAAGCTTCTCTTTGTTTCTATATTTCTCAGCAGCTGATGTGTCGATGCTGTCCTGCACTCATGCTTTAAGATAAGTGTTGTTGAAAATGGTCAAATCCACGACCCATGAAAAAAGTGTATCAAATGTAAACAAAGACAATTGCAGACAAAACCAAAGACAGATGGGAAACAGAAATGACAATAAGAGTTTTGGAAGAAGACTGGGAACAAGCATGTCAATTCATCTTTAAGACAACACTATCTAAATATTGGAGAGAATCTGACTGGAAAATGAACATGAGGGTTTTCATAAGAGCAAAAATCTCCTCCAAAGACATTTGATCAGGAAGTAGAGACTGCTGGAGGAAGTGTGGGGATCAGGAAGACAATCATCAGCATATCTTTGACTCTTGTCCCGTGTTGGGAAGGTTTTGGGGATTTGTTCAGGAGAAGATTACAAATATTTGTATTTACAGAAACGGCTTCATCCACTTAATATTCTACATGTACTCTCGGGTTGGATGGCGTGCTCTGGCGACCCGTAGGCTCTTACACTGGTACACCTTTATATACAGTAGAAGGCCATTCTTGGTCTGCTTCCTCTCTATGTGTTTTTATCACACAGAAAAGTACTGGACAGTATTCTTTGTGTTCTCAGGACCTTTTTATGCTCTCTGTCCCAAACGCTCAAACAGACATTGGGAAAAGGGCTTTTGTGTTTTCTGCAGCCTCAGCCTGGAATCTGTTGCAGAATGGTGTCCTTAAATGTTGTTAATCTAAAATGAAAGACCTGGAAGCAGATTCTACAGGATGCTGATGGTTTTAGTTCCACTGCTTGAGCTACTGACTCCCAGATTTGACTCATAGATGGTTCTATTATAATGCTAAATATTGTGTTTTGTAAATGGTACTTTGTCTCCCTTTGTGTCTGTAACTTTGTGTTTGTTGCTGCTGCCTGTCTCGGCCAGGTCTCCCGTGAAAAAGAGGTTCTTCACCTCAATGGGACCAACCTGGTTAAATAAAAGCTTCAATAAAAATAAAATAAATAGTTGGTATGGCTCCAGCAGGAATAGAGAAGGAAGGGGATAAATACTTGTACACAATAATACACATAGCTGCATGAAAGCAAATGACAGGGAGCTGGTTGGATGATAAATCTCCATCTATTAATGCATGGAAGTTAACAGTTGAAGAAATTCAAGAAATGGAAAGAATCACGTATAGGCTAAGAAACAGAGAAGATGACTTCATGAGTAACTGGAGTAAATGGGTAAAGGAAACCATGGAGTGGAATAATAACATGTATATACATTCAGTTCAATTAACAGAGGACTGAAGGACCCCCCCCCCCCCCATTCTATTTCTGTTCTTTCTTAATCTTAATTTAATGATCTGTTTCTCTTCGTACCGTTTCCTCGGTTCTTTATTATTCTTTTTGATATTGTATGTATTCTTGTATGTTTAAAAAAAGATTTATAAATGTGCCAGGATGAACAAAATATGTGATGAAATGTGACAACTTGTAATGTAGAAAAACAAGCTGCAATAAAGTCTAATAATAATCATAATAATACATTTGCTCAGATTGTAATTCAGGATAAGAGTGAAAATGTAACTACCAATACTGAGCAGCATGGATCAAAGGATGTGGGTTGATTTCAAATCAATAAATGTTAATGATAGAATACTAATTCAAACAACCTGTTCTTGTTTTGGTTTGTCTCCAACTTTCAGTTTACAAAAAACCCAAAGATGAAGTGCTCTGTTGTTGCTCTTTATACTGTTGGACTCTATTTCTGAACCTTGTTGAACAGCTGAGAGCTGGGGGGGGGGGGGGGGGGGGGGGGCTGTGTTTGTGTGATTGTAAGTATGTCTGTTCAGTAATGCTGTTTTGGATGTTTGGGTATTACTTTATATTTGTGTTAGGACCCCCTTAAAGATGAGACCATGCATCTCAAGCTGCTAACCTTTAATACATTCAAACTCAGTTTCTATTATATTCATATCTATATTACAGTCAGTGATCTGACCTCAGAGTCTCCAGTCTGCAGTTTGGACTCTGCAGTCCCTCACACAGCAGCTTCACTCCTGAATCCTGCAGGTTGTAGTTCCCAATCAGGTGCAGCTCTCTGAGATGGGAGGGGTTGGACTTCAGAGCTGAGGCCACGACGTCAAAGTGAGTCTCTGAGAGGTCACAGTGAGAAAGTCTGTTGACACATAAAATAGAGAAATATGACTTATAAAAGAAGCGTTTGATATTTACGTCTCACATCTGATGATTAAACAGTTTGTCCTGTTTGGTCTGAACTTTACACATCAGTGGAATCTGTCACTGACACAAAAAGTCTCATCACTGGTTTTCAAACCTGCACATTCTTCATCTGTCAATCATTCACTAAATGTTACAGATGAATGGAAACAAATGGAGTTTTATTTAGGATGACATCATGTCTATTGTGGAAAATCCCCCCTCCTTCTCTCACTCTCCTCTACCTGGCTTTATGTTTCCTAGATGGGCGGAGCTTCAGAGCTGATGAAGGCAGCCAGCTCACCTGCTGTGAACTCTTTGGGAACAATGGAGCTGGCTGACTGCATGTGAATGCCTCATCAATCCTGATAGTTTGGACTGTGTGCTTCAGATGGAAGTTTCCTTTGTTGAAACCCAATAAGTAGCAGTGAATGAGTACATGTATTTACTCTACTGATATACTTTGGTTGTGGTTAAGTCAGATCTTTAATTCTGTAGTAAGTTTTAAAGATCAACATTAGCCTTTGTTACATCTGATTTGTGACTTGGATTATGATGTCCAGATTGATGACATGTGTTACTCTTTGTCCTCTGGCAGAAAACCAGTTAAAAACTGGAGAATAAACGATTGGAATGGAACTCCAGATCTGTGCTCTTTGGTCCTTACCGACACACCACTGAGTTGGACTTATTCCCTGGAACTGGTGTAGCCTCCTTACTCTCAAATATTCTTCATCTATAGTCTGTGATCTGAAGTGTGATCTATTCAGAGGACTCTCTCTGGAGGAGAAAACCATTTGAAACTCATTGAACAGTAACTCTGGAGGAGGACTATCTCATTCTCATGCCGTCTGGCTCACTTCTATAAACGGGAAAATACAGAGACTGCTGCCGAATGATCCAGAAATCAAACAAGTCAGCAAAGAATAAAATGTAGTGAGGTTAAGGATCTCCTGTCAGATCAGTTTTTCTGTGATCTACCTGCTGAGATGTTAAGAGATGATGCTCATAATTAATTAGTAATGCCTGCAGAGGCTGGAAGGGGGCGCTCACAGCATCTGATATCTCTCTTTTCAGGGATTAACACTATCAGACATCTCAGTCACTTCTTTGGGAATTCTCTCCTGAATGTGTTCACAAAAAAACTATCAAAGACATTTTTAAACTCAGGACAAAAATCTAAAAAACATCACGTGTGAAAAAAACTACGACTGACTGTTTCTCCTGAACATTAACAGAGGAACACTTTTTGATGAACAGAGAGGATTATGTTTAGTTTATATTAAAATAAGTAAATTAGTACATGACACTGATTTATAATGCTCATCACATCTGGACTTACTTTGCCTTCCTGCAGTTCCTCACAGCTGGAATCAGTCTCCATAGTCCTTGGTCTGATGTGTTGTACTTCTTCAGGTCCAACTCATCCAGAACCTCCTCAGACATCTGCAGCATGTAGGCCAGAGCAGAGCAGTGGATCTCAGAGAGCTTCTTCTCTGATCTGTTCTCTGACTTCAGGAACTCTTGGATCTCCTGATGGACTGAGAGGTCGTTCATCTCCGTCAGACAGTGGAAGATGTTGATGCTTCTGTCAGGAGAGATATCTTCACTGTTCATCTCCTTCAGGTTGTTGATGACTCTCTGGATCATTTCTGGACTATTGTCTGTCTGACCCAGCAGGCCTCCTAAGAGTCTCTGGTTTGACTTCAGAGAAAGACCATGAAGGAAGCGAACAAACAGGTCCAGGTGACCGTTCTTACTTTTCAGGGATTTCTCCATTGCTTCCTTTATGAGAACATCAAGAGTTGAATCTAAATTTGTTTTTCCCAGAAAAGCCTTCAGTACTGTTCTGTTCCTGTTGGTGAAACAGTGGAACATGTAGACTGCAGCCAGAAACTCCTGAACGCTCAGATGAACAAAGCAGTAGACTGATTTCTGGAAGATCACACACTCTGTTTTGAAGATCTCTGTACAAACTCCTGAGTACACCGAGGCCTCTGTGACATCCAGACCACACCGCTTCAGGTCTTTTTTATAGAACATGATGTTTCCATCCTCCAGATGTTCAAACGCCAGCCTCCCCAGCTTCAGAAGAACTTTCCTGTCAGCCTCCATCAGCTCGTGTGAACTCATCTGAAGTCCCTCATCATACTTGAGCTTCTTCCTCTTTGTCTGAACCAGCAGGAAGTGTGAGTACATGTCAGTCAGGGTCTTGGGCAGCTCTCCTCTCTGCTCTGTGCTCATCATGTGCTCCAGAACTGTGGCAGTGATCCAGCAGAAGACCGGGATCAGACACATGATGTGGAGGCTCCTGGATGTCTTGATGTGTGAGATGATTCTGCTGGACAGATCTTCATCACTGAACCTCCTCCTGAAGTACTCCTCCTTCTGGGCGTCAGTGAAGCCTCGTACTTCTGTTACCCTGTCAACACATGAAGGAGGGATCTGATTGGCTGCTGCAGGTCGAGAAGTTATCCAGATGAGAGCTGAGGGGAGCAGATTCCCCTTGATGAGGTTTGTGAACAGTGTGTTTAACGATGACTTCTGTGTGACATCAGACACAACCTTCCTGTTTTTGAAGTCCAATGACAGTCTGCTTTCATCCAGGCCGTCAAAGATGAACAACAGTTTACAGACAGCGAGCGTCTCTGCTGCGACCTTCTGTAATGTTGGATGGAAAACACGGAGCAGCTTGAGAAGACTGTACCGCTTATCTCTGATCAAGTTCAGCTCCCTGAATGAAAGCAGGATCACCAGACTGACGTCTTGGTTCCCTGAGCCCTCTGCCCAGTCCAGAGTGAACTTCTGCACTGAGAAGGTTTTTCCAACACCAGCGACGCCGTTTGTCAGAACCACTCTGATGGGTTTCTGTTGGTCGGGTTGAGCTTCTGTCTCGTGTTCCTGTTGGTCGGGTAAGGCTTTAAAGATGTCCTGGCACTTGATTGGAGTCTCATGGAGGGTCTTCTTTTTAGAGTCTGTCTCAATCTGTCTCACCTCATGTTGGGTGTTCACCTCTTCACTCTGCCCCTCTGTGATGTAGAGCTCAGTGTAGATCCTGTTGAGGAGGGTTCTACTTCCTGTTTCATCACTTCCTTCAGTCACACGTTCACATCTCGTCCTCAGACTGACCTTATGTTGATCTAAAACCTCCTGCTGACCTCTATCTACTGAAAGAGAGAATGATAGAATCTGCTTATTGTTTTCAAATGTTATTGTAAAAGTACTTTTTACATTGACCAATAAAAGTCGTGTTTTAGGAGGAGATCACAGAAGCAGAAAGGTGTACAGTCTTACTTTGTTCAGTGCTGCTCTGACTGACTGTCTGCAGTCCAGGTCCTGTTCTGGATCTTTCTGGTCTGGACAAAAAAACAACAACGTGTGGTTAAGTCTGCGTCCGCACATCATAGAACAACACAGAGAACATGACAGCTACTTTAAGGACGTTGTGGCGAGTCATTTAGTCAGAAACAGATACTCCAGGATTATACTTCATGTTCACGTTGTGTTCCTCTGCTTCTGGTCGTGCATGAGAAACCGTACCATGCCTCAGCTCACCTCTTCCATCCGTGCCGGGCCAAGGCCACGGATCAGAGCACTCACACGAGTCAAACTAACTGGACTTTGGGGGTCAAACGTGCTTTGGCACGGTACGGATGACCTAGTGTGAGTGTGCCCTTAGTGATGTTACGGTTTCATCTGTTGTCCTTCTCTTTATGGATTCTGTCTCTCCTGGGTCAGATTGTGACATAAAGGCAGTCCTGGACTTTGACACAACCTGAACACAACGTGGTCCCTGGCAGGAGGGTTTTTATACTCTAGCTGCACACATGATATTATTTGAATCTTGATTCTGGCCCTCCCACGATCAAAGGAACATGACTGACGAGGATTATTTACATTGAAGATGAGCGCTCTGCCGTGGATACATGAGGATTCTGGTGGATCCATCATATCGGACTCTTAGTTCTTTTGTTTTCTGAGTCCTCAGATCAGATGTGAGTTGGTACGATTGATCAAAAGATGTGTGCTTTGTCTCGTAGTGATGTTTGACATCACCACATTTACCCATCACAAGCGTATTGAACAATAAGAAGTCTACTTTTTAAACTGCCTGAGGGGAGAATGAACATAGAGGAGTCCATTCTTCATACAAATCTCTTTCTTCACTGTCTTCTCATTTCAGAGCACACCATGGTGACAGTGCCACATAATGTTTGAGTGTCTGGAAGAAGGATGAAGTATGGCTCGAGTGTTTCAAAGAAAAAACAAAGAGTAGGCCTGTTTGTATCCTTTAAGTATAAGAACACAAATATTCCACCGTTGAAAATGTGTGGGTATCAACCGGTATGATGATGAACCTGGCCGAGGTTATAAATGCAGGATGTGGCGCAGCGGAGAGGGAGGAGAATCAGAGTACCGCGGGGGAAAAGTTTCTGCAGCTGCGGGTATTTCATAGTCTGTGTGGCTTCAAAGTGTGGTAAAATAAGAAAAGAGCGCTGAACGGCTGTGACAGTGTCTGAAAGAAAAGAGCAAAGATTGCCTTTCACATCTCCTCACACGCGACTGGATACGCGTGGTCGCCTGAGACAAAGACGCTCCCACTGACCCGAATATTCATGTGGTACACCAGGGATCGATAGCTTTCTTTGCTTGGATTACTTTTCTTACTTTTTTGGACGGACTGAGTTTTTCAGATGAGCGAACGGCCGCGTCGCCAGATTTCTTCTTTTATTTCTTTGGACTGAAAAGGGACTAAAAAGACAATTTAAACTGAACGTTGGAGCATAATGCATATTTGGTTTGTTAGTTTATTTAGGATTCATAAAGGGCTCAATTAAAGGGATATGTTGTAATGAAAAATGTTATTTCATGTAACGCACCATGTGGCTTTAAATGACTCCGAGGATATATCCAATCAATACAAAAGATTTAAGCTGGTAATCTATGAATTTGGTTCATGACAAAAACAGTCTGCTGTAAATATATTAATTAGTGGTTGGGTTCCTTTTGGAGATTTGTAACTATATAGGTTTGTTTTCCAAAAGAACCCTTGTGTGTTTAACGCTGATTATAAAAGGTGGAGTGTTACACCATGTCTACTTTTCCTCAACTCACTCAGTGTCTCTGCTTCTGTGTTTCGGAGACGTTTCTCTCTGCTGACTCCTCCCTCCGTGTGTTTCTTTATACTCACACTCACCGTGTTCACTCCCAATGCCTGGTCCCAGTAAAACATGGGATTGGCTGAGTAGTGTCACATGTAATGCTTTGGTCCGTGACCTTCCAGGTCCCAATATTATACCGCTGAAACTGCTACCATAAAGCCAAGAAAAGCTGCACCATTTAAAACAGACTACCGTAAAAGCAGAAGCGCTCATCAAATAAGTCTGGGTCCTGATAGGACCTGGGTCTGTTTTCAGACCGGGGTCAGCCACTTGGTGACCTGTGTACTATACGAGCACAGATATGTAACAGTATGACACAGCTGTGTTTCCTGGGGCACTTTTGAATGTCTTTGTGTTCCTCACAGAGAGTGTGCTGTGCTCCTCCTCCTGAATAAACACTTTTTTATAGATTCTTTTCTTCATGTTTTCTCTCCATGTTGTGAACTGTGACGTGTTCCTGATTCCTCATCATGGCCTCTCTTTAAGCACACTCCAGCATGCAAAGACAGTCATGACAGTTTGAACAATCAGGACCTTCCATCCACTGCTCCTAAGCTTCTTTAGCCAATGAGAGGCTGAGTAGAAACAGGACTTTCTTTCTCTCCAGCTCTGAGGATCAACATGTCTCCTGTTTGAAGAAGACAATCAGAGGACGGACGTGAAGCTAAGCTCTGAGCTGCTGTGGACGGCTTTGGAGCAAGAAGGTCTTAAAGGCTCTTCAAAAAGTCCCAGCTAAAGAATTGAACCTCAGCTGAAGTAAAGACTCAGTTGATCATCTTCTCTACACTTGACCTGTCACACAGCCTTTTCCTTTGGCTCTCTGCTTTCTCAAATACCTTCTTACGTATGACCACACAGTATCATATCAGAGGATGATGGAAAAGACTAAACGTAGACAATAACAAACTCTTTGAAACAGGGGCCGTGCTGAGCGCCATCTTCTGTTGCTAATAAACGTACTAATGAGAAGTAGGAGGATAACGGGCAGGTTCAAAGGTTTGTAAGAGTCCTCTTAGATTAGATTACAGCTTTACAAGGTGACTGACCCACCCTACAAGGAAACATCTGAAGTGACAAGGAGTTAGTGAGAAGACTTACTTTGTGTCTGAGGGTCCAGCTTCTTTACTGAAGGTTAGAGGTTGATCTTGGAACAATCACTCTTCAGAGACACACAGCTGGGTACAGGAGACTCTGCTCTCTGTCTGCTCGACTGAACTCTGTAAAAAAAAAACAAGTTTTATATTTCTCTGAATCTTTGATCAACTCTCTGATGACTAAGCTGTAAAAGAAGCTGTAAATACAAAAAGGGCTACAGCTGTGGATGATGAGAAGGTTTCCAGGTTTCTGTTGTCAGGAGACTTACTTTGTGTCTGAGGGTCCAGCTTCTTTACTGAAGTACAGAGGTCTAGCTTTGGAGCGATCACTCTTCAGAGACACACAGCTGGGTACAGGAGACTCTGCTCCGTCCTCCTCTAAACACACACTCATGTTCTGATCTGAAGTCAGTCTGAGAGGAAAAACAGAAACACTCAGTGAGAGATCAAAACAAGAGAAACAGGAAACAGTTTGATCTAACAACACACACACACACACACACACACACACACACACACACACACACACACAGACACACACACATACAGACACACACACACACACACACACACACAGACACACACACGCACATACAGACACACACGCACACACAGACACAGACACACACACGCACACACACAAACACGCACACACACACACACACACACACAGACACACACACACACACACACAGACACACACACACGCACATTCAGACACACACACACACACACAGACACACACACACACAGACACACACACACACAGACACACACACATACAGACACACACGCACACGCACACACAGACACAGACACACACACAAACACGCACACACACAAACACGCACACACACACACACACACAGACACACACACACACACACACACACATACACACACAAACACGCACACTATGGAGGGCGGATTGGTTCAGCTGCTGCACGCCGTACGCACATGTGATTATTTTCATAAAAGTCGTGCGGTGTGTAAGTACTACACGCAGCTTGACTTACAGACGCGTGTTCGTGCGTGTGTTTTTTGTTTTTTTTCAGTCACTTCAGGCGGACTGAAGTCCCGTACTCAAGCCGGGCCACAGTACCGATAGCCGGGCAGCCAACTCAACAAAGCCACCGGTCAACCAGACCTCATTTCTCAAAGTTGTGTGGTTTTTTATAGCCTACATGTTATAAAGTCGTGTTTGTGCACAATAGACAGCGGGGCATAGCCCCAGAGAAACGCTGCTCCGGTGATGTTGATCGGTATGGGGTATGATAATAAATCCACTTCCTCGTCCTCCCTCATCTGTGAGCGTCCATCTGTCGAGACCTCGGCGGGGATTCAGTGACCGTAGTCCCGGTATGCCTGGAGCCAAGCCCGGCAGCTCGCTACGGTCTTCCCCGGAGTCAAACAGAACGTGCATCGTTTTAAACTATATTAAAACTACAAACTCTTAAACCAGGCAAGGCGATTGAAAACAAGCCTTCTCCCTCCTTTGTATAAAAATCGGAGATAGAATGAAAATATTAACAGCAGATTTCAGATTTATCCGCTGATTCTCAAAGCATCAGAAACGTTTCCTTCAGCGTTGCGCACTGCAGTCTGATCAGCTTCACGTTCTTCAACTAATTAAACTCAGTGAAACGAATTTTAATATGAGCGTGGCAGTCCGTTCTTCTACCTGTCCATACTATCATAATCTAACGCTGTCACTGACTTTATCTCTCCATGCGTAATTCAAGGAAGCATTTTAGCGCTGCTCCGCGGCTCTGTATGATCGGGCCGCCTGTGAGGGATATTGTTTTCGGATATAAGGAAATGTTCCGTTATAATGACATATACAGTGTGATGAAAGCTGGTGATGGAGGCACAACAGCTGGCTGCTGAACCAGCTGAGCCGGCCCGCGGGCCGTGAGTTTGGCACATATGAACTAGAAAATACTATGATCCATATGATTCATGAACCCCGCTCTGCCAAACTAACTCTACTCATAATCGCTGCGCTAACAGCCCTGCTAAACTCTCTAATCAAATCTTCCTGATCATATAGATAACACTGCCTGAAGACTGAAAAAAAAAAACACATGCACGAACACGCGTCTGTAAGTCAAGCTGCGTGAAAAAAATCGAAACTAGTTTTGCAATTTTTGCTTCCTTCCGCAATTTAATTGCAAGAAACGTCTAAAAACATCGCAACATGCATTGCAATTTTTTTGAAAAGCTGCCGCGAAATCAGACATTTTAGGGCCGCAACAATCCCCCAAAAAGTCCTGGAGGGACTGAGTAATCTGCTACTAAGGAAACCACACACAGACAGACACACAAACACGCACGCACGCACGCACGCACACACACACACACACACACACACACACACACACACACACACAGCTCATATTAATGGAAGTTGTGACGTCATTAGAAACTCTCTCTGTTCAGTTCTCAGGAGGAAACTGAGACTACAGAAGTGAAGATATAAAAACTGTGGATAAACACTCACCGCGCTTCACTCTTTAGTTCTCTGTTTGCTTTCTGTCCATTTCAAAATGGACTCTGAACCGACTGAACACGCCTACCACAGGTGTACTACCTGTTCATCATTAACCCGGATCACATGTCGCCCATCCCTCCTCCATTTACAGGAAATCAGCTTCATGTGTGTGTGTGTGTGTGTGTGCGTGTCTGTGTGTGTGTGTGTGTGTGTCTGTGCGTGTGTGTGTGTGTGTGTGTGTGTGTGTGTGTGTGTGTGTGTCTGTGTGTGTGTGTGTGTGTGTGTGTGTCTGTGTGTGTGTGTGTGTGTGTGTGTGTGTGTGCGTGCGTGTCTGTGTGTGTGTGTGTGTGTGTGTGTGTGTGCGTGAGTGTGTGTGTGTGTGTGTGTTTGTGTGTGTGAGTGTGTGTACATGATGTCATCGCAGCTCGTAAAAGGAAACGGTTATAGTTCATCTGTGTGGTCATTTAGACAGCTCTCCTCATACTCAACATAACGTTTAGCTGATCTGATGAGTACAACAGCTGATTGTCAGTGTTCAGATCATGTTCAAACCTATAATAATAGAATAAGGAGAGAATAAATAAATAGACATACACTGTATTACAAAGGCAGCATGATCAAACAATAAACCAGTCAGAAGCTCTTCATGTGAGTACGGTTGTTTTGACTTTAGCCAGTGTTTGAGTCCTCTGTTAAAAGCATTACTGTTGCTCTCTGATTGCATGACAGTGGGCAGAGAGTTCAAAGTGTTGCCCCCTTTGCAGAGAAAGCAGACTGACCAAAAGATGTCTTGAACATTGGGACAAGTCGATCACCGCTGATGGAGGCTCGAGTGACTGCCCTACGAGAGCTCTGACGCCTAATGGCTAATTTAGATCACATTGGTGACACGATTATTTACACATTTAAGAAACAGTTTGAGTTTACTCAAATTCATAACATTTAAGGTTATCTAAGGTTAAAAGGTTGTGTCTTTTTAAAATGCCACCACATAGGTTTCTGGTCCATGACTTTTATTGTCTGCTTATCAGAGGTGTAAAGTAACACATTACATTTACTCACGTTACTGTAATGGAGTAGTTTTTTGGTGTACTTACCTTTTAAGTCGTTTTTAAAATCGGTACTTTTACTTTAACTTAAGTAGGTTTTCTGTTCAGTGTTTTAATTCACTACATTTTAAATCACATCCGTTACAGAGTAAAAATAATAATCCTGCTGTGAATGATTTTCCCTCATCACACCGGATTGTTGAGAGACAGAGAGATCCTTTTCTTGGCTCGGTGCTACTGCAGCACGGATTAGCACCTCCACTACAGCAGGTCTACCTGCTGGAGGTGTTTATAAACTGATGTCTCATTGTCTTAAGTCCAAGATGACTGAAATAAGTTTGCTGTGCTTCTTTCTCAAACTTAGTTACATTTCATCACTTCACATTCAAGGACTACAAAAAGTACAATATTGTTTAAGCGACCCCTGGTCTACTGAGAGTCACAAAGATCCAATACAAACAAAAAGTGTGTTTTTTCAAATATATCTTTAAAGCAGCCAGCAGTCCTCACAACTATAGTGGTAAAGATTTAATGTGTGTGTATGTTGTCAAATCTACCTAGCAACAGCGAAGGGCCACACAAGTATAGAAGTAAAATATTTGATTTTACTTTGAGTGGTATCAAATCTGAAGTGACTTTCCCACTCTCTATTCACTCCTAGTGATAGAAATCATTTTTGCATCATTCAAGCTGCAGTGGAAGTGGTGGCCCACACAAAGAAGCAAAGAGACGAGGTCCTCACAAAGATAGAGATACGTGTGTGTGTGTGTGTCTTCACCAGATTCGGGGGGGGGGGGGGGGGGGGGTTAGCTCGCCATAAAAAAAACCTATAAAAAAAAAGTCATGAACAATAACTCAGTTTGTTGTACGATCATCAAATCTCCAATACCATATCTCCTTGAAGAAAGTATCACTTTAACTTTACACAACACAAATATACCTTCATGTTGAGACTGAATCAAACTGAATTCAATGAATCAATCATTTACTTACACTTAAAGAAACGGGAACAAACATTGGATTCAACTTTGAAATCCTGAGAAGTAATCAATAAATGAAAACTACCTGCCGCGTTTCTTCATCAAATCTACCGTACATAACTGCTGCTTAAATCAGTCGTTTTTCAAATAAGATTCTGCATATGAGTTTTCCTGCGATTCAAACATGAATCTAGCGGCTCTTCTAGCTGCTTCCTGACCGTAATACACAACATACAAACTCACCGCTGAGGGACACATCATCTGGTATTTTGTTGGACTTGGACCAACAAACAATGTTCGGCCTGCTCTGCCAGCGTGAGTTGGAGGAGAAAAGAGGAAGCCACCTCGTGAATCGGATGTTTTTGATAAGA
This sequence comes from Tautogolabrus adspersus, assembly GCA_020745685.1. Classification (NCBI taxonomy): domain Eukaryota; kingdom Metazoa; phylum Chordata; class Actinopteri; order Labriformes; family Labridae; genus Tautogolabrus; species Tautogolabrus adspersus. Next base: position 31,075,963 of record CM036542.1, read on the forward strand.
GGGTTGAGCTCTGATTGGATGATAGACTTTACAGAGTTCAGGTGAGATTATGGGATGTTATAAATAAATAAATAAATAAATAGGGAAGTTCATGAATAAATCAATCAAATGAAACAAGTGATCATCATTTATGGAGGTTCACAGAGGTCACTCCTCGTGCAGAAAGACAATAAATTGCTAAATCTAGACCTAATGAATTGACCTGGGTTACACGTGGTTATAACACAAGATGTCAAAGCTAGAGAAGAAGAACACTTTGAGACAAGACTCTTCTTACCTCCTGGCTGCAGAGGGAGTTATCCATCTTTGGACGGATTTGAATCACTAAGAGTGAAACACTTTGTAGAATAACGTACCCCGCTTCTTCATGACATATTTCTGACAGCTCAATGAAATCAGAGAATCAGTCCAAGTTCAGCTTCATCTGGAAAAACAAACGTCACTCTCTGAGAAGACGAGCTGTGGTCAAATCCTCAGAGGACGGAGGTTTAAATGTGATCCACGTTGAGTCAATGAATGGAAGGATCAAAGTGAAACGGTTACAACAACTCATCCGCACTAACTGAACTTTCTGCTTTAATATTCCTTCTAACATATTTGATCAATGTGCTGGAAGAGAGTTTCTATTGACATGTGACTTTTGTGTTTCTAAACTTCCCATTAAGCTGTCAAAGCAAGTCCTCCTTTACTGGGAACCAGTCTATAAACACCTTTGTATTTGTGTTGACTTGTTGAAGAGTGATGTCATTGAAATATTCACTTCCAGGGATACCATGTTCTGAGACCAAGTCATGAAAGAGTTTGAAACGGTTGTTAGAAAGTCTGTGACACAGCTGAGTGACTCCTTTGTCTCTCCATCTGCTCCAGTTGAACACCTTTTCATTTCCTGTTATGTTACAGTTGTGCCATCGTGGTTGGTTCATTGAGCTGGTTGTATTGATTCTAATTAGTTGTGTGCATGATTTGAGGATGTTCAATGATGCTTCTATTGGGCTGCTCCTTTGGAAACGTTTTCATAGAATAGAGAGTTGTTGTGCTAATGTTCAGGCTCTGTAACGTACTTTCTTCCATGTGTTTCCAGTCTTTGCTCACAAGAGGATCAAATCATTCCCTGACATGCCGGCAGCCAAAGGACCAATCATAGTGAAGGACATTGGGTGGCTGCAGTCCAGCTCTTTTGTATGTGTTAGACATCCTTAGGTATGAACATCTGGCCTTTTGACCGTGCCATATAAAGGTTGAAGTGATTCTGTGTAAATGTCCAAACCAGGTTTTTTGTATTGTGACAGGCACCATTCTCAAAGCGTAGTTAACAGAGGTGTTACGACCAGCCTCGGGGCAACCAGCCGTAGCATAAAAGTGACCCTCTCCTTCCTCACTCCCAATGATGAATCACACAAACAACGACCCCAACAACCACAATGTGCTATTTATTTAGCAATACACATAATAACTCAGAAATCTTCAGGGAGAGCGCCGGCAGAATAATAAACAGAACATCTAAAGGGAACCCAAACTACCTTCCCTCCAATCAAGAAAAGAACAGAAAATACAGACACCTTTCTGAAGTCCCGAACGACAAACAGGAGAAAAGATGAATCAAAAGAAAAAGGCTACTCTCCCCTACAAAATGAGGACGGCACCACAGAAACCAAATTCTCTCAACTAACAACCAACAAGTGGTCTCTCTCTTTGGAGATGAGCAAGAAGGAGGGCCCCGTTCCACTTCCGCCGCTCTCTTTTTAAAATCGGGCGCCATCAGATATCCTCCAATCCGGACGCTGCACCAGATTGACTCCAATCAGAGGCCGGCGCGCACCTGGCGCGTTTCTCCAATCCTGTAGCACAGCACAGAGACAGACGCACAACCACGACACACAACACAATCACAAGCAAACATTTCAATACAATGATGACTGTCAGTCAGAACAGAGGGACGAATGTTCATCTTTACAACATTGACCCGGCCCCACACAGATCCTGGAAGATTTGACCATCCGTCCATGTTTGAGAGATTAATATCTCTTGTTTCAGAGTCACTTGTAGTTGTTTGTTTGTCCTAAGTAGGTTATCTTTGTTGTTCACATCATTCACATTTACTCCAGTTAACTTTGGATCCTGACAGTGAGCCATACTGAGTGATGGTTTGATCAACAGAACTGAGAGAAGAGTCCACATCGGATAAGTAAAGAATGATGTCAGCACACAAGTTTGATATATTTGATTTACAATTTCTACGCCTTTAATCTTCTTTCTGGATCTTCATTTTTCTGCTAATGGTTCAATGATGAGGTTGAATAAATAGCCTGAGACTGGACATCCCTGTTTAGCCCCCCGATGTCAAATCAAAGAATCTGATATGTCAGTATTGGTTCTTATGGAAGCCGTTGGCTTTGTGTAAAGCATCTTGATCCACTGAGTGAAATTGTGAGCAAAGCCGTATTCCTGCAGAGTACTGAACAGAAATGACCATTGGATCCTGTCGAAGGCTTTTTCAGCATGTGAGGTGCACAGTGCTGCTGAATGACGGAGAGGTTTTGCTAAATGAATAATAGTGAATAGCTTTCTTGTGTTATCAGATGATTCTTCATGAAACCAGTTTGATCTGTGTGAATGAGCTTTCCCATTACCAATCACACACATGCACAAACAGGGCCTGTGAAGCTGTGAAGCTGTGCAGTATGGGAGTTAACCACACCCTCATTAGGTGGATTCATAACTTCCTTTCTGAAAGGCAACAGTTTGTTACCATCCATGGGAAAAACTCTTCAGTAATTAGCACTCACACTGGGGTACCACCAGGGTGCGTCCTCTCACCTCTGTTGTTCACTTTATTTACCAATGACTGTACAAGTCATCAGGAGAACTGTACATTCATGACATTTGCAGATGATGGTGCTCTGATAGGTCTTTTAAAAGACAATGAGACCAATTACAGAGCTGAGATAGACAACGTTCACAACTGGTGCTCTGATAACTCATTGATTTTAAATACAAAGAAAACTAAAGAAATGATTATTGACTTTAGAAGACAGTCATCTCTCTCCCCTGTAAAGATGAAGGACACACACATTGAAATTGAACAAGAGTATAAGTATCTTGGCACAATAATTGACCACAAACTGACATATGGAACGCCAACACAAATGCAAGATGTGCAAAGGCTCAACAGCGCCTCTATTTTTTGAGGAAACGTAGAAATGTTAAAGTTGACAAAACCATGCTGAAACTATTTTACAAGAGTTTGATTGAAAGCGTGTTGACCTTTTGTATTCAGTGTTGGGGAGGAGCATTGTCCGTACAAAATAAGAACAAACTGGACGAGGTTGTTAAACTAGGCAGCAAGATAACCGGGAAGCAAATGTGCAGCATTTCTCACCTGACAGACCGGTACACATTCAATTTAGCCATCAAGATCACAGCTGACCCTCTGCACCCCCTTTGGTGGGAGTATGAACTCTTGACTTCAGGGTGCAGGTACAGAATGCCCAGGATGAGGACTGAAAGAGGCATCACATCCTTTGTACCCCGCAGCATTCAGCTGCTTAATAAGCTCTGATCATACAGCATGTACTTGGCACTCTGCACTTTATCTAACTTGTTACTGAAATCCCTCTTTGAATCATGTGATGCTTTACTGTGTTTTGATGTGTTTGTTTGTGCTGTCCTGTAAATGTTTGTTTGTATAGTGTTTTATGCTCTCGGTGCAAGACAAGTTCAGGGCAATAAAGGTTTCATTCATTCATTCATTAGTGGAGAGATGTCAGAGTGGGGGGGCTGCACACTGCTACGCAGGAGCACACCAGAGCAGTTGGGGGTTCGGTGCCTTGCTCAAGGGCACCTCTGCAGTGCTCGGGACCACAACTTCTGTATTATGGTCCGCATCGGGACTTGAACCGGCAGCCCTCTGGTTCCCAACCCAAGTTCCTACAGGCTGAGCTACTGCCGCCAAATTAGAGCATAGCTGCTACATATCAAGGGGGTCTTTGTCTTTTTTGTGGATGAGGGTAATGTGGGAAGAGTTAAACCTGGGTGCAAACCTTCCCTTGTCAAAGGAGGCTGGCCATCTGGTGACCTGGTGTGGCGAGAACAAGCACGGTGCTACACCGGGGCTAGGGGGCGCTATAGCCCCATCACAAATACGGTTAAGCCCCCTCACGTATGTCTGCTTCATGGCCGTAACCAGCTATGAGGAATTAATTGTTGTTAAAAACAAGACAGCAAAAGTTGTTACCGATCAATGCATGAAGCGCTAGATGGCTTTTACTTTTAAAATAGGCGACTTAAACAGAAACGCTACGAAGTCACAGCCCGCCCAACACTGCCTCTGTGTTTCTCACTGCACTCACACGCACCCACCGCCAGTTGTGAGGAAAAAAACTCTGCAGGTGAGTAGAGAGAGAGAGAGAGAGAGAGAGAGAGAGAGAGAGAGAGAGAGAGAGAGAGAGAGAGAGATGTCTGCTGTTCAGACTACTTGAATGCATCTGTTTCAGAGTATGTTATTCTACTTCAAACGTCGTTCTTTTGTTGGTTTTGTGCAGCTGCTTGCTGCCGATGTGATCGTGCTGTCTCTTGGTTTTGTTGCGTTGTAATCTCCCCACAGTAGGCTCACGTGTTGTGATAGAGGACGAAGGGAAACGTTTTAAAACCAGAGTAATGATGTGTTGCACGGAGCACCCGAAGGCTCAGTCAGGAAAAAACAACACAAAGACTATATTAGAATCATAAAGTTGAGCAGAAAGACACAAATTGGTGAATAAAAAGTGACCAGAATGCAGGAAAAGAAACGTCAGCTTCTTGAAATGTTCTAGTTAGTTTGTGTTGGTCGGGTGTTTAGCTTTGGTTGCATTTGAAGGTATCATTTGGGTAGGAATTTTGCATGCCCTGAAATGCCTTGAATAGGATATATGAAGAGAAACATTGTGGACCTCACTATTTAGTGAACTCTGGTTACGGCACTGGTCTGCTTTTATTTGAAAGAAATAGAAAATGTAAAGAATAACTATGAATTCATGAAAATCAACTATTCATAGCACCCCAACATATTAGTCAAGCTCCCCCTCAGCCCCGGGAGGAAATCAATCCTGGCGCCGTCCCTGGGCCGTTCTGCCTGTACATTGAAATGACACTCAGACGTGAAACTACACTTGTGTTACAGGATCCAGAAACATGTCTGACATTAAGGACACACACTACAGGGGGATAGGGATTTTTTTTAAATAATAGATATCACCATGAAACTTTCTCAGGTGATTACTTATGTTAAGATGAGAAAAAAATGTATTGCAAGTTTTTTGTATTTTAATGTTTAAATATGCAAATTAGGCACTATCTAATTAAATATGCGCTAATTTGCATACATTTAAAAAGACAAAATCTGATCATGTGATGAAGCCAGGTTCAAAATTCTTTTTTCATTTTGTTGACATATTAGATGTAAAAACAATGACAGAGGGATTTATGGATATCTACTTTTGTTATAAATCACAATATACTGTCAATAGCCTTAACAATTCAATCTTCGCCATGTTGTTTGGAATAAAATGTTCTATAAATTATGCTAGGAATAATATATTTACAAATCCCTCTGTTAAAGTCTTCATAATGTAGCTAGGTGCAAGACTGGAAAGTTTGGTGTATATCGGTGCAGCTGAAGTGGAGATTTCAGACTTTGAGTATGAGAGAAAACTCATTTAGAGAAAACAGCATTTAAAGATTTATATTGTAAAATTCCACACATTTCTAAAGGAAAACATTGCTAACAAGCAAAACAACTAGTCAGTTCATTGGTTATAACAATGTAGACCATGTCTAGCACATGGACATTAACAATTGGATAAAACAACACTGCCATATAAGACCTTCAACTGTAGACAACCACAGAAAACCACAAATACAGACACACTCATTTACCACCAGAAGTTTAACTGTCGTCCTCTTTATGTCCATCAGAACACAAAGGTCACCCATGAGTGTTCACAGGCTAGTTGTCCACGCCTGCTCCATATGTAGGCCCCTCCCCCTCACTTCAGTGTCCTGGAAATATCCTCATTTGATAAGAAGGCTTATTTCCTTTGTTTTTGTAACCGAATAGAAAATCTGTCAAACTGAGCAACACGACATCATGAATGAGATGGCACTTTATTCTATTCTTATAAATCCATCCTTATTCCATCCATACAAAACAAATAGGCTACTGTTATAATGTCATAATGTTACACAGTGTTTCCCACAGAATGACGCGATACCTGGGTGTGGAGTACGCGCTGGGGGGGGGCATCCTTCTTTCTTCTTCTTTTACTCTTATCTTAGGGTTTATTTTAATATTAGGTTTGTATTTATATCAAATGTGTTTTACTCTCTAAATTAATTTAGTTTTTGCAACAAACAACTTTAATCTGCTCAATTTATCCGACACAGACACAAACACAACGACTACAACTCCCGTGCGGACGAGGATTTTAATAAAGTGCGGGGCATGGCCGCGGCTGTCAGCGCGTCACTTTGACCCGCAAGGCCCAAACGGAGACGCAAAGCAAACACAGATATTGATGCGTGCGTCGTTTTGGGAACAACGGGTCACAGAGGAGACGATGACCAAAGAAAACAAACTTCAGAGACTGTATTTCTGCGCTCTTGACGCGGTGCTTGGTGAAATGGATTTCAGATAGCGTTAAACCCCCCTTTAAACTTTCACGAGTGGTTGCTGCTAGAAAGGAAGTGTCCTTATTTGGGTTACATAGAGTTGTGCAGGAGAGAGAGAGCTTTGCAGAGATATCAGTCATGACGGGCTTCAGAGAACAGCCGTTACACTGCACGTCCCGTTAGGATGCTAACTTTCGGGCAAATTTACGAGAAATCTAACGCCGCGAGCATACAAGATGTATCAAAATACACACATGAATGTATAATTTGGATATTTTCTTTATGGTAGTTTGAAAGATTACATGTTCAGGGAGTGAATTAGCCCAAAATCTCAAAATTAACCAGTGCATAAAAAATGGATGTTTTTGCCTGCCGTGTCTCGCCTTAAAAACAGCAGTTTGCACGTGAAGGTCACTAAGCCCGTTCTGCTCCACTTTTTTTTGTCTGATTGAATCTGACTAAAAATATTACAATTGTGAAATTGACAGAAATCCATCGTAGCAACGGAGAACTTTAATCCCTGTGGTTGTAATGTTGTGAAATTGATGCACAATAATGGTGAAACGGGGATTATTCCTCAGACTATCAGTGGACTGTCAGACAAGAATCCAGCAGCAGACCTGGATATGTGACCTCAGAAACCTGACTCACTGAGCCACCATTGATCTTAACATCTCATGCAGTTGATGCAGGATGTCGACCAGAAGAGAAACGTAGAAACACCGTTTATTAACCATCAGAGTCAAACACAAATCCTGGAGCCAACGCGCAGTGTGTTGATAATTAGTGTGAAAGGACACTTCCTGTTCACACATGCAGCTCAGCCTGATGAGGTCAGGACATTTCAGGAGAGCAGGGCATGTTTTAAAGAGGCTATAAAGAGAAGATGATTTTAATACATGTTACATATGATCAAGTTCTGGTTTGTACTTTTTATAAGAAACAGAATCAAAATAATCATCACATGAGAAGAATAGCTGCAGCATTTCTTGGTAGCTTTTGATCTCTTAACATTTCTACCAGCTGTTTCATGTTTGACCTTCCACTCCTGTAATGTGTGGAGAACAGATTCATTAGAAATATCACTGAAATGAACTTTGATGTGATTCCTCTGTCAGTCCCTGGTGGATGAAGCTCTCCTCAGCTTGCAGAGCTTCTCCACGCACAAGATGGTGGAGGTTCCTCCTCTGTGGATCATCAGGACACAGCTGCTCCTCTCTGCACCACCAGCGTCCTGATCGCTCACATTATGACGGAGATCACCATCGACTGCATCTAATGAGAGAAGAAGAGAGGTCACAGAAATCATGATGTTCTACACAGACTCCGGTCATCAGCTGGAAGTCATCAGATTCCCCCACAGCGCTGTAACTAAGCTCCGCCCCCACTCCACCTTTGTACTTCATTAATTTACATAAGGTTATTTTTCCGTGAAAACATTGCGTAAAGATTGGAAGTGTGGCTACAAGCCAGCCTTTCTGTTAAACATACTGTGTGATCATATTGACTGTTTGGTAGCCATAGGTAAACTTGTTGACAGAAACGTGTGCTAGCTTGAAGGTAACTTTTACAGCTTTCTGCTTCATTATTATCTCAGGCAACATTAAAGTGACAGCTGCTCAACAAATGTAATAAGGTAGCCCAGAGGGAATATAACCTTCATGAACATCAGCAGCAGCTAAACATCAGGTTCATATATTGATAATGTTACATATTTGATGATAGAAGATGCTAACATATTGTCATACTTGATGACTGTATTATTTTGCTCTCTCAGGCTCTTACCCTGAGAGCTACTTGCATAGTGGCTGTCCATCACATCACCCCTGAGTGGAACATGGTCAGCCCTGTTCTGCAAATTCAACCCATTTATAAAAGGGACTGAAGGTTGTGAGCATGGGGTTTTCATGTTTCACTGAAGCTTTACCCAAAAGTGCAAACAGAACTGAGATATCTTATTGTGTGCACTGCTTCTTTAGTAGGCCTAGTGCTGGCCGATAAATCCATTTCTTAGATTCATTTGAATTTATGGTTTAAAAAATGAAAATGGATTTTCACTTGAACATGGATCATTACGGTAAACAACCTCCGCTGCTGCTCTGATGTCCCGTAGTCAGTAACGCCTCCTCCCCCGGAAAGTTGTCTCTCAAGACAGTGAGTGAAAACGTCAACATCGCAGCATGCGCTAATAAAAGTGAGAAGTTTGTTTCCAAAAAAGGCCCAGTCTCCTCAGTCGTCTGCAGCGTCGGACCTCGAGCAAACCACTGTCCGATTTAAAGTCTGTCTAAAGTCTGTCGCAACTAAAGGCAGCAGCACAAACAGAGACAGCCGAGTGGGAGAAGTGTGTGGCCCAGCGAGCACAAGACCGCGGCAGTCCTTAAACAGCCGCTTCATTCAGGAGAAATCCCGGAGTTCTTCGGCTGTATCTGACTAACATGACTCAAAATAAGCCATGAAGTCAGTAAAGTAGCTGTCATGCTCTGTGTGTTGTTCTCCGATGTGCAGACACGGACCCGACAGCGCGTCCCTTTTTTCACTCGAGTCCTCCAGTCTTGTAAACTGAGCACACTTCATAATAACACAGAGCCATGCATGTGTTGTATTACGACGTGATGTACAAGAGGTAACCGTGCTCAGGCCGGTTAGTCCTGGAGCAGTGAGAGTGCAGGTGTCTTGATGATTCTATTGGACAACGTTAGCCATCCTCTCCTCCACATCATGGCAGGCCAGAGAAGAAGCTGCAGTGGACGCTTCATTTCACTGCCCTGCAGGACTGAGAGGTTCAGGAGATCCTTTGTCCCCACAGACATTAGGCTTCATAACACACAGGCCAACGGTAGCAGCTCATGACTGGAGCTGTGGGTAAACCGTCACTGCCTGCCTTTCCTCCTCTTTCTCCTGAACACTCTCTCACCCCGGGGATTGGTGCAATAATAACAACTATTTAGGACTGCAGAGACTTTTACTGTTTTAATGATCTGTTCATTTCATCTCTGCAGGTTTGGATTATTCCTGACTCTGTTTGGAGTCCTGTTTTTAAAATGAACATCGTCTTCTTCACTGTTTGTTCAATGTTTGAACTTCTATGTGTGAGCTACGGGATACTCCTGAATTTAATCCAGGGGATGAATCAAGTCTCTATCTGCTCCGGAGCAGGTTATGATCGAGGTAAAAGATCAAGCTGTGGAAATCTCCGCCCACTGACCAATCAGACCAATCGCTCTGTTTGTGATGGTCAGAGCTGCAGCTGAAATAGAACTTCTCAAACTGTTCTACTCTCCACATGAAAGAGTCAGAGCAACACATTCAGTTCAGAGAAGAAACAGGAGTTATTATGGTCAGTTCTAAGGTCAACTAACGATGGGAAGAAAATAGAAGAAGCCGTAGTTTGGACATTAATACTCTCTGATGTTTCTTTGTTTCTGCCAGTTGTCCTTCCTGCATTTGTTCCTGCAGCGGTGTAACTTTAGTCTCTGGGAGCCTGTTTGTCTTCAACTTCTTCATATTAGTAATATAGTTTGTTCAGAGTTTGTTAGATATGACGATCTGCTGACAGCAGACTCTGTGATGATTGTGATAGGTTATATGAAGCTAGCTCCGCCCCTTTTATGTGAGCGTGCTCTCTGAAACTCTGGGTTTACTTCTCAGGATGATAAGCAGCTTCATGTGACTGTTCAGCACCATCTCTTATGTCAGGGTTAGTGAAGCCAGATCACAGGAAACAAACCCTGAGTATGTTGAACTCTCTTCGTAGTGTAGACCCCAGAAAAGGATTTCTCCAACAACAAACAAGAATCTGAATATATGTATGAGCTGATGTGTATCAACAATCAGTCCCCTGAACCTCTCTCCAGATGTGTTCAAAGACAGGACGGAAACAGGGAAACAAGAAGCACAGTGAATGGAAACTGTAGCATTCACCAACGTAGATCTACATTTGAACATTCAGCTTTCTCCATCAAAGGCTGTAAACTCTGGAACACATTAAACACCTGAAATCACATTCATCTCACACTTCAAATCTTTT
>CM036542.1:31091634-31141634 GCA_020745685.1 Tautogolabrus adspersus
GTGAGGTAAAATTAACCCTTCAATGGAAGACCGTATTTTACACAATAAAGGCTCTATTGAAATGGAATACAACATCCCCGACAGTGCACAACCCTGCCTTATTCCCCTCTTAATTTTAAAAGGGGCACTCAGTCCTCCATTGATTTTCAGTACACTCTCAATGTCCTGGTACAAAACCTTGATCATAGCAATGAAACCAGGGCTGAGACCAAAACTCTCCAGAACTTTCCAGAGGTAGAGGTGCTCAACATGGTCAAAAGCTTTTTCTTGATCTAACGAAATGAGACCAAGATCTATGTCCAATGAACTAGAGACGTCCAAAACATCACGAATTAAAGACACATTGTCATGGATAGACCTGCCAGGCACACAGTAGGTTTGGTCCTGGTGGATGATCTGGTCCATGACGTCCCTCAGTCTGTTGGCCAGGGCTTTGGAGAAGATCTTATAGTCACAGCAGAGCAGGGAAACAGGACGCCAGTTCTTTATCTCCTGGAGATCACCTTTTTTCGGCAGCAGAGTGATAACTGCCCTCCTGCAGCTGAGGGGTAATGACTCTTCAGCCAGGCTCTCATTTAAAACAGACAGTAAATCTTCCCCCAGCTCATCCCAAAAAGTCTTAAAAAACTCAACAGGGAGTCCATCGATTCCAGGAGCTTTTCCTCCCTCCATGCTCTGCAGAGCTGCAGCCAGCTCCTGTAGCTGTAGAGACTCTCCAATCAGCAGGTTGGAGTCCTCAGAGACACGAGGCAAACAGTCACAGAATGTGTCAAACAGATCACGATTGTCAGTGTACTCACTGGTGTAGAATCCGGAATAGAACGTCGCTGCATGTCTCCGGATGTCTCCGACCTCTTTCAGCTCCTGTCCTGTTGCTGATCGGAGACCATGCATACATTTGCTCTGTCCATTCTTTTTCTCCAGTCCAAAGAAGAACTTGGACGGGGCATCCATCTGGGTCACACTCTGGAACCTTGACCTGACGAGGGCTCCCTGTGCTCTGGTGCCCAGCAGGTCTGTCAGGGCTTTCTTTTTAGCTTTGAGAACTTCAATATGTCCTCGATTTCCTGTGGAATCTATCAATGACTCAAGTTCCACAATATCGATCTCTAGAGCTTTAACAGATCTGGTAGTGTCCCGTGTGACATTGAGAGTGTACTGCTGACAGAAATCCCTGATTTCTGCCTTCCCACAATCCCACCACTGTCTTAAACACTTAAAATCAGGACGTGTCGTTCTAAAATTCCCCCATAAAAACCTAAAACTCTCTAAAAAGTTTTTATCAAGGAGCAGGGAAGTGTTAAAATGCCAAAACGCACTTCGATGTTTAAAATCACTAATTGAAATGTGACAAAACACTAAAGAGTGGTCAGTAAAACCAGCAGGCACGATAAAACATGTTTTAAAAATGTTCATCTGGTGTTTAAAAGAATAAAAACGATCCAGTCTGGCTAAAGAAATAAAACCCTCCCTAGTGTGAGACCACGTGTACTGTCTGTCTGTGCTGTTAAAAGACCTCCAAACATCAGTCAGGTCATGAGTTTCAATGACTTGTTTTAAAAGGCGTTTAGAAGCAGGATGAGGTTCAGTGTGATTCCTGTCTACAGAGTCATCTTCGGTGCAGTTAAAATCCCCCCCTAAAAGCACAAAGACATCTGGAGTGACACTGTTTAAAAGAGTGTTCATTTCATTCAGGAAAGGGATCCTGTCTGCTCCTGTAGCTGGACTGTATACATTTATTAAAAAGAGCTCACACTGTTGGTAGACAGCCCTGACCACCAGCGGCCTCCCTCGTATCACCTCTGTTACTGTGTACGAGACAGGTGCACACTTCTGAGAGAACAGAACAGCTACCCCCCCACTACTGCTGCTACTGTGGCTAAGTACAACCTGACCCCCCCCCCTACTGCTGCTACTGTGGCTCAGTACAACCTGACCCCCCCACTACTGCTGCTACTGTGGCTCAGTACAACCTGACCCCCCCCCTACTGCTGCTACTGTGACTCAGTACAACCTGACCCCCCCACTACTGCTGCTACTGTGACTCAGTACAACCTGACCCCCCCACTACTGCTGCTACTGTGACTCAGTACAACCTGACCCCCCCACTACTGCTGCTACTGTGGCTCAGTACAACCTGACCCCCCCACTACTGCTGCTACTGTGGCTCAGTACAACCTGACCCCCCCCCTACTGCTGCTACTGTGACTCAGTACAACCTGACCCCCCCACTACTGCTGCTACTGTGACTCAGTACAACCTGACCCCCCCACTACTGCTGCTACTGTGACTCAGTACAACCTGACCCCCCCACTACTGCTGCTACTGTGGCTCAGTACAACCTGACCCCCCCACTACTGCTGCTACTGTGGCTCAGTACAACCTGACCCCCCCACTACTGCTGCTACTGTGGCTCAGTACAACCTGACCCCCCCCACTACTGCTGCTACTGTGGCTCAGTACAACCTGACCCCCCCACTACTGCTGCTACTGTGGCTCAGTACAACCTGACCCCCCCACTACTGCTGCTACTGTGACTCAGTACAACCTGACCCCCCCACTACTGCTGCTACTGTGACTCAGTACAACCTGACCCCCCCACTACTGCTGCTACTGTGACTCAGTACAACCTGACCCCCCCACTACTGCTGCTACTGTGGCTCAGTACAACCTGACCCCCCCACTACTGCTGCTACTGTGGCTCAGTACAACCTGACCCCCCCACTACTGCTGCTACTGTGGCTCAGTACAACCTGACCCCCCCACTACTGCTGCTACTGTGGCTCAGTACAACCTGACCCCCCCACTACTGCTGCTACTGTGGCTCAGTACAACCTGACCCCCCCACTACTGCTGCTACTGTGACTCAGTACAACCTGACCCCCCCACTACTGCTGCTACTGTGGCTCAGTACAACCTGACCCCCCCACTACTGCTGCTACTGTGGCTCAGTACAACCTGACCCCCCCCACTACTGCTGCTACTGTGGCTCAGTACAACCTGACCCCCCCCACTACTGCTGCTACTGTGGCTCAGTACAACCTGACCCCCCCACTACTGCTGCTACTGTGACTCAGTACAACCTGACCCCCCCACTACTGCTGCTACTGTGACTCAGTACAACCTGACCCCCCCACTACTGCTGCTACTGTGGCTCAGTACAACCTGACCCCCCCACTACTGCTGCTACTGTGGCTCAGTACAACCTGACCCCCCCACTACTGCTGCTACTGTGGCTCAGTACAACCTGACCCCCCCACTACTGCTGCTACTGTGGCTCAGTACAACCTGACCCCCCCCCTACTGCTGCTACTGTGACTCAGTACAACCTGACCCCCCCACTACTGCTGCTACTGTGACTCAGTACAACCTGACCCCCCCACTACTGCTGCTACTGTGGCTCAGTACAACCTGACCCCCCCACTACTGCTGCTACTGTGGCTCAGTACAACCTGACCCCCCCCCTACTGCTGCTACTGTGACTCAGTACAACCTGACCCCCCCACTACTGCTGCTACTGTGGCTCAGTACAACCTGACCCCCCCACTACTGCTGCTACTGTGACTCAGTACAACCTGACCCCCCCACTACTGCTGCTACTGTGGCTCAGTACAACCTGACCCCCCCACTACTGCTGCTACTGTGGCTCAGTACAACCTGACCCCCCCACTACTGCTGCTACTGTGGCTCAGTACAACCTGACCCCCCCATTCTCTCTTCCAGTCCACCTCATTACAGGTGTCACTGTGAGTTTCCTGCACAAACATCAACATGATTCATTTTCATCTCTTCGTACAGCATGGCTCTCTTTCTGGCGTCTCTGGCTCCATTTAAATTCAAAGTCCCTACTTTATAGTTACTCATGGAGAGAGATATAAAAAGTGTGACGCACAGAAACAAACACATCTGTATTTTAACAGATAAACTAGGATTCTTTGGTTTCATCATCATCAGCAGCAGCATCGTTACGCAGTTCCTCTTTCACTCTGGACACCAACTTCTTTAATCTATAAATTTCTTTATCAGTGAAATGTCCTTTCCCTTTATCTCTAATGTGCTCTCTGGCTGACTCAAGGAAAAGTCTTTTGTCAGGGAAATAGTTTTCTACTTTAACATTCCACATATTAAAAGTTTTCTGTAGAAACCGTTTGAATTTTTCCACACTGTAGTCTCTCTTGTTTTTCTGTCTCTGAGAGTATCTACAGTCAGATATGTCACTGTCAGTAACATGAGGACAGTCCTCATCAGCACTGACCTCTGACCCTGGATCAGATTCTTTTGATTTGTTTGCTGTTTTTCCTTTTGCTTTCTTTGTTGTTCTTTTCTTTTCTTCTTGTGAACTATTTTCACCATTCTTTGATTTCCTTTTGGAGCGAGGAGTACTAAGAAAAGACTCTTCTTCCTCCACCTCCATCTCCTCACCTGTCTGTTCATTAACCCCACCCCCCTGTGTCTCCTCACCTGTCTGTTCATTAACCCCACCCCCCTGTGTCTCCTCACCTGTCTGTTCATTAACCCCACCCCCCTGTGTCTCCTCACCTGTCTGTTCATTAACCCCACCCCCCTGTGTCTCCTCACCTGTCTGTTCATTAACCCCACCCCCCTGTGTCTCCTCACCTGTCTGTTCATTAACCCCACCCCCCTGTGTCTCCTCACCTGTCTGTTCATTAACCCCACCCCCCTGTGTCTCCTCACCTGTCTGCTCCTTACCTCCTCCACCCTGTGTCTGCTCACCTGTCTGCTCCTTACCTCCTCCCCCCTGTGTCTCCTCACCTGTCTGCTCCTTACCTCCTCCACCCTGTGTCTCCTCACCTGTCTGCTCCTTACCTCCTCCACCCTGTGTCTCCTCACCTGTCTGTTCATTAACCCCACCCCCGTGTCTCCTCACCTGTCTGTTCATTAACCCCACCCCCCTGTGTCTCCTCACCTGTCTGTTCATTAACCCCACCCCCCTGTGTCTCCTCACCTGTCTGCTCCTTACCTCCTCCACCCTGTGTCTCCTCACCTGTCTGCTCCTTACCTCCTCCACCCTGTGTCTCCTCACCTGTCTGTTCATTAACCCCACCCCCCTGTGTCTCCTCACCTGTCTGTTCATTAACCCCACCCCCCTGTGTCTCCTCACCTGTCTGTTCATTAACCCCACCCCCCTGTGTCTCCTCACCTGTCTGTTCATTAACCCCACCCCCCTGTGTCTCCTCACCTGTCTGCTCCTTACCTCCTCCACCCTGTGTCTCCTCACCTGACTGCTCATTACCTCCTCCACCCTGTGTCTCCTCACCTGTCTGCTCCTTACCTCCTCCACTCTGTGTCTCCTCACCTGTCTGCTCCTTACCTCCTCCACCCTGTGTCTCCCCACCTGTCTGCTCCTTACCTCCTCCACTCTGTGTCTCCTCACCTGTCTGCTCCTTACCTCCTCCACTCTGTGTCTCCTCTCCTGTCTGCTCCTTACCTCCTCCACTCTGTGTCTCCCCACCTGTCTGCTCCTTACCTCCTCTACTCTGTGTCTTCTCACCTCCTCCACCCTGCGTCTCCTCACCTGTCTGCTCCTTGCCTCCTCCACCCTGTGTCTGCTCACCTGTCTGCTCCTTACCTCCTCCACTCTGTGTCTCCTCACCTGTCTGCTCCTTACCTCCTCCACCCTGTGTCTTCTCACCTGTCTGCTTCTGACCTCCTCCACCCTGTGTCTTCTCACCTGTCTGCTCCTTACCTCCTCCACTCTGTGTCTTCTCACCTGTCTGCTTCTGACCTCCTCCACCCTGTGTCTGCTCACCTGTCTGCTTCTGACCTCCTCCACCCTGTGTCTTCTCACCTGTCTGCTTCTGACCTCCTCCACCCTGTGTCTCCTCACCTGTCTGCTTCTGACCTCCTCCACCCTGTGTCTCCTCACCTGTCTGCTCCTTACCTCCTCCACCCTGTGTCTTCTCACCTGTCTGCTTCTGACCTCCTCCACCCTGTGTCTGCTCACCTGTCTGCTTCTGACCTCCTCCACCCTGTGTCTTCTCACCTGTCTGTGTCCCACCTGCACTGGATCCCTCAGCTTCATCTTTGTATGGACATGCTCTGATCAGATGCCCCTCCCTTTTACAGTGAAGACATTTCATATTTTCAGAAGTGACATAGATCACATAATCAAAGTCCTCCACCCTCAAGTTGAAAACAAGATTAAGCTCCTCGTTTCTTTTGTTTAGGATCATGTAGACCTGACGTCTGTGTGAGACCACATGACTGAGCTGCGGGGCTTTACAGCCCGACGGCAGCTTCTTAATGGGAGAGACTATTTTCCCGTGTCTGGATAACTCCCTTTGCAGAAAGTCATCACTGATAAACGGCGGACAATTAGACACAATAACCTTCCTAGAAGGCAGAGACAGAGACGACACGGGAACGAACGTGTCATTTATGACCACTCCGTTTTCTACCACCGCGTTCGCCTTGTCCACGCTGTCTAAAAACAGCACCACCGCTCCATTCATCCGGGCCGCAGATTTTACACTCTGGGGTCCCACTACCTCAGCAACAGCCAAAGAACATTCATTCACGGAATAACGAGAGGCCCCGGCGATCTTTACACCGTGCCTTCTCGTTAATCCCGTAAAATCGACACCCATTTCCTCCTCCACACGTGCACACACACCTCAACACGCCGACCAGCAAAACGCTGGTCGGCAAAAACACACACACACACCCCGCAACTACACTTTAAACAGATCCCAGTAACAATAAACACTCACCCAACACAACTAAACCATAGATTAGTTTAGAAAAAGTTTTAACGATTAACACTCACTCAAGAGCTCCGCACACTCACACACCAACTCTCAGCACCTCCACTCAGAGAGAGAGATTTTTTAAATTTCTTTTAATTGCTCAAAGCATTCTCAAAAAAACATAAATAACAAACAGCAAACACTCAAAATAAAACCAAAATCAAATAAAACCAAAATCAAATCAAAAAATTACCAAAAACCAAATCATCATTCTCAACAGAACATAAAACACGTTTGATGCACCAAGTGTCTTCAAACATTTTCAAATTGTTCGTCAAACTGAAATATTTGAAATCTAGCTTCAGACGAGCTTTCAACATACAAACAAAAATACTCTTTATATCTGAATCCAAAGATCCTTCCACCTTTTTCCTCCTGCTCAGGTACACAGCCATCTTTGCCTGACCTATCAGGAAATTAAAAAGTTGACATTTTGACTTTTGATGTCTGCTGTACTTATACCCCAAAATGAACATTTGGTGGGAAAAAACCCGAATCAACATTTGAAACAGAGACACAAGACGACCACACTCTAAGAAACAATGAAACACAGTTTCTCTCTGCGGGCAGAACGGACATGTATCTACAACATCAGGATTAATCACAGACACAAAACTATTCACAGCAATACTTCCATGAAGAACCCTCCACTGTAAATCACCAACACACTTTGTTAACGGTGCTTTATACAGAGCTCTCCACTCAGGCCTCTGATCCTCTGACAGAGCCAGGTGAGCTCTCCACTCAGGCCTCTGAGCCTCTGACAGAGCCAGGTGAGCTCTCCACTCAGGCCTCTGATCCTCTGACAGAGCCAGGTGAGCTCTCCACTCAGGCCTCTGATCCTCTGACAGAGCCAGGTGAGCTCTCCACTCAGGCCTCTGATCCTCTGACAGAGCCAGGTGAGCTCTCCACTCAGGCCTCTGATCCTCTGACAGAGCCAGGTGAGCTCTCCACTCAGGTCTCTGAGCCTCTGACAGAGCCAGATGAGCTCTCCACTCAGGCCTCTGAGCCTCTGACAGAGCCAGGTGAGCTCTCCACTCAGGCCTCTGAGCCTCTGACAGAGCCAGGTGAGCTCTCCACTCAGGCCTCTGAGCCTCTGACAGAGCCAGGTGAGCTCTCCACTCAGGCCTCTGAGCCTCTGACAGAGCCAGGTGAGCTCTCCACTCAGGCCTCTGAGCCTCTGACAGAGCCAGGTGAGCTCTCCACGGAGTGTCCACTCGATCTTTGAGTTTGTTCTGATTAAAAACTTTGACTGACAGGTAATATATGATCTTACCTGTCAATGTGCTCAGTGTTTTACCAACACCATTACACAGTTTTAACAGAACACCAACATTATCATTGAACACAGGAACAAGTGTCACATCAGGAAAAGAGTCATTCATGTCAGGCTGAATCAGTCCATCACAATGAGCAGCAAGCAGCGACAGTTCAGAGCGAGTCAGCTGCTGCCAGGGCCGCTGGAAGTAATTTTACACAGGGGGTGCTGTGAAAAAAAATGTTGTTTGTTTGTTTGGACAAAAAACCTATGAGCCTATAGGCCTATTTAAAATACATAAAAAAAATAGATTGAGATTCACTACGTTATTGTCATATACACTTCAGTGCACACAGCGTCTGTAACACACAGACATCATCAGTTCTCAGAGGAATATATGCGCGCTATTAATTAAACTTCACAATAACAATGCAATAGATTTGGTCAGCTGGCATGAACCTGAGTCACTGCCCCATCTACGTTTATGTCACACGCGACTCTATTTGCTCAAAAATCCTTTTACGCACACCACAAGGAAATAATCTCTGACCATTTAAGCACGTTATTGAACAGCTCTCCACATCCATTACGCACAGAACACACGCACAATATAACACTTTCTGTCTCCATCTCCAACCTTTTTACGCAAACCACAAGGAAATAATCTCCGACTATTTAAACGTTATTTAACAGTTCTCCACATCCATTACGCAGAGAACACACAATCAAAATAACACTCTCCATCCCCACCACCTTGCATAAATGCTATAGTGTGACGTTAAACTGCATGAATAGATATGAAAGTGCGCGGCGGCACCATGCTCTTACTTTGAGCAGCAGGCAGGGTGCCCTGGTTACAGGTGTCCAAATGTCGAGGTGCGCTCTGGGGTCGTGGAGATAAAGTCTCTCATGAGGGGACGAATGTCCAGGGAGTTCAGTGTCTGTGTGGGCATGCATCAGCGAAAGGTGTGTGAGTCTTTTCTGGGTCATGGTGCTGCGTACCCATGTCTTCAAAAGACGCAAGGCTGAGAAAGTGCGCTCGGATGAGGCCACGGAGATGGGTAGGCACAGACATAACTCGATCAGTTTTCTGTCTCTGAAAACATGGCTCTTGTTTGTGACTGGTCAAACATGATGCTTCATCTTAGACTATGTAAATTTACTAGCCTACTGCTGCCATGGATGTATGCTGCATGGAACGAGCGGCCGCGGGAAACCTCTTAACTCGGCGACAACTAGCCTGCCTGACGTTGACAACGTAACTTCCGTGAACCTGTGTTGATTAGGCCTTAAAATAATTAAATTAAAATACAAAATACACGTAATAGCCCACGTGTGTCAAAATCATTTCCCAAAATATTCATAAAGGATTTAAAAATTGTGTAAAATATTTTTAATACATTTTTTTTAAATCTCCCTCTCGCCACTAGGGGGTGCTGCAGCACCCCCAGCACCCCCACTTCCCGCGGCCATGGCTACTGCTTCCATCCTCTAAGCAGGAGGCCGATCACTCTGACTGACCTGGTCCCCAAACGTGAGGCCAGACCAGCTGCATTGTCCAGGTGAGGACCGCACACCTCCACCAAATGTCCAAGCGTGAGGGTTTTGGCTTCACACAGTTTTTGAAGTAGGGACGGCCCTGCTTCACACTTAAGACGAGTCCCGTACACCACAGGCTCTTTGAGAAGCCAGTGAAGAGAGGAGCAGTTCTTCTGTCTCTCTTTGTGGAACAGTCCCCACACTTTGAACGCTCCTTTATAGAAAACCGGGAGATTTGTCACCTTACATCCATCGATATTCATTAAAAACAGCGACTCAGCCAGACCCAGACCACCACACCGCTCCAGTATGGCTCGAGCGATGGGTCTCCAGACCAGATCAGCAGGTCCACTGAGAAATCGCTGGATGAACTGCAGCCTGAAAGCAGCTCCTCTGCTCGCCAGATGGACCAGTCCGTGACCCCCTTCCTCTTTGGGCAGGAAAAGGACGCAATGCTGAACCCAGTGCAGGCGGTCCCAGAAAAAGTCCACCATGATAGACTGCACTCTGGACAGCAGGTTCACTGGAGGGTCCGTGCACACCAGCCGGTGCCACAACATGGAAGACACAAGATTATTAATAACAAGGATCCGACCTTTAAATGACATTTTGGGTAAAATCCATTTCCATTTCTTTAGTCGGCCCTCGACCTTCTCCAGGACATTGTCCCAGTTTTTACTGGAGAAGGTTTCATTTCCAAGGTAGACTCCAAGATATTTGAGTCCCTCTTTCGTCCACACGAGGCCTCCAGGTAAAACCAGCCTCCTGCACAGCCCATCCCCCACTGCTAAGGCTTCACTTTTGGACCAGTTGACCTTAGCAGAGGACAGTTTACCAAAAGACATTACAGTTTCATGTAAAACATTAATATCATTCTGATTTTTAACCAGAACAATGACATCATCTTATCATATCGCGTGCGCCGCACTAGTGGTCGCACGTTACAGCAGCTCCTGCCCGTCGCTGGGTTTTTCCTTGTTTATTGTTTTTTTTCTTTTCCTAAACCTGTTTCTTTTTTCGTGGATTAATGCCATAATCGACTGCCACAAGATGGACACAACTCTGGTTGAGTTTTCTCTGGTTTTTCTGCTGTTTTTAACTCTACTGTTTACGTCTGTGACCGCGGAGGTCACGTGCAGCAGTGACTCTATTGTTTACACCCGTGATCAGCTGTTAGCCTTCCGTAGCGCAGCTAAGCTAACCGGCGAAAGACCCGATGTTCCCCGCGAGCTGAAGAGAAGGAGACGGGGATGCCGTGCCGGGGTAAAGTGCCGCAACAAGAGAAGACGTTTTAAACCCGTCCTACCATCAGTCGTCACCGGGAATGTAAGATCTCTTCCCAATAAGATGGACGAGCTAGCGGTGCTAACCCGGCATCAGAGGGAGTATCGGGAATGTAGCCTGATGCTGTTCACGGAGTCCTGGCTAACGGAGCTAACACCGGACTCAAACGTTGCACTGGATGGCTTTCAGCTGGTGAGGGCAGACAGGACAAAGGAGAGTGGTAAGCGAAAAGGAGGAGGGCTGGCAGTGTTTGTGAACGATAGATGGTGTAATCCAGGGCACATCACTATTAAAGAACAACTCTGCTGTGAGGACATTGATCTGCTAGCGGTTAGCATGAGGCCGTACTATCTGCCGCGGGAATTCTCGCACGTTATCGCGATAACTGCGTACGTTCCCCCCTCTGCTAATGCCAGCTCGGCGTGTGATGTCCTGCACTCGCTCACAAACAGGCTGCAGACACAACACCCGCAGGCTCTCTTCATTATCACTGGGGACTTTAACCATGCCTCTCCTTCCTCTACTCTGCCCACCTTCACACAATATGTCACCTG
The DNA here is from genome assembly GCA_020745685.1 of Tautogolabrus adspersus. Lineage (NCBI taxonomy): Eukaryota > Metazoa > Chordata > Actinopteri > Labriformes > Labridae > Tautogolabrus > Tautogolabrus adspersus. The sequence goes on from CM036542.1 coordinate 31,103,037, forward strand.
CAACACCAGGGACAATAAAATACTGGACCTTTTCTATGCCAACACCAAGGAGGCATACACCTCATCTGCTCTCCCCCCCCTTGGAAGATCAGATCACAACCTGGTGCACCTTCTGCCTGTGTACAAACCTCTGGTACACAGACAACCAGCTGTGACCCGCACTGTTAAAAAATGGTCCGAGGAGACGGAAGAGGCTCTCAAGGACTGTTTTGAGACAACTGCATGGGAAGTGTTCTGTGATGACCACGGGGAGGACATTGACAGTCTCACACACTGCATCACTGACTATATAAACTTCTGCGTGGATTACACAGTACCCACCAAGACTGTACGCTGTTTTGCCAACAGCAAACCGTGGATTACTCCTGAAATAAAGGTCCTCCTCAAGGACAAAAAGAGGGCTTTTAAGTCAGGAGACAAGGAGGAGATGAAGACTGTGCAGAGAGAGCTGAGGATAAAGATCAGAGAGGGGAAACGCAGCTACAGGAGGAAGATGGAGGAACAGCTGCAGCAGAAGAATGTCAGTGGAGTCTGGAAGGGCCTGAAAACCATTTCAGGTCACAAGGACTCCAACACTGAACTGGTTAGGGATCAGGAGTGGGTGAATGACCTGAACACTTTCTTTAACAGATTTGAACAGCCATCCACCCCTCCCCCGACTCATTCCATCCTGATGCAACCACCACCACTGTCTGCCCCCACCCCCATCTCGCCCCCCTGCACACCACTCTCTGCCCCCAACCCCATCCCAACCCCCTGCACACCACTCTCTGCTCCCCCCACTATCAGCCACCCCCTCACCCCCACCACTACCAGCACACAGCCCCCCTGCGCCAGCCTGTCCTTTACAACAGCCCAGGTGAACAGAGAACTGAGGAGGCTAAAGGTCAGGAAGGCAGTAGGTCCAGACGGCATCAGCTCCAGGCTCCTCAAAACCTGTGCAGACCAGCTTTGTGGGGTTATGGAGCACATGTTCAACTTGAGCCTTGAACTGGGGAGAGTACCACAGCTCTGGAAGACATCCTGCATGGTACCGGTGCCAAAGACCTCCCGCCCCAAGGACTTCAACCACTACAGGCCGGTGGCATTGACATCACACCTGATGAAGACCCTGGAGAGGTTGGTCCTTCACCATCTGCGCCCCCTGGTGAGCTCATCGATGGACCAGCTGCAGTTCGCTTACCAGCCAGGCATCGGTGTGGACGACGCAGTCATCTACCTTATGCAGAGATCCCTCGCGCACCTGGAGAAGGCTGGGAGCACTGTGAGGATCATGTTCTATGATTTCTCAAGTGCTTTCAACACCATACAGCCCAGGCTCCTGGGGGACAAGCTGCAACACACAGGAGTTGACCTGCACCTCACATCGTGGCTTCTGGATTACCTGACCAACCGGCCACAGTTTGTGAGGACACGGGACTGTGTGTCCGACCTGGTTATCTGCAGTACAGGGGCCCCGCAAGGGACCGTCTTGGCTCCATTCCTCTTCACCCTGTACACTGCAGACTTCTCCCATAACACAACCAACTGTCACCTACAAAAGTTCTCTGATGACTCTGCTATTGTCGGCCTCATCACTGATGGGGACGAGGGGGAGTACAGAGAACTCAACCTGGACTTTGTGGACTGGTGCCAGCGGAACTGCCTCCAGATCAACGCGGGTAAAACCAAAGAGCTGGTGGTGGACTTTCGAAGGCACAGACCCACTTCTCCCACACCGGTGAACATTCAGGGAAAGGACATTGAGATAGTGGACTCTTATAAGTACCTGGGTGTTCACCTGAACAATAAACTGGACTGGACTGATAACACACACGCTCTCTACAAGAAAGGCCAGAGCAGACTTAACCTGCTGAGGAGACTCAGGTCCTTCGGAGTGCAGGGAGCACTCCTGAGGACCTTTTACGACTCTGTGGTGGCATCAGCCATCCTTTACGGAGTGGTCTGCTGGAGCAGCAGCGTCACGGCTGCAGACAGGAACAGACTAAACAAACTGGTGAAGAAGGCCAGCTCTGTCCTGGGCTGCCCCCTGGACCCTGTTGAGGTGGTGGGAGACAGGAGGATGATGAAAAAGCTATCATCCCTGATGGAGAACGTCTCCCACCCCCTGCATGGTACTGTAACAGCACTGAGCAGCTCCTTCAGTGGCAGGCTTCGCCACCCGCGGTGTCTGAAGGAGAGATACCGCAGGTCCTTCCTTCCTGCTGCAGTCAGACTGTTCAACCAAGCCTGCTCCCAGTAGATCACAAAACTCACCCACAAACTGGACAATTCACTTAAACCTCTGTGCAATAATTAATGCTGTATTCTGTCATCACTACCTGATTTATTCGCATTGCAATAATAATTTATGGGACTACTTGTGCAATAACATGTTCATCCTCATATGCACTGTGTGCATGATAGTATTTTGTTTATACAGACTGTTACTGGCTTTTTTTTTCTTTATAACTCTTGTTTTGATATATCATGTTCATCCTCATAACATGTAACATGCAATAACAAGCTCATCCTTATATGCACTGTGTGCATGATAGTATTTTGATCATACAGACTGTTACTGGCTTTCTACATAATTGTTTTGATGTATATTTTTTACACTTTTTTTGATATTTTTTATTTAACTTATTTTTGCACTGTGTGCTTTTTCTTCTGCTGACTATCCTGCTTTGCTGCTGTAACACTGTAAATTTCTCCGTTCGTGAGATGAATAAAGGATTATCTTATCTTATCTTATCTTATCAGCATAAGCAGACAATTTAAACAATGTTTTACACCCAGGAAAAGAGAAACCAGACAGATGAACTCTTAATCTGTGCAGTAAAGGCTCTATGGCCAAAGAATAGAGCATTCCTGACAGAGAGCAGCCCTGTCTGACTCCCCTCTGCACTCTAAACGGAGCACTCAAACCACCATTCATTTTTAGTACACTCTCAATGTCACTGTACAAGACCTGGATCTTGGCTACGAGACCACAGCTGAACCCAAAAGCTTGGAGCGTCTGCCACAAGTATTGGTGTTCAACCCGGTCAAAAGCCTTTTCTTGGTCTAGAGAAATCAGACCAAGCTCACAGCCCAATGAACCAGAGAGGTCCAAAATGTCCCGAATTAGAGTAAAATTGTCAGATATCAACCTGCTGGGTACACAGTAAGTCTGGTCAACATGGATGACCTGCTCCATCACTCTCCTCAGTCTCATGGCCAACACTCTGGACAACAGTTTATAATCCGTACAGAGAAGAGAAACAGGGCGCCAGTTCTTGATGTCCTGGAGGTCTCCTTTCTTTGGGAGAAGGGTGAGAACAGCCCTCCTACAGCTCAGAGGCAGCCGCCCCTTATTAAGACTGTCCCTGAGAACACACAAAACATCTTCACCTATTACAGGCCAAAAGGTCTTATAAAAGTCTGCAGGGAGGCCGTCTATCCCCGGAGCCTCCCCGCTCTGCAGACTCTGCAGGGCCTCCTGCAGCTCCTGAGCAGTCAGCTCTGCCTCCAGCTCAGCATTGTCCTCCTCAGAGACCTTAGGAAGTCCCTCATAAAAGGACGGCGCCACCTCTGGTTCTTCCTGGAACTCCATCTTGTACAGATTTTTATAAAACCCAACAGCACACTGCCGAATCTCATCCGACTCCTGCAGCAGCTGCCCGTTGTCGGACCGCAGGGAGTGTATTAGTCTCCTCTGACCATTCTTACGTTCCAGACCGAAGAAGAAGTGAGAGGGAGCGTCCATTTCAACGACATTCTGGAAACGTGACCGAACCAGTGCACCCTGAGCAGAAATACCCAGCAGGTCAGACAGAGCTGATTTTTTGTTTTTGAGAACTTTAAAATGTTCTCGTTCTCCTGTGGAATCTGCTAACTCCTGCAGCTCCACCACTTCTCTCTCCAGAGCTCGCATAGATCGGGCCATGTCCTTAGTGACATTGAGAGTGTACTGTAGGCAAAGCTGTTTGATTTGGACTTTACCTACGTCCCACCACTGCTGTAAAGAGCTGTACTCACTTAGTGTTTCACTGTGATTACTCCAAAAGGACTTGAACACATTTTTAAACACACCATCAGACAACAGTGTTGTGTTAAAGTGCCAGTAAGCACTCTTACATCTGACATCTTTAATAAACACTAAACACTGAACAAGAGAGTGGTCGGATATACCAACCGGACTTATGGTACAACTTTTAAACACATTACTATGATGTTTGAAACAATACACTCGATCGAGTCTAGCCAGAGATAACCAATTATCCTTACAGTGCGTCCAGGTGTACTGTCGCTGACTCTGATTAAAATGTCTCCAAACATCACACAACTCAAAATGTTCCACAAGTTTCATTAAAGAGCTCTTAGAAGCAGCGTGGGGTTCTTGGTGGTTCCTGTCTAACACAGGGTTAACAGTGCAATTAAAATCACCTCCCAAAAACAAATACTCTTCACTGTTACAGTGACTGAGCACGTTTCTCAACATGTCCAGAAACACGAGGCGCTCTGAACCCACAGTGGGAGCATACACATTTATAAAGACCATTTTCACTTTTTCAAATTCAGCACAGATTTTTAACAGCCTTCCAGGAATCACTTCCTCTACAGCACAGGACACAGGTAAGAAATCTCTGGAGAAGAGAAACCCAACCCCCCCACTGTTACTGGTCTTATGACTGAGAAAAACCTCCCCACTCCACTCCCTCTTCCAGTCACTCTCATTGTCAGGAGTACTGTGGGTTTCCTGAAGAAACATGACATTAAGGTTCTTACTCTGACACAGAGAAAACAGAGAAGCTCTTTTGACGTCTTCTCGAGCACCGTTAATATTTAAAGAGCCCAGCTTTATGTCACACATGTTTAGATTAAAGGTGCATCCAAACAAAAGAAAGAAAAAAGAAAACACAATCAACTTATTCATTTTTAGCTATTTGAGCTCGAACTTTACCCAACATTTTCTTAAGCCTGAAGACCTCCTGCTCAGTAAAAGAAGGCTGCCCCAGACTCCCCGAGTTCTTCATGAAAAACCTGACAGAGTCATGAAAAAGCTGCATGTCAGGAAAGAAATCCCCGATCTTAACAGCTCTCAACCCTTTGGTTTCTTTTAAAAACGATTGTATTCTCGTAAAAGAGTAACCACTCTGCATTTCTTCATGCATAGGTTCCTCAGAGTCACTCTCCTGTGAGCTCTGCAGGTCACCCTGCGTGTCCTGCGTGCTCTCCAGGTCACCCTGCAGGTCACTCTGGGGGTCAAACTGCAGGTCACTCTGGGGGTCAACCTGCAGGTCACTCTGCGGGTCACATGTTTGCAGGGTATTCTCCTCTGACTGAGAGGAGGAACACTGAGGGTCTTTCTTTGACACTTTATTCATTTGAACACTGTTAACTTTACTTTCTGTACTTTTTCTTTTTCCAGACATCTTTAACAGATCTTCATCATTCACACACTCTTCATCCAAAACAGACTCTGCCACTCTGGTCGCAGTCTGTCCTGTCTGCTCTTTGACCTGCTGACTCTGATCAGGCAGCACATCCTGCTGACTCTGATCTATGTCATCGATGTTAAAAACTACGTCATTAGATTCACTGTCATCACTTTCATTCTTGTTCTCATTTTCTTGTGTTTCTGTCTGTGTGTCGTTCTGCGTGTTTGTTGTATCGTTCTGCGTGTTTGGTGCGTGATTCTGTATGTTCTGTGTGTCACTGTGCGCTGCGGGCCGGCCGTCCTCACTGACAGGCGGCTCTGCAGCAGGCGCAGCAGCCCCGCGGTCACCCGCTCTGTCCGGGCACGAGCGGACCAGGTGTCCCTCTGCTCCACAACCAAAACATTTTAAAGTGTCAGAAGAGACATGAACAGTGTACACAAAATCATCTATACGAAAACTGAACACTAAATTCAGCTCCTCGTTCTTTTTGAGGATCATGAACACTTGCCTCCTAAAAGACACAACGTGTTTAAGATTCGGTGATTTACAACCCAGAGGGATCATTTTAATCGGTGACACTAACTGTCCGTGTCGGGCCAGCTCCTTCACCAACATGTCGTTCTTTAAAAACGGGGGCACATTAGAAAGAACAACTTTTTTAGCAGGGCTAACAAGAGACATCACCTGAGTGAGTGTTCCCTTCACCACCACTCCACTCTCCACCAGCTGATTCACTTTCTCTGTGCTGTCCAGAAAAATAACAACACAGCTGTTCATACGAGAGGCAGACTTCACACTGCCATACCCCACAACAGCACCCACAGCTAGGCTGTACTCCTCCACTGACACACCGACAGCCGGAGAAAGTTTGATGGCGTGCCGGCGAGTCAGCTTCTCCAACCCGGAGACGCCCCGTGCCGCCATGGCAAGCGTGGCTGCGGCGGCAGCCGCCGCCAAACAAACAGGTAAAACTTTAACAATTAAACAACAAACAAAACTCTGATGACAGAGAAGTGATGACTACAAACATTAACTATTTCCCAGTGGGAAAAAAACCGAGCAAAACAAGTTTGAAATCACATACACACCTCACAAACGCTCTCCGAAGCACTCACCCAGTCACTCTCAGCACGCACTCAGAGAGAGAGAGAGAGAGAGAGAGAGAGAGAGAGAGAGAGAGAGAGAGAGAGAGAGAGAGAGACAGAGAGAGAGAGAGAGAGACAGAGAGAGAGAGACAGACAGAGAGAGAGAGAGAGAGAAACAGAGAGAGAGAGAGAGAGAGAGAGAGAGAGAGAGACAGAGAGAGAGAGATTTAGATTTTTGAATCAACTTTCAAAAAATCATCTCAACATAACATTTTCAAATATTCACACTCTTACTCCTCAGAGTAAATAAATAAATAAAAAACTAATTTACATGAGCACATCTCCAAACTGCAGCGTGTGGTTTATCACAGAAGACAACACCTGATTAAAACCCCAAACCTGCTGGAATGAGTCCAGATCTCCTGCTGCTTTGTAATAGTTAAAATCAATGAGGAGTCTGGACTTCATCATAGTCTTACACACAGTGACAGGTTCAACAATAAAACCATCCTCCACCTTCCTCCTCCGGCTAAAATACACCGCCATCTTGGCCTGCCCTAAAACAAAGTTTCAAAGCTGGCATTTGTTGTTGTGTTGGCGTGTGTATTTAAAACCCAGAATAAAAACCTGCTTGGTAAAAACCTCTCCACATTTGGTAAAAACAGTTTGTAAAAACAGAAACAAGGGTAAAAGACGAAGACACTCATAAAAACAGTGAAACACAGTCTCTCTCTCTGGTCGCAGTAGGGACACTTGTCCTCTACTGCCGGGTTTATAGTGGACACAAAGGAGTTCACTGCTATGACCCCATGGAGGACTCTCCAGTGGATGTCTGCATGTCTTTTGGAGAGTGGAGGCTTGTAGAAGGACCTCCACTCAGGTCTGGCTGCAGGAGCCAGCTGCAGATGTTTCCTCCATGGGGTGTCAGGTCTCTTGTCCAATTTTGTCCTGTTTATTGTCTTTACCAATATTTTGTAGAAAGTGTTTCCAGTGGTTCCATCTAGTGGTGCGGGGTGTGTATATTCCATTAAAAGACCAGAACAGTCTTTAAAATCCGGTGCCAGGGAAATGGCAGGAAAAGGGTCTCCATCAGTCACGGTTTGATTAAAAGAGGAGTTTAAAAGCAGGCGGTCGTGTCCTGTGAGTCTCTGTCTCCAATGCTCCAAGAGTTTTTGTGTGACCCTCACTGACGTCAGTCCCAGCCGGGCAGCGAGTCCAGAGGGGTCGTCCATCCGGGGTCCAGTCAGCGCCACCACCTGCCCCAGAGTAACAACCCCCGCCGTCTGCAGTTTTGTGGCCAGACTCTGACCTGCCCAGCTGGGAAGGTCCAGATGGGTCCCCCATAGGACTGGCTCTTGGAGGATCCAGTACAGAGAGTCCACCTGCCCCCTCCTCTCTTTCCTCAGCAGGTTCCACACTGTAAAAACACTTTTATAAAAAGCAGGCAGAGGAGATGTGCTCATGTTCGGTATATTCATTAAAAACAAATTAAAATCCTGACCCAGGCTGTTAAAACCCTGCAGAATGCAGCGGGACAGGGGTCTCCACAGAGTGTCCTGTGGTCCAGTCAGTAGTCTTTGTATAAACTGGAGGCGGAAAGCCGCGCCCCTGCTGGCCAGATGGACCAGGCCCTGCCCCCCTTCCTCTTTAGGTAAAAACAGGACACTCTGTGGGACCCAGTGCAGTTTGTCCCAAATAAAATCAACTAAAATCGACTGAATTTTGGACAGGAGAGAAGCCGGAGGATCGACACAGGCCAGCCGGTGCCACAGGGAGGATGAGACCAGATTGTTGGCTATTAGGATACGGCCTCTATATGACATTTTGGGGAGCAGCCACCTCCACTTCCCCAGCCGACCTTTAACCTGCTCCAGGACATTGTCCCAGTTTTTATTTGTGCTGGTCTCATCCCCCAGGAAGACTCCAAGGTATTTGAGACCTCCTCTTTTCCACTGTAGGCCACCGGGCAGCCTGAGCCGGCCCCCCAGCTCCCCTCCCGCCATCAGAGCCTCGCTTTTCCCCCAGTTCACTCTAGCAGAAGAGATAAAACCAAAATCTTTTACAGTGTCAGTTAAAATGTCAATATCTCGTTGTGAGTTAACTGAAATAATGAGATCATCAGCATACAAAGACAGTTTAAAAGACACGGGACACTGGGGGAAACACACACCGCTAAGCTTAGTTCTGAGTTTGTGGAGCAGAGGCTCGATGGCTACCGAATATAACATCCCAGAGAGAGAGCAGCCCTGCCTCACCCCTCTCTGGATCTCAAATGGTGCGCTCAGCCCGCCGTTAATTTTCAGAACACTCGCAATGTCACTATAGAGAACCCGGACCATGGCTATGAAACCAGGGTTGAACCCAAAGGCAGCCAGAGTCTGCCACAGGTACTGGTGTTCAACCTGGTCAAAAGCCTTTTCCTGGTCTATTGAAATCAGACCAGTCTCTATACCCAATGAACTGGAGAGCTCCAAAACGTCTCGAATTAAAGTGACGTTGTCACTGATGAGCCTGCCGGGCACACAGTAGGTCTGGTCAGGGTGGATGATGGTCACCTCTCTCAATCTGAGGGCCAGAGCTTTGGACAGGATTTTATAATCCGTGCATAGCAATGAGACCGGCCTCCAGTTTTTCAGTTCTTGCAGGTCTCCCTTCTTTAGCAGCAGGGTGATTGCGGCCCTCCTGCAGCTCAGAGGCAGTCTGCCGGTCCTTAGACTGTCTAAAATGACCTCTAGCAGATCTGGTCCTATTATGGACCAGAAAGACTTGTAAAAGTCAGCAGGAAGGCCGTCCATGCCTGGAGCTCTGCCGCTCTGCAGGCTCATGGTGGCAGCATGGAGCTCCTGCAGCATCACCTCTGCTGCCAGCTCGCTGTTGTCAGCCTCACTGACCTGTGGGAGACCTGCTAGGAAGCTGCTGTACACATCTGGATTATGCGTCCACTCACTCTTAAACAGATTTCTGTAAAAATCGGCAGCATACTTCCTGATTTCAGACGAGTCTGAGACTTCGGAGCCGCTACCCGTTCGTAAAGAATGAATGGTCTTCCTTTGTCCATTTTTCCGCTCCAGCCCAAAGAAGAAACGAGATGGGGCGTCCATCTGTGTGATGTTCATGAACCTAGACCTGACCAGAGCCCCCTGTGCTGAGACGCAGGTTGGCTAAGGCCGACTTTTTGGACTTGAGGGAATCTAAAAGCTCTCGATTTGCTGTAGAGTCTGCTAAAGTCTGCAGCTCTACCACCTGCGTCTCCAGATCTTTCATGGACCGGGTTAAGTCTGTAGTGACACCACGAGTGAACTGCTGGCAGAGCTGTTTTATCTGCGTCTTACCGAAGTCCCACCACTGTTGTATGTTAGTGAAGGCAGGCCTGCTCTCTCTGTGGGATTCCCAAAAAAACTTAAAAGCAGTCTTAAAAGCCTGGTCATTTAAAAGGGCCGTGTTAAAATGCCAATAGGCGCTCTTTAAACAAATGTTTTTGATAAAAACACGACAGGAGACTAAAAAGTGATCACTAAAACCCACAGGCTGAATAACACACCTCTTAAAAAGATTTAAATGGTGTTTAAAACAATAAAAGCGGTCCAGTCTGGCCAGAGATAAAACCCCCTCCCTGCTGTGGCTCCAGGTGTACTGTCTGTGCTGACTGTATAAAACCCTCCACACATCACTCAGCTCCTGATTCTCCATCAGCTGTCTGAGTGTGTGACATGAAGGAGGGTGTGGCTCAGGATGGTTCCTGTCTAGGGTTGGATTTTCTGTGCAGTTAAAATCACCCCCTAAAAACATAAAACCATCATCCTCACAGTTCTTCACACAGTCACTTAAAATGTTTAAAAATGCTACCCTGTCCACCGCGTTAGTGGGAGCATAGACATTTAAAAACACTAGTTTCACATTTTCAAAGACAGCTTTAACTTTCAATAAAACACCTGGAATGACTTCATCCACAGTAAAAGAAAAAGGTAAAAAACTCTGAGCAAATAAAATCCCCACCCCTGCACTCAGACTGGACCTGTGGCTTAAAATCACCTCCCCTTTAAAAGCCCTCTTCCAGTCACTTTCATTGTCTGTGGTGCTGTGGGTCTCCTGAACAAACATGACATCAATCCTTTTAGTCTCCATCAGTTTAAAAAGAGCGGCTCGTTTAAAATCAGACCTGGCCCCGTTCAGGTTTAAGGTGCTGATATTAAAATCACACATGGATAAAAAATAAACAACAGTAAGCAGAGCAGTCAGTAAAAGGTAAAAACATCTAAAAATCATCTTCATCATTGATGATTTGAGCTTTTACCCTTAAAACAAGTTTTCTCAGTCTGTATACATCTGTCATTTCTAATCCTCCCTCCCTACCACTCTTCCTGGTTAACGGCTTGACTGACTTAATAAATAAACGCAGGTCGGGGAAAGTGTCCCCGACGTTAGGCAGCCTGGTGCCTTTTGTTTTGTCCAGGAAAGTTTTGATTACAGCTGTAGAGTAGACAGTCTGAGAGTCCTGAGACATGCAGAAATCACTCTCTGACTCAATGGACAACGTTACACTCTTTTTCTTAGTTTTACTGTTGTTTTCAACGGAATCAGTTGTTTTTCTTTTCTGTGATATTTTGAGGAGATCATCATCCGACATATCATCCTCCATCACTTCTTCACACAAACTATAAACACACTGCTCAGACATACTGGTCGACATGGCTTCACTTTCCACCGGAGAAACCGGAGCCTCCGCAACCAACACCGTCGCCTCAGGGGGGTCCTCCACGACGGACGGCACCCCCCGAGCGGGAACGACCGGCTTCACCGCAACAAGCGGAGTACCCCACACGGAGACCGGGGCAGCGTGAGGATCTCCCCCGGAGCCGACGCACCAGCAGCAGGAGGATCTCCCACCGGAGCCGACGCACCAGCAGCAGGAGGATCTCCCCCCGGAGCCGACGCACCAGCAGCAGGAGGGTCCCCTCCCGGAGCTGGGCGCCTCGCTCCGCCTTTTTCCGGGCAGGAGCGGATCAAGTGCCCCTCTGCCCCACAACCAAAACACTTCATAGTTTCTGAAGAAACAAAAACCACATAATTAAAACCATCAACTTTAAATGAAAAGGACAGGTTAAGCTCGGTGTTTCGCTCTTTTAGTATCATGTACACCTGTCTACGGTGACACACAACGTGCTTCAATTTTTGGGATTTACACCCGAGGGAGAGCATTTTTATTGGGGATACGAGCTGTCCGTACCTGGACAGCTCTTTCCCCAGCAGTTCATTTTTAATGAACGGGGGAGCATTGGAAATCAGAATCTTTGTGGCTGGGTTGACGAGAGGGGAGACGGGAGTAAAGGTGTCTTGGATAACCACTCCCTTCTCCACCACCTCGCCAACCTTCGCCGTACTGTCCAAAAAAAGAACAATAGCCCCGTTCATACGGGAGGCCGACTTTACCGAGTCAAAACCGACCACCTCTCCCACAGCCAGCCCGGCTTCCTCCACCGAGCACTGCACCGCGGGGTGAAGCTTGATCGCATGTCTGCGAGTCAGCTTCTCAAACTCCCCGGGTGCAGTCTCCGCCACCGGCATTGTGCTACAGAGCACGCTGCCAACAAACAATTACACACACACACTCACACACACACACAAACACAGCCCTTTAAACACCAAAAGACAAAGAAAACACTCATAAACACAATCACACCGAAAGAAAAGAGAAATAATTTCTCAAAAATTACAAAAAGTTGAATCAAAAATCGATTCGCTCTCAGCTCCTTCACTCACACAGAGAGAGAGAGAGGGAGAGAGAGAGAGAGAGAGAGAGAGAGAGAGAGAGAGAGATCTGTGGGTACGTCCCTCCTCTGATTCAGATGTGATGTCTCGTGTTAAACCTGAAGCTTCTCTTTGTTTCTATATTTCTCAGCAGCTGATGTGTCGATGCTGTCCTGCACTCATGCTTTAAGATAAGTGTTGTTGAAAATGGTCAAATCCACGACCCATGAAAAAAGTGTATCAAATGTAAACAAAGACAATTGCAGACAAAACCAAAGACAGATGGGAAACAGAAATGACAATAAGAGTTTTGGAAGAAGACTGGGAACAAGCATGTCAATTCATCTTTAAGACAACACTATCTAAATATTGGAGAGAATCTGACTGGAAAATGAACATGAGGGTTTTCATAAGAGCAAAAATCTCCTCCAAAGACATTTGATCAGGAAGTAGAGACTGCTGGAGGAAGTGTGGGGATCAGGAAGACAATCATCAGCATATCTTTGACTCTTGTCCCGTGTTGGGAAGGTTTTGGGGATTTGTTCAGGAGAAGATTACAAATATTTGTATTTACAGAAACGGCTTCATCCACTTAATATTCTACATGTACTCTCGGGTTGGATGGCGTGCTCTGGCGACCCGTAGGCTCTTACACTGGTACACCTTTATATACAGTAGAAGGCCATTCTTGGTCTGCTTCCTCTCTATGTGTTTTTATCACACAGAAAAGTACTGGACAGTATTCTTTGTGTTCTCAGGACCTTTTTATGCTCTCTGTCCCAAACGCTCAAACAGACATTGGGAAAAGGGCTTTTGTGTTTTCTGCAGCCTCAGCCTGGAATCTGTTGCAGAATGGTGTCCTTAAATGTTGTTAATCTAAAATGAAAGACCTGGAAGCAGATTCTACAGGATGCTGATGGTTTTAGTTCCACTGCTTGAGCTACTGACTCCCAGATTTGACTCATAGATGGTTCTATTATAATGCTAAATATTGTGTTTTGTAAATTGTACTTTGTCTCCCTTTGTGTCTGTAACTTTGTGTTTGTTGCTGCTGCCTGTCTCGGCCAGGTCTCCCGTGAAAAAGAGGTTCTTCACCTCAATGGGACCAACCTGGTTAAATAAAAGCTTCAATACAAATAAAATAAATAGTTGGTATGGCTCCAGCAGGAATAGAGAAGGAAGGGGATAAATACTTGTACACAATAATACACATAGCTGCATGAAAGCAAATGACAGGGAGCTGGTTGGATGATAAATCTCCATCTATTAATGCATGGAAGTTAACAGTTGAAGAAATTCAAGAAATGGAAAGAATCACGTATAGGCTAAGAAACAGAGAAGATGACTTCATGAGTAACTGGAGTAAATGGGTAAAGGAAACCATGGAGTGGAATAATAACATGTATATACATTCAGTTCAATTAACAGAGGACTGAAGGACCCCCCCCCCCCATTCTATTTCTGTTCTTTCTTAATCTTAATTTAATGATCTGTTTCTCTTCGTACCGTTTCCTCGGTTCTTTATTATTCTTTTTGATATTGTATGTATTCTTGTATGTTTAAAAAAAGATTTATAAATGTGCCAGGATGAACAAAATATGTGATGAAATGTGACAACTTGTAATGTAGAAAAACAAGCTGCAATAAAGTCTAATAATAATCATAATAATACATTTGCTCAGATTGTAATTCAGGATAAGAGTGAAAATGTAACTACCAATACTGAGCAGCATGGATCAAAGGATGTGGGTTGATTTCAAATCAATAAATGTTAATGATAGAATACTAATTCAAACAACCTGTTCTTGTTTTGGTTTGTCTCCAACTTTCAGTTTACAAAAAACCCAAAGATGAAGTGCTCTGTTGTTGCTCTTTATACTGTTGGACTCTGTTTCTGAACCTTGTTGAACAGCTGAGAGCTGGGGGGGGGGGGGGGGGGGGGGGGGGCTGTGTTTGTGTGATTGTAAGTATGTCTGTTCAGTAATGCTGTTTTGGATGTTTGGGTATTTCTTTATATTTGTGTTAGGACCCCCTTAAAGATGAGACCATGCATCTAAAGCTGCTAACCTTTAATACATTCAAACTCAGTTTCTATTATATTCATATCTATATTACAGTCAGTGATCTGACCTCAGAGTCTCCAGTCTGCAGTTTGGACTCTGCAGTCCCTCACACAGCAGCTTCACTCCTGAATCCTGCAGCTTCTCATTGTCACTCAGGTCCAGCTCTCTGAGATGGGAGGGGTTGGACTTCAGAGCTGAGGCCAGAGAAGAACAGCTGATCTCTGACAAACCGCAGCGCCACAATCTGAATAAAGAATAAAAGAAGAATCAAAATAATGTCTAATCCACTCACATGTGTTCAGGTTGTGATGAGTATCTCAACATCACTTTGTCCTGATGAATCAAGTTTTCTCTAAATGATTAGAGGATCATTTCTGATTGTGTATTCACTAAATCTAAATCCTCCAAATGTCAGCACAACATTCATCCAGCTGTTCATGTGCACAGATGAAGAACAGGCTGCTGATCTCAGTCAGCTCTGTGATGTTAGTACATTTATCAAATCAGACATTATTGAATCACAAGTCTTCATGATTTCACTTCTCAACAGAACCAGAGGAAACCAGAGGCTTCATGTGCACCTTGTTTTCAATCTTCATGAAGAGTTTGAAACTTTTCTCCACATTATCAGAAATCTCTGCATGAAGATGATTCCTAAATCTGGAATATTTTGACAGGATATAGAAACGTTTTCAAAACTCAATCTAAACTTGTTCTAAATCAGCGATACTCAACCCGTGGCTCTCGGGCCGCATGTGGCTCTTTAGTGACTAGTTGTGTCTCTTTTAAGACCTAATGGGAGAAAAAACTCGCTCACCTCCATTTTAACTTCAACAACTGGGTGCTGAATCCTGAAAATGTTCAAACATGATTATAATACCATTTTGGAACGCTGGGATTTTTTGCAAGTCACATCTCTGTGTTTCCATGGTGATGAATACACCCCCTCCCTAAAGTATAATTGCTGACCTTTTTTATATCATAGCCTTCACGTACACACGAGAGAGAGAGAGAGAGAGAGAGAGAGAGAGAGAGAGAGAGAGACAGAGAGAGAGAGATTTGATTTTTCAAAACACTATTTACATAAATTTAATTTTTACAGTTCAATAAAGTGCTTATGTGTTAAAATCCTAGTATGTTTTTAAAAAGAGTTTATCTAATAAAAAACAACTCTTCATCAACAACTGAACAGACAATACTATTAAAACACCAACGCTGTTTAAAAGCGTCCAAGTCTCCAATGTGTTTATAAAATCTAAAATCTAGCCAGAGTCTCGCTCGGATGTTGACCAGCCACATCTCCTTGGCCTCCTGCCCCTCTCTGTTCTCCACTCTGTTTCTCCTGCTGATGTAAATGGCCATTTTAGCCTCACCTGAAAGGTAGTTAAGGAGCTGCCACTTGTCTTTTTGTTCTTTTCTGTAGGCAGCTCCCATGATAAAAACCCTCTCAGTAAAAACGACATCAAAAGAGCTAAAAACCAATGTTAAAAGAGAGAAGAAGCTTGTGAGTCTCCTGCACTCTGTAAAAACATGGTAAACAGTCTCTGGAAGGCCACAAAAAGGACAGGTGTTAAGAACAGCAGGATTAAGAACAGAAATAAAAGCATTGGAGGCGATAGCACCATGTAAAATCCTCCACTGGAGGTCAGCAGTCCGTTTTTTGAGGGGAGGTTTATATAAAATCCTCCACTGTGGGCCGCCACCTTTTGCTCCCAGTCTGTTTGATCACACAGTGGGGGAGCGGTTGCACAGTCCAGCCTTGTTGATGGTTTTTACACAGTTAATGACCACGACTTTTTGTTTGCCTTCAACAACGTCATTTCGTCTGAGTGTCTTGTATCCAGCAGGGGCCGGTGAGTTCCCCCAGGCCCGGGCTCAGGGTGAGGTCAGGGAAAGGGTCTGCAGGGTCCGGACTGGTCTTTTTCTGCCCGTACTCCATGAGAGAGTTCCTCTTTTTTCCTGACAGCTTCTGGCGCCACCCGGACAGACTGCATACCCAGAAGAGAACCCAAGGCCCGGGCATCATCCAGGGCCGGCCCCACTGCATCCACCAGCTGCTGCAGGCACAGGGTCTTAGTTTTTAGCAGCGCCACCGTCAGGCCGGGGGTGACGCTGCTGCTGATGTCCAGCCTGGCCCTGTGAATCAATGGTTCTCTCAACAACCAGTACAGAGAGTCAGACTTTGGGCACCTTTTACAGTTAAAAAGGGCCCAAGACTTAAAAAACACCCTGGTAAAACGGAGGCAGCCCACTTAATTTTAAAAGTTTAGAATCAGTTAAAAACAGAGCAGCATCCAGCCCCAGGGAATTTGCACGTCTGAGAATGCAGCTGGCCACATCTCTCCACACTAAATCAGCCGGACCAGTGAGATATTTCTGTAAAAACTGTAGTCTAAAAGTAGCTGTCCGGCTGGCCAGGTGGACGAGGCCCTGTCCCCCCTCCTCTCTGGTTAAAAACAGCACCCCCTGTGGCACCCAGTGTAGACCATCCCAAAAAAAATCCACCATTTTTTTCTGTGTCTGGGCAAGCAGGCCTGGAGGGGGGTCTACACAGGTTAAACGGTGCCACAGCTGGGATGCAACAAGTTTGTTTAAAACCAATACTCTACCTTTAAAAGACATCTGAGGGAGCAGCCATTTCCACTTGGAAAGTTTCCCCTCAACTTTTTCAGCCACTCCCTCCCAGTTCTTCTGGACTACGTGCTCCTTTCCAAGGAACACGCCGAGGTATTTAAACCCATCTTTCTTCCAGGGTAAGGCCTGGGGAAGAACTGGGAGGCCTTTACGCCACTCACCGACAGCGAGAGCTTCACTTTTCATCCAGTTCTCCCTCGCTGCCGATGCTAAACTAAAATTTTTCACAGTGTTGGTTAAAATGTCTGCATCCCTCTGGTTTTTAATAAAAACAACAATGTCGTCAGCATACGCGCTTAAAACAATGTTTCCATTAAAACCCGGTAAAAACAAACCCTCTAAGTCGTAGCGTAGTTTGTTGAGGAGGGGTTCCAGGGAGAGTGTGTAAAGCATGCCGGACAGAGCACAGCCCTGCCTGACGCCTCTACACACCCTAAAAGGAGCACACAGACCGCCGTTAAACTTCAGCACACTCTCAACCTCACTGTACAACACTTTGATCTTGGCTATAAAACCAGCGCTGAACCCAAACTTCTCCATGACTTTCCAGAGGAAGTGGTGTTCAACGCGGTCAAAAGCCTTTTCCTGGTCTAGAGAAATCAGACCAGTGTTACAACCCAATGAGCTGGAGACGTCCAAAACATCCCGAACGAGGTGGACGTTGTTCACCATGGACCTGCCGGGCACACAGTAGGTCTGGTCCCGGTGGATGACCTGCTCCATAGCCCTCCCCAGCCTGGAGGCAAAGACCTTGGACAGGAGCTTGTAATCCACACACAGCAAAGACACAGGGCGCCAGTTTTTCATGTCCTGCAGGTTTCCTTTTTTTGGGAGCAAGGTAATTACAGCTCTCCTGCAGGACATGGGCATCGAACCAGAGGCCAGACTTTCATTAAAAACATCTAAAAGATCATCTGAAAAGATGTCCCAGAAGGCTTTATAAAATTCAACACTCAGGCCGTCTATGCCGGGAGCCCGCCGCCCCTGCATGCCCTGCAGAGCGGCCTTCAGCTCCTGCATTTTTAGCGGCCCGCTGAGCTCCATGTTGGTCTCCTCAGAGACCTGAGGCAGTCCATTGCAGAACTCCTCAGTTAGAGTATAGTACTATAAATCTTTGATTTCATCATCATCATCATCATTATCATCATCAGCAGCAGCATTTTTACGCAGTTCCTGTCTCAGTCTGTACACAAACTTCTTTAATCTATACGTTTCCTGATCAGTGAAAGATCCTTTCCCTTTATCTCTAATGTGCTCTCTGGCTGACTCAAAGAAAAGTCTTTTGTCAGGGAAATAGTTTTCTACTTTAACATTCCACATATTAAAAGTTTTCTGTAGAAACCGTTTGAATTTTTCCACACTGTAGTCTCTCTTGTTTTTCTGTCTCTGAGAGTATCTACAGTCAGATATGTCACTGTCAGTAACATGAGGACAGTCCTCATCAGCACTGACCTCTGACCCTGGATCAGATTCTTTTGATTTGTTTGCTGTTTTTCCTTTTGCTTTCTTTGTTGTTCTTTTCTTTTCTTCTTGTGAACTATTTTCACCATTCTTTGATTTCCTTTTGGAGCGAGGAGTACTAAGAAAAGACTCTTCTTCCTCCACCTCCATCTCCTCACCTGTCTGTTCATTAACCCCACCCCCCTGTGTCTCCTCACCTGTCTGTTCATTAACCCCACCCCCCTGTGTCTCCTCACCTGTCTGTTCATTAACCCCACCCCCCTGTGTCTCCTCACCTGTCTGTTCATTAACCCCACCCCCCTGTGTCTCCTCACCTGTCTGTTCATTAAGCCCACCCCCCTGTGTCTCCTCACCTGTCTGTTCATTAACCCCACCCCCCTGTGTCTCCTCACCTGTCTGTTCATTAACCCCACCCCCCTGTGTCTCCTCACCTGTCTGTTCATTAACCCCACCCCCCTGTGTCTCCTCACCTGTCTGCTCCTTACCTCCTCCACCCTGTGTCTCCTCACCTGTCTGCTCCTTACCTCCTCCACCCTGTGTCTCCTCACCTGTCTGCTCCTTACCTCCTCCACTCTGTGTCTCCTCACCTGTCTGCTTCTGACCTCCTCCACCCTGTGTCTTCTCACCTGTCTGCTTCTTACCTCCTCCACCCTGTGTCTGCTCACCTGTCTGCTTCTGACCTCCTCCACCCTGTGTCTTCTCACCTGTCTGCTTCTGACCTCCTCCACCCTGTGTCTTCTCACCTGTCTGCTTCTGACCTCCTCCACCCTGTGTCTGCTCACCTGTCTGCTTCTGACCTCCTCCACCCTGTGTCTCCTCACCTGTCTGCTTCTGACCTCCTCCACCCTGTGTCTGCTCACCTGTCTGCTTCTGACCTCCTCCACCCTGTGTCTGCTCACCTGTCTGCTTCTGACCTCCTCCACTCTGTGTCTTCTCACCTGTCTGCTTCTGACCTCCTCCACCCTGTGTCTCCTCACCTGTCTGCTTCTGACCTCCTCCACCCTGTGTCTGCTCACCTGTCTGCTTCTGACCTCCTCCACCCTGTGTCTCCTCACCTGTCTGCTTCTGACCTCCTCCACCCTGTGTCTTCTCACCTGTCTGCTTCTGACCTCCTCCACCCTGTGTCTGCTCACCTGTCTGCTTCTGACCTCCTCCACCCTGTGTCTTCTCACCTGTCTGTGTCCCACCTGCACTGGATCCCTCAGCTTCATCTTTGTATGGACATGCTCTAATCAGATGCCCCTCCCTGTTACAGTGAAGACATTTCATGTTTTCAGAAGTGACATGAATCACATAATCAAAGTCCTCCACCCTCAAGTTGAAAACAAGATTAAGCTCCTCGTTTCTTTTGTTTAAGATCATGTAGACCTGACGTCTGTGTGAGACCACATGACTGAGCTGCGGGGCTTTACAGCCCGACGGCAGCTTCTTAATGGGAGAGACTATTTTCCCGTGTCTGGATAACTCCCTTTGCAGGAAGTCATCACTGATAAACGGCGGACAATTAGACACAATAACCTTCCTAGAAGGCAAAGACAGAGACGACACGGGAACGAACGTGTCATTTATGACCACTCCGTTTTCTACCACCGCGTTCGCCTTCTCCACGCTGTCTAAAAACAGCACCACCGCTCCATTCATCCGGGCCGCAGATTTTACACTCTGGGGTCCCACTACCTCAGCAACAGCCAAAGAACATTCATTCACGGAATAACGAGAGGCCCCGGCGATCTTTACACCGTGCCTTCTCGTTAATCCCGTAAAATCGACACCCATTTCCTCCTCCACACGTGCACACACACCTCAACACGCCGACCAGCAAAACGCTGGTCGGCAAAAACACACACACACACCCCGCAACTACACTTTAAACAGATCCCAGTAACAATAAACACTCACCCAACACAACTAAACCATAGATTAGTTTAGAAAAAGTTTTAACGATTAACACTCACTCAAGAGCTCCGCACACTCTCACACACCAACTCTCAGCACCTCCACTCAGAGAGAGAGATTTTTTAAATTTCTTTTAATTGCTCAAAGCATTCTCAAAAAAACATAAATAACAAACAGCAAACACTCAAAATGAAACCAAAATCAAATAAAACCAAAATCAAATCAAAAAATTACCAAAAACCAAATCATCATTCTCAACAGAACATAAAACACGTTTGATGCACCAAGTGTCTTCAAACATTTTCAAATTGTTCGTCAAACTGAAATATTTGAAATCTAGCTTCAGACGAGCTTTCAACATACAAACAAAAATACTCTTTATATCTGAATCCAAAGATCCTTCCACCTTTTTCCTCCTGCTCAGGTACACAGCCATCTTTGCCTGACCTATCAGGAAATTAAAAAGTTGACATTTTGACTTTTGATGTCTGCTGTACTTATACCCCAAAATGAACATTTGGTGGGAAAAAACCCGAATCAACATTTGAAACAGAGACACAAGACGACCACACTCTAAGAAACAATGAAACACAGTTTCTCTCTGCGGGCAGAACGGACAGGTATCTACAACATCAGGATTAATCACAGACACAAAACTATTCACAGCAATACTTCCATGAAGAACCCTCCACTGTAAATCACCAACACACTTTGTTAACGGTGCTTTATACAGAGCTCTCCACTCAGGCCTCTGATCCTCTGACAGAGCCAGGTGAGCTCTCCACTCAGGCCTCTGAGCCTCTGACAGAGCCAGGTGAGCTCTCCACTCAGGCCTCTGAGCCTCTGACAGAGCCAGGTGAGCTCTCCACTCAGGCCTCTGAGCCTCTGACAGAGCCAGGTGAGCTCTCCACTCAGGCCTCTGAGCCTCTGACAGAGCCAGGTGAGCTCTCCACTCAGGCCTCTGAGCCTCTGACAGAGCCAGGTGAGCTCTCCACTCAGGCCTCTGAGCCTCTGACAGAGCCAGGTGAGCTCTCCACTCAGGCCTCTGAGCCTCTGACAGAGCCAGGTGAGCTCTCCACTCAGGCCTCTGAGCCTCTGACAGAACCAGGTGAGCTCTCCACTCAGGCCTCTGAGCCTCTGACAGAGCCAGGTGAGCTCTCCACTCAGGCCTCTGAGCCTCTGACAGAGCTAGGTGAGCTCTCCACTCAGGCCTCTGAGCCTCTGACAGAGCCAGGTGAGCTCTCCACTCAGGTCTCTGAGCCTCTGACAGAGCCAGATGAGCTCTCCACTCAGGCCTCTGAGCCTCTGACAGAGCCAGGTGAGCTCTCCACTCAGGCCTCTGAGCCTCTGACAGAGCCAGGTGAGCTCTCCACTCAGGCCTCTGAGCCTCTGACAGAGCCAGGTGAGCTCTCCACTCAGGCCTCTGAGCCTCTGACAGAGCCAGGTGAGCTCTCCACGGAGTGTCCACTCGATCTTTGAGTTTGTTCTGATTAAAAACTTTGACTGACAGGTAATATATGATCTCACCTGTCAATGTGCTCAGTGTTTTACCAACACCATTACACAGTTTTAACAGAACACCAACATTATCATTGAACACAGGAACAAGTGTCACATCAGGAAAAGAGTCATTCATGTCAGGCTGAATCAGTCCATCACAATGAGCAGCAAGCAGCGACAGTTCAGAGCGAGTCAGCTGTTGCTTCCATCCTCTAAGCAGGAGGCCGATCACTCTGACTGACCTGGTCCCCAAACGTGAGGCCAGACCAGCTGCATTGTCCAGGTGAGGACCGCACACCTCCACCAAATGTCCAAGCGTGAGGGTTTTGGCTTCACACAGTTTTTGAAGTAGGGACGGCCATGCTTCACACTGAAGACGAGTCCCGTACACCACAGGTTCTTTGAGAAGCCAGTGAAGAGAGGAGCAGTTCTTCTGTCTCTCTTTGTGGAACAGTCCCCACACTTTGAACGCTCCTTTATAGAAAACCGGGAGATTTGGCACCTTACATCCATCGATATTCATTAAAAACAGCGACTCAGCCAGACCCAGACCACCACACCGCTCCAGTATGGCTCGAGCGATGGGTCTCCAGACCAGATCAGCAGGTCCACTGAGAAATCGCTGGATGAACTGCAGCCTGAAAGCAGCTCCTCTGCTCGCCAGATGGACCAGTCCGTGACCCCCTTCCTCTTTGGGCAGGAAAAGGACGCTCTGCTGAACCCAGTGCAGGCGGTCCCAGAAAAAGTCCACCATGATAGACTGCACTCTGGACAGCAGGTTCACTGGAGGGTCCGTGCACACCAGCCGGTGCCACAGCATGGAAGACACAAGATTATTAATAACAAGGATCCGACCTTTAAATGACATTTTGGGTAAAATCCATTTCCATTTCTTTAGTCGGCCCTCAACCTTCTCCAGTAAAAACTGGGACAATGTCCTGGAGAAGGTTTCATTTCCAAGGTAGACTCCAAGATATTTGAGTCCCTCTTTCGTCCACACGAGGCCTCCAGGTAAAACCAGCCTCCTGTACAGCCCATCCCCCACTGCTAAGGCTTCACTTTTGGACCAGTTGACCTTAGCAGAGGACAGTTTACCAAAAGACATTACAGTTTCATTTAAAACATTAATATCATTCTGATTTTTAACCAGAACAATGACATCATCTTATCATATCGCGTGCGCCGCACTAGTGGTCGCACGTTACAGCAGCTCCTGCCCGTCGCTGGGTTTTTCCTTGTTTATTGTTTTTTTTCTTTTCCTAAACCTGTTTCTTTTTTCGTGGATTAATGCCATAATCAACTGCCACAAGATGGACACAACTCTGGTTGAGTTTTCTCTGGTTTTTCTGCTGTTTTTAACTCTACTGTTTACGTCTGTGACCGCGGAGGTCACGTGCAGCAGTGACTCTATTGTTTACACCCGTGATCAGCTGTTAGCCTTCCGTAGCGCAGCTAAGCTAACCGGCGAAAGACCCGATGTTCCCCGCGAGCTGAAGAGAAGGAGACGGGGATGCCGTGCCGGGGTAAAGTGCCGCAACAAGAGAAGACGTTTTAAACCCGTCCTACCATCAGTCGTCACCGGGAATGTAAGATCTCTTCCCAATAAGATGGACGAGCTAGCGGTGCTAACCCGGCATCAGAGGGAGTATCGGGAATGTAGCCTGATGCTGTTCACGGAGTCCTGGCTAACGGAGCTAACACCGGACTCAAACGTTGCACTGGATGGCTTTCAGCTGGTGAGGGCAGACAGGACAAAGGAGAGTGGTAAGCGAAAAGGAGGAGGGCTGGCAGTGTTTGTGAACGATAGATGGTGTAATCCAGGGCACATCACTATTAAAGAACAACTCTGCTGTGAGGACATTGATCTGCTAGCGGTTAGCATGAGGCCGTACTATCTGCCGCGGGAATTCTCGCACGTTATCGCGATAACTGCGTACGTTCCCCCCTCTGCTAATGCCAGCTCGGCGTGTGATGTCCTGCACTCGCTCACAAACAGGCTGCAGACACAACACCCGCAGGCTCTCTTCATTATCACTGGGGACTTTAACCATGCCTCTCCTTCCTCTACTCTGCCCACCTTCACACAATATGTCACCTGCAACACCAGGGACAATAAAATACTGGACCTTTTCTATGCCAACACCAAGGAGGCATACACCTCATCTGCTCTCCCCCCCCTTGGAAGATCAGATCACAACCTGGTGCACCTTCTGCCTGTGTACAAACCTCTGGTACACAGACAACCAGCTGTGACCCGCACTGTTAAAAAATGGTCCGAGGAGACGGAAGAGGCTCTCAAGGACTGTTTTGAGACAACTGCATGGGAAGTGTTCTGTGATGACCACGGGGAGGACATTGACAGTCTCACACACTGCATCACTGACTATATAAACTTCTGCGTGGATTACACAGTACCCACCAAGACTGTACGCTGTTTTGCCAACAGCAAACCGTGGATTACTCCTGAAATAAAGGTCCTCCTCAAGGACAAAAAGAGGGCTTTTAAGTCAGGAGACAAGGAGGAGATGAAGACTGTGCAGAGAGAGCTGAGGATAAAGATCAGAGAGGGGAAACGCAGCTACAGGAGGAAGATGGAGGAACAGCTGCAGCAGAAGAATGTCAGTGGAGTCTGGAAGGGCCTGAAAACCATTTCAGGTCACAAGGACTCCAACACTGAACTGGTTAGGGATCAGGAGTGGGTGAATGACCTGAACACTTTCTTTAACAGATTTGAACAGCCATCCACCCCTCCCCCGACTCATTCCATCCTGATGCAACCACCACCACTGTCTGCCCCCACCCCCATCTCGCCCCCCTGCACACCACTCTCTGCCCCCAACCCCATCCCAACCCCCTGCACACCACTCTCTGCTCCCCCCCACTATCAGCCACCCCCTCACCCCCACCACTACCAGCACACAGCCCCCCTGCGCCAGCCTGTCCTTTACAACAGCCCAGGTGAACAGAGAACTGAGGAGGCTAAAGGTCAGGAAGGCAGTAGGTCCAGACGGCATCAGCTCCAGGCTCCTCAAAACCTGTGCAGACCAGCTTTGTGGGGTTATGGAGCACATGTTCAACTTGAGCCTTGAACTGGGGAGAGTACCACAGCTCTGGAAGACATCCTGCATGGTACCGGTGCCAAAGACCTCCCGCCCCAAGGACTTCAACCACTACAGGCCGGTGGCATTGACATCACACCTGATGAAGACCCTGGAGAGGTTGGTCCTTCACCATCTGCGCCCCCTGGTGAGCTCATCGATGGACCAGCTGCAGTTCGCTTACCAGCCAGGCATCGGTGTGGACGACGCAGTCATCTACCTTATGCAGAGATCCCTCGCGCACCTGGAGAAGGCTGGGAGCACTGTGAGGATCATGTTCTATGATTTCTCAAGTGCTTTCAACACCATACAGCCCAGGCTCCTGGGGGACAAGCTGCAACACACAGGAGTTGACCTGCACCTCACATCGTGGCTTCTGGATTACCTGACCAACCGGCCACAGTTTGTGAGGACACGGGACTGTGTGTCCGACCTGGTTATCTGCAGTACAGGGGCCCCGCAAGGGACCGTCTTGGCTCCCTTCCTCTTCACCCTGTACACTGCAGACTTCTCCCATAACACAACCAACTGTCACCTACAAAAGTTCTCTGATGACTCTGCTATTGTCGGCCTCATCACTGATGGGGACGAGGGGGAGTACAGAGAACTCAACCTGGACTTTGTGGACTGGTGCCAGCGGAACTGCCTCCAGATCAACGCGGGTAAAACCAAAGAGCTGGTGGTGGACTTTCGAAGGCACAGACCCACTTCTCCCACACCGGTGAACATTCAGGGAAAGGACATTGAGATAGTGGACTCTTATAAGTACCTGGGTGTTCACCTGAACAATAAACTGGACTGGACTGATAACACACACGCTCTCTACAAGAAAGGCCAGAGCAGACTTAACCTGCTGAGGAGACTCAGGTCCTTCGGAGTGCAGGGAGCACTCCTGAGGACCTTTTACGACTCTGTGGTGGCATCAGCCATCCTTTACGGAGTGGTCTGCTGGAGCAGCAGCGTCACGGCTGCAGACAGGAACAGACTAAACAAACTGGTGAAGAAGGCCAGCTCTGTCCTGGGCTGCCCCCTGGACCCTGTTGAGGTGGTGGGAGACAGGAGGATGATGAAAAAGCTATCATCCCTGATGGAGAACGTCTCCCACCCCCTGCATGGTACTGTAACAGCACTGAGCAGCTCCTTCAGTGGCAGGCTTCGCCACCCGCGGTGTCTGAAGGAGAGATACCGCAGGTCCTTCCTTCCTGCTGCAGTCAGACTGTTCAACCAAGCCTGCTCCCAGTAGATCACAAAACTCACCCACAAACTGG
This sequence comes from Tautogolabrus adspersus, assembly GCA_020745685.1. Lineage (NCBI taxonomy): Eukaryota > Metazoa > Chordata > Actinopteri > Labriformes > Labridae > Tautogolabrus > Tautogolabrus adspersus. The sequence continues at coordinate 31,129,195 of CM036542.1, forward strand.
ACAATTCACTTAAACCTCTGTGCAATAATTAATGCTGTATTCTGTCATCACTACCTGATTTATTCGCATTGCAATAATAATTTATGGGACTACTTGTGCAATAACATGTTCATCCTCATATGCACTGTGTGCATGATAGTATTTTGTTTATACAGACTGTTACTGGCTTTTTTTTTCTTTATAACTCTTGTTTTGATATATCATGTTCATCCTCATAACATGTAACATGCAATAACAAGCTCATCCTTATATGCACTGTGTGCATGATAGTATTTTGATCATACAGACTGTTACTGGCTTTCTACATAATTGTTTTGATGTATATTTTTTACACTTTTTTTGATATTTTTTATTTAACTTATTTTTGCACTGTGTGCTTTTTCTTCTGCTGACTATCCTGCTTTGCTGCTGTAACACTGTAAATTTCTCCGTTCGTGAGATGAATAAAGGATTATCTTATCTTATCTTATCTTATCAGCATAAGCAGACAATTTAAACAATGTTTTACACCCAGGAAAAGAGAAACCAGACAGATGAACTCTTAATCTGTGCAGTAAAGGCTCTATGGCCAAAGAATAGAGCATTCCTGACAGAGAGCAGCCCTGTCTGACTCCCCTCTGCACTCTAAACGGAGCACTCAAACCACCATTCATTTTTAGTACACTCTCAATGTCACTGTACAAGACCTGGATCTTGGCTATGAGACCACAGCTGAACCCAAAAGCTTGGAGCGTCTGCCACAAGTATTGGTGTTCAACCCGGTCAAAAGCCTTTTCTTGGTCTAGAGAAATCAGACCAAGCTCACAGCCCAATGAACCAGAGAGGTCCAAAATGTCCCGAATTAGAGTAACATTGTCAGATATCAACCTGCTGGGTACACAGTAAGTCTGGTCAACATGGATGACCTGCTCCATCACTCTCCTCAGTCTCATGGCCAACACTCTGGACAACAGTTTATAATCCGTACACAGAAGAGAAACAGGGCGCCAGTTCTTGATGTCCTGGAGGTCTCCTTTCTTTGGGAGAAGGGTGAGAACAGCCCTCCTACAGCTCAGAGGCAGCCGCCCCTTATTAAGACTGTCTCTGAGAACACACAAAACATCTTCACCTATTACAGGCCAAAAGGTCTTATAAAAGTCTGCAGGGAGGCCGTCTATCCCCGGAGCCTTCCCGCTCTGCAGACTCTGCAGGGCCTCCTGCAGCTCCTGAGCAGTCAGCTCTGCCTCCAGCTCAGCATTGTCCTCCTCAGAGACCTTAGGAAGTCCCTCATAAAAGGACGGCGCCACCTCTGGTTCTTCCTGGAACTCCATCTTGTACAGATTTTTATAAAACCCAACAGCACACTGCCGAATCTCATCCGACTCCTGCAGCAGCTGCCCGTTGTCGGACCGCAGGGGGTGTATTAGTCTCCTCTGACCATTCTTACGTTCCAGACCAAAGAAGAAGTGAGAGGGAGAGTCCATTTCAACGACATTCTGGAAACGTGACCGAACCAGTGCACCCTGAGCAGAAATACCCAGCAGGTCAGACAGAGCTGATTTTTTGTTTTTTGAGAACTTTAAAATGTTCTCGTTCTCCTGTGGAATCTGCTAACTCCTGCAGCTCCACCACTTCTCTCTCCAGAGCTCGCATAGATCGGGCCATGTCCTTAGTGACATTGAGAGTGTACTGTAGGCAAAGCTGTTTGATTTGGACTTTACCTACGTCCCACCACTGCTGTAAAGAGCTGTACTCACTTAGTGTTTCACTGTGATTACTCCAAAAGGACTTGAACACATTTTTAAACACACCATCAGACAACAGTGTTGTGTTAAAGTGCCAGTAAGCACTCTTACATCTGACATCTTTAATAAACACTAAACACTGAACAAGAGAGTGGTCGGATATACCAACCGGACTTATGGTACAACTTTTAAATACATTACTATGATGTTTGAAACAATACACTCGATCGAGTCTGGCCAGAGATAACAAATTATCCTTACAGTGCGTCCAGGTGTACTGTCGCTGACTCTGATTAAAATGTCTCCAAACATCACACAACTCAAAATGTTCCACAAGTTTCATTAAAGAGCTCTTAGAAGCAGCGTGGGGTTCTTGGTGGTTCCTGTCTAACACAGGGTTTACAGTGCAATTAAAATCACCTCCCAAAAACAAATACTCTTCACTGTTACAGTGACTGAGCACGTTTCTCAACATGTCCAGAAACACGAGGCGCTCTGAACCCACAGTGGGAGCATACACATTTATAAAGACCATTTTCACTTGTTCTAATTCAGCACAGATTTTTAACAGCCTTCCAGGAATCACTTCCTCTACAGCACAGGACACAGGTAAGAAATCTCTGGAGAAGAGAAACCCAACCCCCCCACTGTTACTGGTCTTATGACTGAGAAAAACCTCCCCACTCCACTCCCTCTTCCAGTCACTCTCATTGTCAGGAGTACTGTGGGTTTCCTGAAGAAACATGACATTAAGGTTCTTACTCTGTCACAGAGAAAACAGAGAAGCTCTTTTGACGTCTTCTCGAGCACCGTTAATATTTAAAGAGCCCAGCTTTATGTCACACATGTTTAGATTAAAGGTGCATCCAAACAAAAGAAAGAAAAAAGAAAACACAATCAACTTATTCATTTTTAGCTATTTGAGCTCGAACTTTACCCAACATTTTCTTAAGCCTGAAGACCTCCTGCTCAGTAAAAGAAGACTGCCCCAGACTCCCCGAGTTCTTCATGAAAAACCTGACAGAGTCATGAAAAAGCTGCATGTCAGGAAAGAAATCCCCGATCTTAACAGCTCTCAACCCTTTGGTTTCTTTTAAAAACGATTGTATTCTCGTAAAAGAGTAACCACTCTGCATTTCTACATGCATAGGTTCCTCAGAGTCACTCTCCTGTGAGCTCTGCAGGTCACCCTGCGTGTCCTGCGTGCTCTCCAGGTCACCCTGCAGGTCACTCTGGGGGTCAACCTGCAGGTCACTCTGCGGGTCACATGTTTGCAGGGTATTCTCCTCTGACTGAGAGGAGGAACACTGAGGGTCTTTCTTTGACACTTTATTCATTTGAACACTGTTAACTTTACTTTCTGTACTTTTTCTTTTTCCAGACATCTTTAACAGATCTTCATCATTCACACACTCTTCATCCAAAACAGACTCTGCCACTCTGGTCGCAGTCTGTCCTGTCTGCTCTTTGACCTGCTGACTCTGATCAGGCAGCACATCCTGCTGACTCTGATCTATGTCATCGATGTTAAAAACTACGTCATTAGATTCACTGTCATCACTTTCATTCTTGTTCTCATTTTCTTGTGTTTCTGTCTGTGTGTCGTTCTGCGTGTTTGTTGTATCGCTCTGCGTGTTTGGTGCGTGATTCTGTATGTTCTGTGTGTCACTGTGCGCTGCGGGCCGGCCGTCCTCACTGACAGGCGGCTCTGCAGCAGGCGCAGCAGCCCCGCGGTCACCCGCTCTGTCCGGGCACGAGCGGACCAGGTGTCCCTCTGCTCCACAACCAAAACATTTTAAAGTGTCAGAAGAGACATGAACAGTGTACACAAAATCATCTATACGAAAACTGAACACTAAATTCAGCTCCTCGTTCTTTTTGAGGATCATGAACACTTGCCTCCTAAAAGACACTCTCAGCACGCACTCAGAGAGAGAGAGAGAGAGAGAGAGAGAGAGAGAGAGAGAGAGAGAGAGAGAGAGAGAGAGAGACAGAGAGAGAGAGAGAGGGAGAGAGAGAGAGAGAGAGAGAGAGATCTGTGGGTACGTCCCTCCTCTGATTCAGATGTGATGTCTCGTGTTAAACCTGAAGCTTCTCTTTGTTTCTATATTTCTCAGCAGCTGATGTGTCGATGCTGTCCTGCACTCATGCTTTAAGATAAGTGTTGTTGAAAATGGTCAAATCCACGACCCATGAAAAAAGTGTATCAAATGTAAACAAAGACAATTGCAGACAAAACCAAAGACAGATGGGAAACAGAAATGACAATAAGAGTTTTGGAAGAAGACTGGGAACAAGCATGTCAATTCATCTTTAAGACAACACTATCTAAATATTGGAGAGAATCTGACTGGAAAATGAACATGAGGGTTTTCATAAGAGCAAAAATCTCCTCCAAAGACATTTGATCAGGAAGTAGAGACTGCTGGAGGAAGTGTGGGGATCAGGAAGACAATCATCAGCATATCTTTGACTCTTGTCCCGTGTTGGGAAGGTTTTGGGGATTTGTTCAGGAGAAGATTACAAATATTTGTATTTACAGAAACGGCTTCATCCACTTAATATTCTACATGTACTCTCGGGTTGGATGGCGTGCTCTGGCGACCCGTAGGCTCTTACACTGGTACACCTTTATATACAGTAGAAGGCCATTCTTGGTCTGCTTCCTCTCTATGTGTTTTTATCACACAGAAAAGTACTGGACAGTATTCTTTGTGTTCTCAGGACCTTTTTATGCTCTCTGTCCCAAACGCTCAAACAGACATTGGGAAAAGGGCTTTTGTGTTTTCTGCAGCCTCAGCCTGGAATCTGTTGCAGAATGGTGTCCTTAAATGTTGTTAATCTAAAATGAAAGACCTGGAAGCAGATTCTACAGGATGCTGATGGTTTTAGTTCCACTGCTTGAGCTACTGACTCCCAGATTTGACTCATAGATGGTTCTATTATAATGCTAAATATTGTGTTTTGTAAATGGTACTTTGTCTCCCTTTGTGTCTGTAACTTTGTGTTTGTTGCTGCTGCCTGTCTCGGCCAGGTCTCCCGTGAAAAAGAGGTTCTTCATCTCAATGGGACCAACCTGGTTAAATAAAAGCTTCAATAAAAATAAAATAAATAGTTGGTATGGCTCCAGCAGGAATAGAGAAGGAAGGGGATAAATACTTGTACACAATAATACACATAGCTGCATGAAAGCAAATGACAGGGAGCTGGTTGGATGATAAATCTCCATCTATTAATGCATGGAAGCTAACAGTTGAAGAAATTCAAGAAATGGAAAGAATCACGTATAGGCTAAGAAACAGAGAAGATGACTTCATGAGTAACTGGAGTAAATGGGTAAAGGAAACCATGGAGTGGAATAATAACATGTATATACATTCAGTTCAATTAACAGAGGACTGAAGGACCCCCCCCCCCCCCCATTCTATTTCTGTTCTTTCTTAATCTTAATTTAATGATCTGTTTCTCTTCGTACCGTTTCCTCGGTTCTTTATTATTCTTTTTGATATCGTATGTATTCTTGTATGTTTAAAAAAAGATTTATAAATGTGCCAGGATGAACAAAATATGTGATGAAATGTGACAACTTGTAATGTAGAAAAACAAGCTGCAATAAAGTCTAATAATAATCATAATAATACATTTACTCAGATTGTAATTCAGGATAAGAGTGAAAATGTAACTACCAATACTGAGCAGCATGGATCAAAGGATGTGGGTTGATTTCAAATCAATAAATGTTAATGATAGAATACTAATTCAAACAACCTGTTCTTGTTTTGGTTTGTCTCCAACTTTCAGTTTACAAAAAACCCAAAGATGAAGTGCTCTGTTGTTGCTCTTTATACTGTTGGACTCTATTTCTGAACCTTGTTGAACAGCTGAGAGCTGGGGGGGGGGGGGGGGCTGTGTGTGTGTGATTGTAAGTATGTCTGTTCAGTAATGCTGTTTTGGATGTTTGGGTATTACTTTATATTTGTGTTAGGACCCCCTTAAAGATGAGACCATGCATCTCAAGCTGCTAACCTTTAATACATTCAAACTCAGTTTCTATTATATTCATATCTATATTACAGTCAGTGATCTGACCTCAGAGTCTCCAGTCTGCAGTTTGGACTCTGCAGTCCCTCACACAGCAGCTTCACTCCTGAATCCTGCAGCTTCTCGTTGTCACTCAGGTCCAGCTCTCTGAGATGGGAGGGGTTGGACTTCAGAGCTGAGGCCACGACGTCACAGTGAGTCTCTGAGAGGTCACAGTAAGAAAGTCTGTTGACACATAAAATAGAGAAATATGACTTATAAAAGAAGCGTTTGATATTCACGTCTCACATCTGATGATTAAACAGTTTGTCCTGTTTGGTCTGAACTTTACACATCAGTGGAATCTGTCACTGACACAAACAGTCTCATCACTGGTTTTCAAACCTGCACATTCTTCATCTGTCAATCATTCACTAAATGTTACAGATGAATGGAAACAAATGGAGTTTTATTTAGGATGACATCATGTCTATTGTGGAAAATCCCCCCTCCTTCTCTCACTCTCCTCTACCTGGCTTTATGTTTCCTGGATGGGCGGAGCTTCAGAGCTGATGAAGGCAGCCAGCTCACCTGCTGTGAACTCTTTGGGAACAATGGAGCTGGCTGACTGCATGTGAATGCCTCATCAATCCTGATAGTTTGGACTGTGTGCTTCAGATGGAAGTTTCCTTTGTTGAAGCCCAATAAGTAGCAGTGAATGAGTACATTTATTTACTCTACTGATTTACTTTGGTTGTGGTTAAGTCAGATCTTTAATTCTGTAGTAAGTTTTAAAGATCAACATTAGCCTTTGTTACATCTGATATGTGACTTGGATTATGATGTCCAGATTGATGACATGTGTTACTCTTTGTCCTCTGGCAGAAAACCAGTTAAAAACTGGAGAATAAACGATTGGAATGGAACTCCAGATCTGTGCTCTTTGGTCCTTACCGACACACCACTGAGTTGGACTTATTCCCTGGAACTGGTGTAGCCTCCTTACTCTCAAATATTCTTCATCTATAGTCTGTGATCTGAAGTGTGATCTATTCAGAGGACTCTCTCTGGAGGAGAAAACCATTTGAAACTCATTGAACAGTAACTCTGGAGGAGGACGATCTCATTCTCATGCCGTCTGGCTCACTTCTATAAACGGGAAAATACAGAGACTGCTGCCGAATGATCCAGAAATCAAACAAGTCAGCAAAGAATAAAATGTAGTGAGGTTAAGGATCTCCTGTCAGATCAGTTTTTCTGTGATCTACCTGCTGAGATGTTAAGAGATGATGCTCATAATTAATTAGTAATGCCTGCAGAGGCTGGAAGGGGGCGCTCACAGCATCTGATATCTCTCTTTTCAGGGATTAACACTATCAGACATCTCAGTCACTTCTTTGGGAATTCTCTCCTGAATGTGTTCACAAAAAAACTATCAAAGACATTTTTAAACTCAGGACAAAAAGTTAAAAAACATCACGTGTGAAAAGAACTACGACTGACTGTTTCTCCTGAACATTAACAGAGGAACACTTTTTTGATGAACAGAGAGGATTATGTTTAGTTTATATTAAAATAAGTAAATTAGTACATGACACTGATTTATAATGCTCATCACATCTGGACTTACTGTGCCTTCCTGCAGTTCCTCACAGCTGGAATAAGTCTCCATCGTCCCTGGTCTGATGTGTTGTACTTCTTCAGGTCCAACTCATCCAGAACCTCCTCGGACATCTGCAGCATGTAGGCCAGAGCAGAGCAGTGGATCTCAGAGAGTTCCTTCTCTGATCTGTTCTCTGACTTCAGGAACTCTTGGATCTCCTGATGGACTGAGAGGTCGTTCATCTCCGTCAGACAGTGGAAGATGTTGATGCTTCTGTCAGGAGAGATATCTTCACTGTTCATCTCCTTCAGGTTGTTGATGACTCTCTGGATCATTTCTGGACGGTTGTCTGTCTGACCCAGCAGGCCTCCTAAGAGTCTCTGGTTTGACTTCAGAGAAAGACCATGAAGGAAGCGAACAAACAGGTCTAGGTGACCGTTCTTACTTTTCAGGGATTTCTCCATTGTTTCCTTTATGAGAACATCAAGAGTTGAATCTAAATTTGTTTTTCCCAGAAAAGCCTTCAGTACTGTTCTGTTCCTGTTGGTGAAACAGTGGAACATGTATACTGCAGCCAGAAACTCCTGAACGCTCAGATGAACAAAGCAGTAGACTGTTTTCTGGAAGATCACACACTCTGTTTTGAAGATCTCTGTACAAACTCCTGAGTACACCGAGGCCTCTGTGACATCCAGACCACACCGCTTCAGGTCTTTTTTATAGAACATGATGTTTCCATCCTCCAGATGTTCAAACGCCAGCCTCCCCAGCTTCAGAAGAACTTTCCTGTCAGCCTCCATCAGCTCATGTGGACTCATCTGAAGTCCCTCATCATACTTGAGCTTCTTCCTCTTTGTCTGAACCAGCAGGAAGTGTGAGTACATGTCAGTCAGGGTCTTGGGCAGCTCTCCTCTCTGCTCTGTGCTCATCATGTGCTCCAAAACTGTGGCAGTGATCCAGCAGAAGACCGGGATCAGACACATGATGTGGAGGCTCCTGGATGTCTGGATGTGTGAGAGGATTCTGCTGGACAGATCTTCATCACTGAACCTCCTCCTGAAGTACTCCTCCTTCTGGGCGTCAGTGAAGCCTCGTACTTCTGTTACCCTGTCAACACATGAAGGAGGGATCTGATTGGCTGCTGCAGGTCGAGAAGTTATCCAGATGAGAGCTGAGGGGAGCAGATTCCCCTTGATGAGGTTTGTGAACAGTGTGTTTAACGATGACTTCTGTGTGACATCAGACACAACCTTCCTGTTTTTGAAGTCCAATGACAGTCTGCTTTCATCCAGGCCGTCAAAGATGAACAACAGTTTACAGACAGCGAGCGTCTCTGCTGCGACCTTCTGTAATGTTGGATGGAAAACACGGAGCAGCTTGAGAAGACTGTACCGCTTATCTCTGATCAAGTTCAGCTCCCTGAATGAAAGCAGGATCACCAGACTGACGTCTTGGTTCTCTGAGCCCTCTGCCCAGTCCAGAGTGAACTTCTGCACTGAGAAGGTTTTTCCAACACCAGCGACGCCGTTTGTCAGAACCACTCTGATGGGTTTCTGTTGGTCGGGTTGAGCTTCTGTCTCGTGTTTCTGTTGGTCGGGTTGAGCTTCTGTCTCGTGTTCCTGTTGGTCGGGTAAGGCTTTAAAGATGTCCTGGCACTTGATTGGAGTCTCATGGAGGGTCTTCTTTTTAGAGTCTGTCTCAATCTGTCTCACCTCATGTTGGGTGTTCACCTCTTCACTCTGCCCCTCTGTGATGTAGAGCTCAGTGTAGATCCTGTTGAGGAGGGTTCTACTTCCTGTTTCATCACTTCCTTCAGTCACACGTTCACATCTCGTCCTCAGACTGACCTTATGTTGATCTAAAACCTCCTGCTGACCTCTATCTACTGAAAGAGAGAATGATAGAATCTGCTTATTGTTTTCAAATGTTATTGTAAAAGTACTTTTTACATTGACCAATAAAAGTCGTGTTTTAGGAGGAGATCACAGAAGCAGAAAGGTGTACAGTCTTACTTTGTTCAGTGCTGCTCTGACTGACTGTCTGCAGTCCAGGTCCTGTTCTGGATCTTTCTGGTCTGGACAAAAAAACAACAACGTGTGGTTAAGTCTGCGTCCGCACATCATAGAACAACACAGAGAACATTACAGCTACTTTAAGGACGTTGTGGCGAGTCATTTAGTCAGAAACAGATACTCCAGGATTATACTTCATGTTCACGTTGTGTTCCTCTGCTTCTGGTCGTGCATGAGAAACCGTACCATGCCTCAGCTCACCTCTTCCATCCGTGCCGGGCCAAGGCCACGGTTCAGAGCACTCACACGAGTCAAACTAACTGGACTTTGGGGGTCAAACGTGCTTTGGCACGGTACGGATGACCTAGTGTGAGTGTGCCCTTAGTGATGTTACGGTTTCATCTGTTGTCCTTCTCTTTATGGATTCTGTCTCTCCTGGGTCAGATTGTGACATAAAGGCAGTCCTGGACTTTGACACAACCTGAACACAACGTGGTCCCTGGCAGGAGGGTTTTTATACTCTAGCTGCATGATATTTTTTGAATCTTGATTCTGGCCCTCCCACGATCAAAGGAACATGACTGACGAGGATTATTTACATTAAAGATGAGCGCTCTGCCGTGGATACATGAGGATTCTGGTGGATCCATCATATCGGACTCTTAGTTCTTTTGTTTTCTGAGTCCTCAGATCAGATGTGAGTTGGTACGATTGATCAAAAGATGTGTGCTTTGTCTCGTAGTGATGTTTGACATCACCACATTTACCCATCACAAGCGTATTGAACAATAAGAAGTCTACTTTTTAAACTGCCTGAGGGGAGAATGAACATAGAGGAGTCCATTCTTCATACAAATCTCTTTCTTCACTGTCTTCTCATTTCAGAGCACACCATGGTGACAGTGCCACATAATGTTTGAGTGTCTGGAAGAAGGATGAAGTATGGCTCGAGTGTTTCAAAGAAAAAACAAAGAGTAGGCCTGTTTGTATCCTTTAAGTATAAGAACACAAATATTCCACCGTTGAAAATGTGTGGGTATCAACCGGTATGATGATGAACCTGGCCCAGGTTATAAATGCAGGATGTGGCGCAGCGGAGAGGGAGGAGAATCAGAGTACCGCGGGGGAAAAGTTTCTGCAGCTGCGGGTATTTCATAGTCTGTGTGGCTTCAAAGTGTGGTAAAATAAGAAAAGAGCGCTGAACGGCTGTGACAGTGTCTGAAAGAAAAGAGCAAAGATTGCCTTTCACATCTCCTCACACGCGACTGGATACGCGTGGTCGCCTGAGACAAAGACGCTCCCACTGACCCGAATATTCATGTGGTACACCAGAGATCGATAGCTTTCTTTGCTTGGATTACTTTTCTTACTTTTTTGGACGGACTGAGTTTTTCAGATGAGCGAACGGCCGCGTCGCCAGATTTCTTCTTTTATTTCTTTGGACTGAAAAGGGACTAAAAAGACAATTTAAACTGAACGTTGGAGCATAATGCATATTTGGTTTGTTAGTTTATTTAGGATTCATAAAGGGCTAAATTAAAGGGATATGTTGTAATGAAAAATGTTATTTCATGTAACGCACCATGTGGCTTTAAATGACTCCGAGGATATATCCAATCAATACAAAAGATTTAAGGTGGTAATCTATGAATTTGGTTCATGACAAAAACAGTCTGCTGTAAATATATTAATTAGTGGTTGGGTTCCTTTTGGAGATTTGTAACTATATAGGTTTGTTTTCCAAAAGAACCCTTGTGTGTTTAACGCTGATTATAAAAGGTGGAGTGTTACACCATGTCTACTTTTCCTCAACTCACTCAGTGTCTCTGCTTCTGTGTTTCAGAGACGTTTCTCTCTGCTGACTCCTCCCTCCGTGTGTTTCTTTATACTCACACTCACCGTGTTCACTCCCAATGCCTGGTCCCAGTAAAACATGGGATTGGCTGAGTAGTGTCACATGTAATGCTTTGGTCCGTGACCTTCCAGGTCCCAATATTATACCGCTGAAACTGCTACCATAAAGCCAAGAAAAGCTGCACCATTTAAAACAGACTACCGTAAAAGCAGAAGCGCTCATCAAATAAGTCTGGGTCCTGATAGGACCTGGGTCTGTTTTCAGACCGGGGTCAGCCACTTGGTGACCTGTGTACTATACGAGCACAGATATGTAACAGTATGACACAGCTGTGTTTCCTGGGACACTTTTGAATGTCTTTGTGTTCCTCACAGAGAGTGTGCTGTGCTCCTCCTCCTGAATAAACACTTTTTTATAGATTCTTTTCTTCATGTTTTCTCTCCATGTTGTGAACTGTGACGTGTTCCTGATTCCTCATCATGGCCTCTCTTTAAGCACACTCCAGCATGCAAAGACAGTCATGACAGTTTGAACAATCAGGACCTTCCATCCACTGCTCCTAAGCTTCTTTAGCCAATGAGAGGCTGAGTAGAAACAGGACTTTCTTTCTCTCCAGCTCTGAGGATCAACATGTCTCCTGTTTGAAGAAGACAATCAGAGGACGGACGTGAAGCTAAGCTCTGTGCTGCTGTGGACGGCTTTGGAGCAAGAAGGTCTTAAAGGCTCTTCAAAAAGTCCCAGCTAAAGAATTGAACCTCAGCTGAAGTAAAGACTCAGTTGATCATCTTCTCCACTTGACCTGTCACACAGCCTTTTCCTTTGGCTCTCTGCTTTCTCAAATACCTTCTTACGTATGACCACACAGTATCATATCAGAGGATGATGGAAAAGACTAAACGGAGACAATAACAAACTCTTTGAAACAGGGGCCGTGCTGAGCGCCATCTTCTGTTGCTAATAAACGTACTAATGAGAAGTAGGAGGATAACGGGCAGGTTCAAAGGTTTGTAAGAGTCCTCTTAGATTAGATTACAGCTTTACAAGGTGACTGACCCACCCTACAAGGAAACATCTGAAGTGACAAGGAGTTAGTGAGAAGACTTACTTTGTGTCTGAGGGTCCAGCTTCTTTACTGAAATCTAGAGGACGATCGTTGGACCGATCACTCTTCAGAGACACACAGCTGGGTACAGGAGACTCTGCTCTCTGTCTGCTCGACTGAACTC